>VYXB01007426.1:265376-385881 GCA_013397135.1 Pachyramphus minor | reverse complement strand
GGAGGTGAATCAGTGAGGAGCAACTGAGGTGCATTTAACACATGGATCTAAGAGACCATGTGCTTTTTAAAACTATTATTTACCCTCTACTGAAGTTGATATAATGAGAGTCCTTTGGCTGGAGGAGCTGCTTCCTCTCATCTTTTCCCAAAGCTGTGAGAACTGCTTTGGCAATCGTGTTTGTTGAACCTAACCCCAGAGCTGGCTTTAATTATCTGTAATTCAACTGTAGGAAAAGGCTACAGGGAATTTTTTAAAGCAATTTTTGTGTCAAATTACTGAAACACCCAGTTAACGTTGAAAATTTAAAGAAAGAAGGAAGGAACTTAGTTTGTGTGCTAAAAACATACTCCATTACGAAAATCCAGAGTTTATTTTGATAAATACATAATCTAAAGTATTCAGTATGGATAATGAACAGTATAAAGCCGTCACAGTTTGTAAACAGAACACACATTTCTAGCTTTGAGAAAAAGCTGAAGTAGAGCTGTGGTGACTGAGTTAATTTCTCTGATGCACATGCTGCTGTTTTGGGGGGTGTAATAGTGTTAAAATCCCAGTCTTCCATATCTTCTCTGTTTTCCTCCTCCTTGTTTGAGAGAGGCAGAATGAATGGAGAAGGCAACATTTCAAAGCTGTTAAGGGATTTCCAAACGAAGTGAATGTTGGTTTTGAAGGATTATAACAGGCCTGTCTAGGACCCAAGTCCTGATTGAGCAATACAGGATTATTCTGATGTAGCTGCTCTTAGAGGCCCTTATTGATTACAAAGTAATTTATACGATTACCCAGTTGAAGGGACTAGAAATACAACTTTCAAATAAACACATAGAAACCAAAGTCGTGGCTGAGAGCTGGAGAAATGAAGCAAAAACACAAACAGGGCTTTTGGACATGCAGAACTGCTGATCAGAGACTTGAACAGAACAGGGAGGAGAAGGAAACAGGAGCGTGCCTGATTTTAGTTTTATGCCACTGATTTTCCTTTAGGTGTTGTTTTTTAGCAGTATTGCTTTCTTATTTAGTTTGAACTACCTGTTTAAAAATTGGCTGGGATGGATACGACCTTGAAAAATAATGAGATTTAAAATCATTCTGACTCCGGCGCGGCCATAGCCTGCCCCATAAAGGTTCCTTTTTGTCAGCACCTTCTCAAGTGGTACAAGTTTCCCCTGGTTCAGCACCACAGGGTGTATCTGCTGCCCTCGGTGCCGTGGGTGAGCGGGAGAGCTGTATTGATGTCGCGGACCCCCGAGCCCGGCACGGCGGGATTGTGTGTCAGGAGCACAAAGGGATGGCGCCGACCGGCCGCTCTGCGCGCCGGGGCCCAGAATTAATTACAAACCAATCGAATCCGTTGCAGCCAATTGGTAAACTAATTGGTAATTTTAGCTGTACATCTATATGTAGTTATCTGCAGGCCTGTAACGGCGCTTTCAGAGCCACTTTTGTTCTGCTTCATCCTGCCTGACAAAATGGCCCTCATGGCTTTAGGGAGAAAGATGTGCATCAGTGGCTATGGGGCCGCTCCAGCTGCTTGTCTTGTTTGTATTCCCTTGTTCATAAAACATGGCTCGGGTTACAGCTGCATGGGGCTGCTCTGATCATTTCTGATAATGTGGAGCTAAACATTCCTTAAAATAGGTTGAGCCATTTATTGCATTTCTTTTCCTGTGCCAGCTAACATCCGAAATATAACTCATACTCACATGAATTGTTTTTTTCTTTATTTTTTATTTTTTGATGAGGAATATCTCAGTGACAGACTTGAAAAGTAAATGATTCAGAATTAAATTTTGCTTTCTATGCTCTTATTGTTAGTAACAGTCAGTGCAGCTTACTATGAGCTGACCTAAATGGACATGAATTGGATTAGAAAGCTGAAATTTTATTAGTGAAACTGAAAAAAAGAACTGGCTAAAACACTTGACTTGTTCATTTTGTGTAGCAGACCTTACTTAAGAATTATTCTGGTGCTGTAAACCAACTGCATTGTAAGAAAAATTTCTGATAGCTTTTTTGGGAATATTTCAAAACAAAGAGCAACTTTGACATCAGCAATGGGATTCTGTTTGGTCTCCCTGGTGCCTGACTTTCTGATGACTTTTCCACTGCAACAACCAGCATCTCTGTGTTGCACAGATCGGGTAAAAGGGCACCTGTGTGAAAACCAGAGCTGAATTTCAAAGTTAGGGTTAAACAACATGAATATTAATCCATATGATTTTATATGAAAAAGCATTTTGCATGCATTAGAGGTCCTTTTTCTGTTAAAAGGACAATTAAAAGTAAAGATGAATGGCATGAGACATTACAAAACTGTGCATTAGTTACCTGGACTGTAGTAGAGTTTTTACTGCTTTCAGAGTCAAAAGTTTTACTGTTAAGAACCAATACTTTTTCATTGGTAATTGTTCCCAAAATATTTCTAAGTAATTATTATTTGCTTCCAGTGGAAAGTTTCTTGTAATACCAGCAGGAACGATGTTGACATAGCAAAGAATTTGTAAAACAGCAACACTTGTTCATTCTACCATAAAATTATGTCTGTACTTCACATTCTGCACGTGAAGCTCATGCAAGATTCATAGAATTCAGTCTTTGGGCATGGATTTTTATTATTTTCAGCATGTTGTCATCACAGAGTACAGGATCCATTTGTCTTGTCTGGGAAAGAGTAGCTGTGAATGCTGCTCTTTCTGATTGACATGAGCTCAAACCCTCTCTCAGAAAGGCATTAATTGTTGGTGCTAATCAGCTCTGCTGAGGAGGTCCCCTGTGTCTCTGTGTGTTTTATCACATTCAGTCAATGGTTTTTGAGCTTATGTGTGGAATACAAGTGATTTCCCAGCTTCCTGGATGGTAAAGGATTGCCCCTTTCCTTGCTGTGGATAACTGTGGTTTGCTCAGGGAACAAAACTAAGAGTTCAGTCATCCTGTGTTTTGCTCTGCTTTGCCATGAAGAAATTGTCTGAGTAAAGGCAGCAGGACCCCAACTTACCTTGGAATTTTTCATTGTTTCTTGTATGTCATCTGGCCTTACTAGAAGTACTACACTCATACATTTGAGCAAACTGGAACTCAGTCAATAATTTCTCCAAGTTAAGGGTATTTTCATCAGAAACAAGTCTTTTAGTTTCCTGCTGTTCAGCCACTGGCATTTTATCTGTGAATTTCTTCCTGGTTTAGTGTGAAGTGCAGTTAATTTTATGTGTTTTCTTGTAACAGTTAATTTTATTTGTTAGAGACCAACATGTAGTTCTAGATTCAAACTACTTAACCAAGATTTTGCTGTATTTTGAATAAGTTTGCAGCACACCCACATCATTTCTGACAGTGTATGTTTAATCCTACCCAGGATCTGGAGTTGCCTTTGTGTAGTTTTGTAAACTTTAACTTCACAACCAGATGAATTGTGACATTTTTAGTCCTCCACAGGTCAATCTGGTTTTACAGACAGTTTTGCCTATTTGATGGTATATGTCCAGCATACTTAAGAGATACTCTTACCAAAAAAAGAGAATAAATCATGAAACAATTATACTTATGTGTTAGGAATTATTTTATTACCAGATATTGCCACTTTGTCCTTACACATTGATGCTCACAGAGATCTTAGAAAACCTGCACCTTCTTTTTTTTAGGATAAATGTTTTAATGTCTGTTCACATAAGAATCTTAACTCTCTGGGTTTTCTTGGGCTTATTTTTAGTGAGAAAGCTACAGAGCAGTAAATTTCCTACTTTCTTTTCAGTTGCTTTATTCTAAATACAAAGATTGATGTAATGGTTGCTTTTCAGGAAGTCCTGATGATGCTTGATAACTATGTAAGGGACTTCAAAGCATTGATTGACTGGATACAGCTACAGGAGAAGCTAGAAAAAGCTGATGCTCAGAGCAGGTAATTAAATTTATATATATTTTTAATCTATACAGAGAGTAAAGTTCCCAGTAAACTTCATTTTGTAGCAGAGATTCAGCAAATAGAACCAATTTTCCTTCCGGACAAATTTTGGTGAGGACATTTTATGTGCAGTGTCACTGTCACTAGAACTGGAGGATATTTCCAGTCCTTCCCTGATCCTTTCCTTCTAAGTGCTTGGTTTGATGTTTGATTCCACACTGACATTTGAAATAAATATTGTAGAGTTTGCATTATTTTTGATATGGCTCTGCCTAATATGGTTTGGAGTTGGTGTCGAAGCAGTTGCTAAGATGAAATGAATGATTAAATTCACCAGGATTCATTAATACTTTGTAATATTTGTTGGTGCTGGTTTTGCTTTAAGGTGATAGAGGAATGGTTAACTGTGATTTGTTTTTTTAAACTCTCCTTTCCTGGATTTGCAGACCTACTTCCCTGGCCTGGGAAGTAAAGAAAATGTCTCCAGGACGCCACGTGATCCCAAGTCCATCTACAGATAGAATTAGTGTGACATCAAATGCCAGAAGAAGTTTAAATTTTGGGTATGAAACCACCTAATAAGTTTATTGAAGCTAAAATAAAGATTCTTTGAAGCAGAGTTCATGAAGGCAGTATTTTTCTGTAGTAACCAATATATTATTTTGCTGTTTATTAAATCATATAAGCAGTTATTTGCATTCATAAAAGAAAAGCCTGTAAAGTAAAATCCTATCAAGGTCCTAATTTTTCCTTACTTTGTTATATTTTTAATTACTGGTCATTCCAAAGACCTAAAGATAAAATACTATTAGTGTATTCCATGTTATCTGTTTAGTACTCTCCTCCCTCTACAAAACAAAGGTCAAAATGTCTGTAATTGGCATTTTAAAATTGCCAGTGATACAATTTGAGTGGCCAGCTGAGAGTGCAGAAGTAAATACAGGTCAAAAAGAGTGAGTGTAAAGTGAGATTATGATGATTCTGATGAATGGCAAAACTGATACTATTTAAAATGTGGAGCAGGTTATATACTACAGTAGAGCATCTTGTTCAAATGAAGGTGTCTGAAATCAGTTCAACAAAAATGTGCATAAGTTTAAAGCAGCACTGTCTGGTGCTGTTCCAGCATGGAGAACACGTGTGTGTCCAATTTAAATCCTTCCCAGGGTGTGTGTTTTAGTTCCTCCAGGTTTGTTGGGATCTGGGGCACACACTGTTCTGGATTCATAACTGATTACAGTGTCTTCAGCAGAGATGCAATCCTGCACTATTTGGGCAGTACCTCTGAGTATTGAGCTCTCTTACATTTTGCATATCAAGTATTTCTACAGAAATGCTACAAAGTGTGTTTGGTGGAAAAATGGGACCAGTGGTGTTAGTCCCTGTGTATGTATTGATACATCCCTGACAACATCTGAGAGGTGTCTGCTTGAATGAGGGGGGATGGGGAGAAAATATGTAGAAATAGTCAAATCAAAGATGGGAATCTGCTGGAAATCAATGCTATTTTATTTTTATTAGAACACAATGGCTCAGCATAATGCTGTCTTTCAGATAGGCCTCTTTTTGGATGTAATTACATGTTGCTGTTTTTGCTGGAGCTGTTTTATTCACCATCCCAGGGAGATGATGAGCAACTGTGTGTCTTAGAGCAGCAATGAGCAAGATGAGTTTTCTGTCCTTCACACCTGCAAACTTTTTCTTCTGTCTTAGTCTGCTTGTGTGTCTCAAAGCAAGGCAACCCCAGACAACTACAATGTTTTGTGTGTGTGTGTGAGAAAACAGAATAGAAAATACAGGTTTAGATATACTTGGCACTATAAAAATTTTTGACAGAATGCTAGGAATTAGTAGGAAAGGAATAGGGGACAGAAGAGAAGGTGGTGGTGTACCAGTGTAGAAACTCATAGTTACTCTTACCTATGATCATCTCTTCCCAAAAGCAGTGTAGGAAAAGTACAGAAACTGGAAACAGGAGCAATCAGAAGTATCCAACAGTATTGAATGCAAAAAGAATTTGGAGAAGAGAGAGCAAGAAGGGTATGATAAATAAAATCACTTATATGGAAGATGAGCTGGAAAGTGTTGTTCGTTATTTTTCATGTAAAGGAATTAGGAATAGTAAATGATCAAACACCAAGCTTAAAATGACAGGAGCGTTTTTCAAGACTTAATATGTAGAATTCATTATTATGGTTTGGTAGCCAAAACAATGAATTCCTTCAGAATCAGTGTGACAAAAATGAAAATTTCATCTTGATTATTAAAACCAAAGATTTGTTGAGTGAATTAAAACAGCTTTTCAGTGCAAATCACTGCAACCTGTGTGGTTTTCCAAAGGAGAGGTGGTTCTGTACAGCACCATTCTGATGGTCTCTGCCAGGCTCTGGTGAAGTTTTCTAACAAACCCTTCTGTTATTTGATCAGACACTAAAAAGAGCTGTGACTTTCATTTAGGAACCCTGCAGTGACAATTTCTGCTACACGCCTGGCTCCTGCTGGTGTAAGTTGGGCTGATAAGGTAAAAGCCAACCATGGAAGTAAAGCTGCCAATCCTGAGCTGGCAACAGCACAAGCCTGTCTGGCACCTCCGGCACAGAAGTCACTGCGGAAAAATGGCAAGTCCCTTTAAGTGGTTAAAGTTCCTTTCACCAACTGTGTGGTAAAAAGTTCATTCAGAATGTGATGTTCAAAATGTTCAACGCAAAATTAAATCTAATCTCACAAAGGACAACATTTAAATTAAGTGTTGAGGTAAATGATTAATGCCACTTTATGTTGTATCTCTTTAGTTTGGAACTAAAGTGTGTTTTCTTGTGTAGGTAACATTCCACTGTGTTTTCGCTAGCTAGAACTTGATCTGTTAAAATACCGATTTATAACGCCCAGGAAAACTTTGGTTACAAACTGACAATCTAACTGACTGCAATTTGGGATGGTTTAACAATATAAAGAATATTGCATGCCCAGGAATCTGTACAGAGCTCAAGGTAGTTTTGTGTGCCCTGGGAGAATGTGTTATTAGAACTGTGCTGAGTAACAGTTGATGTTTTTTCCTTTGAAGGCAAGAGTTGCCACATTTAGTTTTGAATTGTTTCTCTAAAGATCCTTCTTGGAGAATGTTTGATTCAGGGTCTTTTGTTCTAGAAGAGATTTATTTAGTTGCAGACATAAAAACTACCATTTGGTTTCTTTGCATACACTGGATCCCTGAAATTGTCTTCAGAGTTACACTTTTTATTTATTTCTTTTCATATGCGGTCCCAGATGACTTTCTGCAAAACCAGCAAGCAGGATGTAGAAATGGATATTCTGAAAGAAAATAAAAAGAAATTATTATCTTATTTTGTAAAGAAAAATTACAGGAAGAGGATGTGTTAATTTAAGATAGTTGTACGTTCAAGTTAGCAGTAGGAGGAGTCATGGATAGTGACTTGCAGACTTGGGGCGTATTCTGGAACTAAAATACCTTGTCCAGGTGTCCTGCAATGTAACATGAGTGAGTTCAGTAGCCTGTGGATTCCTGTGCTAGAGCAGAGCTGTCAAAACCGTGCTCCCAAGATGGTTTGAATTGGGACTGAGGGATGCTGCTTGTGTGAGGGAATAGTTTGCTCTCTACAGCTGCACTGAGCTGGTTAGAGAGCAGGAGCTGTTTGGCTGAGTTTTCAACACTATAACTGATGTGTAATTCCACTTTTAGTATGTGTCAGTAGTTGAAGCTCCTCATAACAAAACCTTTCTCTGGTGATTATTGCTCACAATAAAGTGACAGGCTCCAAGCTGTTGCTACAATACCTTTATCAGGAATTCCTGTGCATGTTGGGAATGTTATTAGCTACACAGGGAATGAAAGTGATCTGTATTTCCATCTGGAGAATGTATTTTTAAGAGACCAAATGGAAAACAAAAGACCTTATCCCTATGTTAGTTTCAGGGTTTTAGAGAACTGAAGAGTCAGTCCTTTATTGGCTGTTTCCAGCAGCTGATGAGCTCCAAAAAGAATGAAACCGCTTTGGTCCAAAAAGAGTGAAACCACCTACAAGTGTTCAGGAATCTTCAAATCAAATGCACTAATAAATTCAAACTTGAAACTTTCATTTTAAGAAATAGCAGTCGTTCCTGCTGAAGACTTTGTGTATTCTTAAGAACCTGATTGCTGACCTTGAACATTGGAGAATTTCAGTGGTCTTCTTGTGTAAGAATTGTGATGTTGTTGACAAATCAGGTTCTGTGTAGGAGCATGTAACCCTTCACGTGGCAGCTAGAACCACTTTGGTAAAATCCAGTTATCCTCAGTGAGTGGAGCACAAGAAAATCTGTGAGGTTGACACAAAGGGAGCCCCAGAGACTCCTCACATGCATTATTGAAGCAGCTGTGAGGCTCGTGTGTCGTGTGCCCTGCCCCTTCACCAGCTAATGCCCTCACAGCTGTTGGGGACATGTGGCCCTTGGGGGAGGAGGGTTCCCCCTGCCCCCTGTAATGCTCCCTTGCCCACCCAAAGCCCAGCTGGGGCTTACAGCTGCAGGATTTCCAGCAGCATTATCATTAGGTCTCACAAGGGTTTTGTGATGTGGATGAGTGGTATGATGCTGTATCTGTTTCATGGTTGATGCAATTTCCAAATTTAACTAAATAAGTCCTTAGGGAGAGACAAAATGCATTATTTTTCCAGATAGTTCTTTCATCTTTCCATTTCTGGATGCATAATTAAATGAAGTTAAATAATCTTATCTCATTTCCCTCATTAAACTTACTGTTACCCTCAATATGTTAATGAATTTTTTAAAAAATTGTGTTTAATACTTGAGTGGTTTTTTACAATGTGAAACACAGTCTATTCTCACTGTCTAACCAGTTTCTGGTCATGAATTCCCTGGTGTCCTGGTGAGATAGGTTATACAAGTTCAGAATGTGTATTAAGAATGGAAGTAGGTGCTTACAATAGAACTGAGGAGAAAGGGCAATCCAGAACATGTGAACTCCTCAGGAATATTGAATGTTCTTTTCTGTTGCCACCCTGGAAATTTAGTTGTTGTTTGGGCTCAGCTGTGCCCACCTGACCCTGTGGAAGCATCTGTGACTTCTGCACATTGAGGACAAATGGCAGGAATGTCAGCACAGGCAACAAGGCACAGTGCAGTCCTGACTGGGTTGTCAAATTCTTAAGCACAATTGCTGTTGAAAATTTTAAGTTCAGTCTATTTTTATATTCCCTCCTCCCTTTCTGTTATTAAGTGATCATAAAAACTAGTCTGACAATTAACATCTCTAATTAAAGTCTTGGCTGTTAACTCACCATCTCTTGTTATGACAAGTAAAGTTACTGTTGCTTGCACCACTAAATTTCCTCTTTTCTAAAAAACTTATTTTATTCTTCTGATTTTCATGTCTTCTGCCTTGTGGCTGTGTTTTGTCTGAGTTCATATTTCTAGATTTGCTTCCATATTTTCAGGTAATCATGGTTTCCAAAGTGCCTTCAAACACAGTCATACTATTTTAAATAAATTGCGGCACAAGTTTAGTAATGACTAGAGAAGGTCAAATAGGTTTTGGTAGGATATTACTTGCAAGCAAATTTTACAGTGGCCAGACATCTCCTGAGGTAGAAGTCCCAGGAGTTTGCACATAGTTGCCTAGATTTCAGTTCCTAATGTTTCCAGTGAGGCTCCTTGGGCAGTTCTTCCAGATGGAGTGACTCCCAGGGAGCAGGGCCCTGGTGGCTGTGAGGGCCTCAGGGTAACAGATGGCTGTCACTTCATGTAACACAAGAGCAGGCAGGGACAGGGAACTTCACATGAAACTGGAGAATGATCCAGGTAATCAAATGAATTATTCATTAACAGAACTCTGCCAGTAATCAAATCCAGCATGTGATACTTAGCCTGTGGAGATGGCTACTGGGCTGTAAGAATTCCAGACTTGGGAAAAAATGTGGAGAAGGATTGGTACCCTACTGACTATGAACTTTGCTTCAGATTAGCTGTGATCTAATGTCAATAAATGTATTTATTTGTGAATGTATTTGCAAACTCTTTGTGCAAAACGTGCCTGGAAGTGACTGAATACTGAACTGGTGGGTGAATTAAAAGGAACAAGTAACTTCTTGTGCACAGCTACTTGTCAGATGGCATCACACTGTTAAACTGATTCCACATAGTTCAGGAGTCTGAATACCTGTTTGCATTAAAAACTGTTTTGTATTTAAAGAATTCACCAAGCAATCTTCTTTCAAACACAAGTATTTCTGGGCTGTTGAAATGCTTGGTTGAGTCTTGAGTAATAATTATGGATCTGATAGTGAACAAATGCAAATTAAGAATGGAACATGTGTGGCTTTTACAGAGAGATTTGTTCCTTAGTAAGTGTGATTATGGCTTTGCTGTGCTTTGAGTAATTTTATTCTGATTAATTCTGTCAGACTACTAAGAAATATGCCATGAGACAAAGAATCAACTAGGCAAGACAGGCAAGAATATTCTCTTTTGGTAGAATTAACTTCAATAGATATTAATGTAAAAGATAATAGGAGTTACTAGTACAATTATTAAGAGATACATACGTTTAATATATCTTATTTATATGTTAATAAAATTATCTTTAGTAGTTAATACAAAAGGATATCTTCTGATATTTTTATTGTAGAAAAGATGCCTTTAGGTAAGAGCTGACTCCAGTTTTCAGAACAAGGAGAGGTGAGGTGTTTAAACAACCTTGTTTTGCACACGACAAGGAAAAGGAATCACAGTCCACAAGTTGCTGCAGTAAAGCTGTGGCAGTTTGTTGGTTGATGTGAGCAGTTGTCTGTTTATTACTTGCCAGGGAGATGTCTTGGCCAAATTTTATCATAAGCTTTATAGAGCAGAGCCTTTGTGGTCCTGGCAGTTACTGAAGTCCGTGGGGAGGAGCTGTGGTACCCAAGGGACCTGAGCAGTCCTTGTCCCATGGAGTGGGATACATTTGGCACAGGCCATGTGCCATGAGCAGTAAATCTGCTTGGGATTGTTGTGGAATTAAACCCCTGTTCCCTGGAGTATTGTTGGAGATGAGATTGTCTCTGAGAGGGCAATAACATGTTTCCATCACCAGGTCCTGTAGATAATTGTATTTTGTCTGTATGAAGATGAAGAAATGAAAATAAAGCCCAAGTCACTTACAGGGGTCAAATGGAAAGTCTGTGGTAAAGCAAAAAATATGATTGGTATCTTTTTGACTTCCTTTTGTAGTCAGTGGGGCACACTGAAATGTGTGCAAGTGCACACAGGAAAGGAGAGCAGAAAGGCTCTTTGCAGACCTGTCCTGTCTCTGGTTACCAGCAGGAATCTGAAGAGATCAGCCAGGTGATTGACACAGAGTTTGGGAATTTTGTTTAAAACACAGCCATTTTTCTAGAGTAAAACAATTTCAATAGTAAAACATGGAATTGAATTGTCTTTTTGCATCTGTCATTACCAGTATTGTTGATGTGTGTGAACAGTTATATAGTTATGTACAAACAACTGTTGCATGAGCTGCTCAGCAAAGGTAATTTTTGGAAGAGTCCTATTAACCTCCCTGGTACCTCAGGATTTACACCAACCTTTGGGCCAGGCTGCTGTGCTTGATACTGAGATGCTAAAAGAACCCAGTAGTTAAATGAGCACTTAATGTGTGTAAAATGCTCAGTGCAAAGTCTGCAAAGGATAAAAGTGCCATTAGTTCTGGTTTAGACTCATTTCTGGTTTGCTGGTTACTAAAGGTTGTTTAGACCACTTCATATGTTAAACCTTATGTTTGAGCTCAAGCTCTGCTCTTTATGCCTGAGCTACATGACTGTCTTTGTTAGTAAAAACTTTAGAAATACCTGGAGAATAATTTTTTTATACAAGTTGTATTCTAGATTATTTCTCTCCCTGAAACAGGCCATTTGGTGTTGGTTTTTTTGCTTCTCTACTACTCCAAGTAAAAATATTCTCCCACACCCTTCCCTTCCTTTTATGTGAATGATCCTAAAACCAGCTCATGCTAAAATTATATTGGACAATACTGTAAAATATTCTTAGTTGCAAGTTAGTTCTTGAGTTTTTTGCAGGAATTTTTGTTTAGCAGATAAGACAGGTGTGAGATTACCTTTCACAACTGTGGGTTGTATCATCAGGCCTCAAAGAATCACTCACAGTTGTTTCAAGTTCCATGGGAAATTATGTGCTGCTATTAATTGCTGTCCATAAAAATATTACATATTTAGGAGGGGGTTCACCTTGATACTCTGGAAATCTGGTTGCACTTAATACCTGATACTTCAGGCAGCCAAATTTAACTTTTCAGGTGTGTACCAAGATTAGATATCAGAAATGTTGATCAGTTGTTGATCAACAAGTTTTATGTGACAGCCATATAGAAATCAGAGTAAATTGGGCAAAACCTGCTTTTCTATTTTCTCTTTCAGTTTGCAGTCCCACTGTAGCAATGTTTTGCTCTTTCCTGGAATCCAGGAAAAGAAATTTTCCAAGAGTTGACACTGATTAGCGTATTTTTGTTATCAGAGGAGAGCAAATGGAAAAAAACTGAAGAAAATACTCTGGAAGGATAATAAACCACATTTCTGGACAGTGTTTGCCAGACTAAGTCGTGCAATTATGTCTGTGCTTGCACTTTCACAAAAGGCCTTTTAACATTACTGTTGTTACAAAGAAGAGCAAGAGTGTGGTTGCTTTGTTGGGCTTTACTGTCCCATGAAGTAGCACCATGGGCACGGAAAACTTAGGTACATGTTGCCATTTTCCACACAGTTTTGTGCACAAGCAGCTCCACTTTCTGCAGTAACAGAACAGGTCCCATGGATAGAGTTGTTCGGTGTCTGTGAAAATAATCACACTCCTTGAAGGAAAAAGCTTTGCTAAAGAATATTCCATCGATTTTTTTTTTTTCTTTTTTTTTGGTATTGATTTTTAAAGAGAACATTTTTCTCACACAACTCCTGTAATACTGTAATAAAATAGTTGTTTCTAATGCTTCTATTTATAAGTCCTCCCTTGTGAGAACAGGGTGTGTTTTCTCGCTGTAGATCGCAGGGATGCAGAGGGCTGGGAGACAGTTCAGCGCGGAAGGCCCGTTCGATCCCGATCCACGGCTTTGGCAACAAAACCTCCTGTAGCTGCAGAATCCCTCAAGTCCAGAGGGGACAGTGACAAAGAAAATGTCATTTTGCCACCAGCAGAAAACAAGCAGGGGAGTTCAGTCACGGAGAGTGGGGCATCCGAAAGCACAGAGCTGGGACAGAAGGATCCTTTACAGCAACCTGAAGGTCCTCTTACTGAAGGGACTCAGGTCAGTACTTAATTTTAAACAATTTTCTAACCTTAAATCTTACAACTTTTTCTTCAGAGCTTTTTCTGAAGATGCTGTTGTCTGGAGCTTTTGTGCACTGACCAGATTGGAAAAGGATTTAAAAAATAATAATTAAAANACAGAGCTGGGACAGAAGGATCCTTTACAGCAACCTGAAGGTCCTCTTACTGAAGGGACTCAGGTCAGTACTTAATTTTAAACAATTTTCTAACCTTAAATCTTACAACTTTTTCTTCAGAGCTTTTTCTGAAGATGCTGTTGTCTGGAGCTTTTGTGCACTGACCAGATTGGAAAAGGATTTAAAAAATAATAATTAAAAAAAAAAGTTACATTTATGGAAACACATTAAAATGTTGGCACAAATAAGCTAATTAAAATTATGTGGACAGCTTTTCCATCATGTCCATAAAGCCAGCGTTAGGCACATCTCATACAGAGGTTTCGGGTACAAAGATGCAAGTTTTGCAAAGTTATGAGCACCTGAAATAAGTGAAGTTGTTTGCATCACTGACTGTAAAGTTGCCAGGTATTTTCTTTAAATCTGTTTGACTCTAAGTGACTTCAAAAATCAGTATGTTACGTTTTGTTAATTTTGCAAACACCTCTTGTTAGTTCCCAGCAGGTGCCTCAGAAACCAACGGGAGCACTGGGACACCCCTGCAAGGAGATTGCTCACAGCCAGCTCCTGAGATGCCTCCAGCTCTCACCAGCACTGACTGTGCCTCAAAAGCTCTGCAGCTGAAGGAAGCCTCCTCCCAGAGCACTGATACTATGGACTGGCAGCAAACAGGGAAAGCTAAAACAGAAACTGAAATGGATGCCTCAGATATTTCAAATGTGAGTGCTGCCAGATTGGTAAGAAATCTTATGAGATCTCCAGGTGAATAATAAATATAAGCCTTAATTTTCTCACTCTGTGTTGCACAGTGTTTATTGTTACACTGCTTAAAAAATTATAGAAAAATCTGTCAGGTACTGCAGAAGAAAGAGAGAATTTAATTCCAGTAAAGTTTCTGAACTTAAACTAGAAAGATATAAATGTGTTATTTGGAGTAAAGATATAAATGCTCTCATTACGTCTTTTGATGTTTGCACTAATTTTTTGTCTCCTTCCACTGTCAGTCATTTTAAGTCACACTCATTAAATTCTTACTCCAGTTTTGCTGATTGTTCAAGCTGGAAATATTTAGTGTATCAAAATTCTGTTAGAAACAAAGGTAGACCTCTGCCCTAGACTAACTGAGCTGCTCTCCTGGGTCTTCCTTTACAACCAACAATTTGGGAGGAATGCTGTTCTTAAGCAATAAATGTGAAGTCAGTATTCTGTTTTTATGTGGCTTTCCAAAAGGGATGTCCCTTCTTGAACTCTGCAGGTCTCAGGGTGTGTCTGCTTTGCTGGGATTGTCTGAGTGGAGAGTTGCAGTAATGTTACATAACATCTGAGTTATACTTTCAGGTTTTGCTTTTTTTTTTTCTTTTTTTCAGAAACTAGATTAAAATTCTGATTTGCAGAGGTTTTCCTGTAAATCACTTTGCCTTTAACATCTTTGCAAACTGGACTCCTGCTAGGTAATTGCCAAGCCAGGTACCTGTTTGCTTTTAGAGCTGATTTCTAGCAACTCATCCACTAACATTGTTCCAGATGCTCAAATATTAACACTTCAGGATGCTGACAGGTTGGTGGGATCTGTGTCTCTTGGAAGCATTTTACTGCTCCAGATTAAACTGCTTTAAACATCAGTTTGTGTATTGTGGCACATTTTTGATTGCTGGAGTGGAAATGAACTGGTTAATGCTGGACACCGGAGAAGGAAAAGACAATCAGTCAGCATTTTCAGACTTACATTCTTGCCTCACTCTCTTGTCATTCGTGTTGAAATACAAGTACAGCCTGAGATTCCCTTGTATTAAATACAGTAAAGTTTTCAGATATGGTTCATGCAGATAATTTTCATCTTTAAATAGTACTTTGGGGCATGATTGTGTTTAAAAAGATAACAGCAGGCCATGCATTGAGGTCTCAGAGTATGCCTTGCTGAGTACCTCAGGGTGGGTATTTAAAACAGTAATTACAGAAGAACTGTCTTTGCTGCTTTTAATGACAGTGTTTGTGTAATATGTTTTGGAATGATGTAAATGATAATTGATTTCATAAGTGTCCACGTAGCTATTAAATGAGTTAATGGTTGCTAACGGTTTTAGTGGGGTTTATACTTCAGTTACCTTCACAAAATATAGCAAAAAACTACAAGTAATGAGAAGTTGAACAAAATACCATATAATTCATATTAACTGTATGGAATCCACTTTTTTGGGCTTGCTACTGACTTTGCTTTTTCCCTCGTGTCATGTTTCCTGCAGTCCATGGCAGAAGTCCTTGCTAAGAAAGAAGAGTTAGCAGATCGGCTGGAAAAGGCGAATGAGGAAGCCATTGCCAGTGCTATTGCAGAGGAAGAGCAGTTGACCAGAGAGATTGAAGCAGAGGAGAACAATGACATTAATATTGAGACTGACAATGACAGTGATTTCTCCGTGAGTGTCCAGGTTATTGTAACGTACCCAAATTCAAGCTGCCTTTGTTGTTACTGGAGTATGAATATAGAACTTGGTAATGTAACCTGTTTTACATGTGAACTAAATAGTGTCATGTAATAATTACACCATACTAAGGTATATAAAGTATTTAGGCTTTACTAAACTCCCAGCACAGTGTACAGATGTTTTAGCCATTGTCCTGCTGCCTGTTGCTGGGTGCAAAACACGGGGGGAAATGGGACTTTTGATCTTCATTGCTACCAGACAAGAGCAGGTGAAGCAAAAGTCTCCACTTTTACTGTGAGAAAGAGAAAGGAACAGCAGGTGTCTTTGGGGTGACCAGTTCACTTTGGAAACATTGCTGAATGTTGCTGATTGGCAGTGTTCAGTGTGTGTTTATACCTCTGAGTTAAGGTTTATGTCTTTACTGTCTGGTTCATATTGATTTTCAGGCTGGTATGGGCAATGGAAGCATATCTTTCTGTGGTTTGTCTATGGACTGGAATGATGTTCTGGCAGATTATGAAGGTAAATTTTCACATGTTACTGTGCTTACATGGAAATGACAGCAAAAATTTAGAAAAATGCCCATTTTACTCAGGACTAGTTAAGGTTTCAGAAGTTTCCCCAACACCTAAATATTGCTCCAGGTTATGTTATTTTCTATGTTATTTCCTGAGGAAAGATGGATAGTTTGTGTGTTCAGACTATCTCTGTGTGTCTTTGTTCTTCAGCTTTCTTTACCCATCTATTAGAATTTTACATCCGTTTTATCCATTTTTCTTAACATTTGGATAAAAGTGTAAGAAAATAACTAAGCATTAAAATGCAGATTAGAGATTCTTCAGTCCATGTTTGCACCTAGGCTCAAGAGAACCCATCTGAGAGAGAACTTCAAGAGGAGCTAATGGTTATAAATTGCACTTTTACCAGAAAAGTGTGTTTAAATTATCCACATCTTTGTTTTCTTGCCGCACAGCTCGTGAGTCGTGGCGCCAGAGCAATTCCTGGGGAGACAGAGTGGAGGAGGAGCCTGCACGGCCCCCTGGGCACGGAATACACATGCACGAGAAACTGTCCTCCCCCTCACGAAAAAGGTTCTGCATTGTTTGTTACCTGTCTGCCTCAGCAGGGAAAACAGGCAGCCAAACCCATGGCTGCCTGAAACTTCAGAAACCTGCTTTAAGTCTGTGGGTGGAAAGTGTTACAGAAAGCTCTAGATGTGTTTTTTCATAGTGGACTAGGCTTGTGCTACATTGTGCACTAAAGATTTGAAGTCTAGAAGAGCAGTATTCACATTTACAGGAAATAATTGCCCTCCGGTGGCCTATTTTTTTTTTCTCTCACTGAAATTACATAGAAATGTTAGCTACACTGTCAGTTGATGTTGTCTCACTTGCTTTTGCTCTGCTTTGGTTTTTATTAAAAGAACAATAGCAGAATCCAAAAAGAAACATGAAGAGAAACAAATGAAAGCTCAACAGTTGAGAGAGAAGTTACGTGAAGAAAAGACACTGAAGCTTCAAAAATTAATGGAGAGGGTAAGCTTTCTGTAATATAAAGCGCTGCTCTGTTGCCTTTCAGAAAAGAGGTTTTTTTCCATAGTCTAGACATGTTAGAGATTAAAACTGGTTGAAATGCAATTTGCATCTGAGTCTGAGTTTAGATAGTTTTCACAGCTGACCTGCTCATTACAGCTATTAAAGAAAGCATTATTTCAAATTGTGACCTTCTGTGAGAGTTTTGGTGACATACTAGACTGCCTCAACTCAAGGACAGCATGAAAAGTAGAAATGTCTTGCATGCATCCAACAGAAATGCTAAAACTCACCAAACTGAAGCAGTTTGGGTGTTTAACCCAAAACAGTGTACTTTGGGTTAAACTTAATACAGGCTTTGTGTAGGGCATGAAGATATTTTGTTCCTGTGAAAAAAGCTTCAAGTATTAGAAAACCCTGTTTTCAGCTACTGTTTTAGTAATAAATGTACTCAAATCTACTCATTCTGTATAGGAGAAAGATGTAAGGAAATGGAAAGAAGAACTGTTAGACCAAAGACGCCGGATGATGGAGGAGAAGTTACTCCACGCGGAATTCAAACGTGAGGTGCAGCTACAAGCAATTGTGAAAAAAGCACAAGAGGAAGAAGCGAAGGTAAGTTACTTTGGTTTAAAGAGGAACAGTTTCATAGTTATGCTTTTATATATGTTGTACCTCAGAGTGCTCATGAGTAGGTTCTGAGGGAGGGTGCAAGTTAGATGTGAACACCTGTGAACCGTGAAGGAGGTAAATGCTGATGTCTAAACAGCCCATTTTTCTCCAGTATGAATTCAAAATGAACTAGCTTTTATTAGGCATCGTGGTGGGTTGGACTGGAGGAAAAGATGGGTTGAAGATCTGATAGTTGTCTTGATGCTTTTGTTCCTCACAGAGTACAGCAGCATTTTCAGTGATACTTAGTCCTGGAAGGAGTAGAAGATCTGATTATCAATTCTCTGCTTTTCAGCGTGTAGAAAGAGAAGGGGAGAGTTCATTGCTCTTCCCCTTTTTTCATTCTAGATCAAGTTTTTTTGTGTCCTTTTTGTGTTCTGTTTCTGTGTTTTGTACCACTAATGTTGTTAAGCAGCTGGAAATAGATAAAAACCTGCAGTTATTATAAAGAAAGTATTTAGTGTAGTGCTTTTCTGACTTATTACATAATTCCATAAGATGAACACTGGAAGGGTGCTTTTTGGTTTGCCTCATTCATGTTACTTTGATAAATGTTTTCATAGTTTAACCCCAGCCAGCAACTAAACACCACACAACCACACATCTGTGGGATGGAGGAGAGAGTCACAAGTGAGAAATCTGATGGGTTGACATAGAAACAGTTAAATAACTGAAGGGGGAAATCAATTCTAAGGAAAAGGAAAGTAACAAAGAGAGATAAGTAATACCCAAGAAAGACAAGTGATGCAAAAGAAAATGATTGGCAGTCCCTGAGCAGTGACCCCTTCCAGCCTCCCCTTCTGGTTTTGTTGCTGCACATGATGTCCTGTGGTTTCAAATATCCCTTTGGTCAGTTGGCCTTGACACTGTGCAAGCCCTGCTCAGCAGTAACTAAAACATCCCTGTGTTGTCAGCACTGTTTCCAGCACAAATCCAAAACATAGTCCTACAGTAACTACTGTGAAGACAATTAACTCTATCCCAGCCAAAACCAGTACAACAAAAATGAAATATTTTATTTTAAAGACTGTTTTCCCCATCTCCTTAAAACCAAAATGTTTCCTTATTTGATGAGCAGTATCCCAGCTGTGACTGATGCAGCTGTTCATCCGCATTATTCAAGACAAGCACAACAAAACTTTGATTAAAACTGATTTAGCGTTTTTACTTAGTTGCTGTTTCTGTCTCTTGGATTAAAATGATTTCTAGACTATCTAATTCACTCTAACATACCTTCATTATTATTTCATTGCACCGTGTGACTGTCATTACACAGTGTGACTTGTATAATTATATTAACCAAATCTCACTTTGCCATAATTCCCCAGATAAGCAGATGTTTCATATATTGTGTGTGTTTAAATGTGTAGGACCTGCTGCCTTGTGAGGCTCTTGTGCTGTGGAAATAAAGGTTAGTTGGGCCAGAAGGCTTTGGAGAAATAACTGATGAGCAGGGTAACTGCAGACCATGGTAACTGTTGCTGCCCAGTTGGTTATCTAAATTCCCAGTGCTTGCTTGTTTATTGACCTGTAAAATCCATTCTGTAAATGGATTCTAGTCAGTAAACAAAGGTACAAGTATTATCCTACCACCCTTTACGTGATCTGTTGTTGTCTGTCCATGTATGTTCTCTTTACTCGTTTTTTTAGTGTGCACATTAAAGTTCCTTCAAGCCAACCTTTTCTTACTATAGTTTTTTTACTTATTATTTTGGTTTTGTGTGTTGCACTGTGCTGTGGTTGAAAAAGGTAATACATGTTTATGAAGTAGGTGATAACGGATAAGAAATATGAAGACCATGAGCTTGTTTGGTTTTTTCTTGCTCAAACTATGGATAGTTTCACTTTTTTAATCAGTAAGTACACATATAATTAAAGTTAGGTCAAAAGACCTGTTGGATTCTACTAGCACTTATTTTACTGACTTACCTATCTGGGTCTTAACATTGCACATGTTATTGATGAGAGAATAAACTGATGAAGTCTCATTGGTGAGAGGTTTGGGAAGTTTTTTTTGCATTTTACCCAAAGTTTCTTGATTTTTCTTATACAGCTCAATTTCTCTTTTTATATTCCATGAGTTGTCTCGTTTAAAGCAAACAAAGCAATAAAACAAACCAAAAAGTCCACATTAAAACCCCTGAAGGCTTATTCTCAACTTGGTAATTTTCCAACCCATTCTGAAGAAACATCCCCGCCGGTTTAATTATCGAATGGATGGAATTCCCTAAGAATGAAACCCATTTCAGCTCCTCAGGCCTTTTCTTGTCCTTTCTGATTATTGGCAGGTAAATGAAATTGCCTTTATAAACACCTTAGAAGCTCAGAACAAACGTCACGATGTGTTGAATAAGCTCAAGGAATATGAGCAGCGTTTAAATGAGTTGCAAGAGGAGCGTCAGCGAAGGCAAGAGGAGAAACAAGCCCGTGATGAAGCAGTTCAGGTACAATTTCTCTGTGGCTGCAGGGGGACAGTGAAATATGTGCCTGTGTTTCATTTTGGCTCTGCAGTGTCCTTGTTGCTTTCTGTCTTACCTCCTTTGTTCAGTTTTGGAAAAGTGTATTCTGATATGTTTCTCCTTTGAAATATTTCCGTGGTAGAAGGGAGGAAGGTAAATCTTAAAACCCCTACAGAAGAGGCACCATAACTGCTGGGTAGGTGACTCATGCCTATCTTAAGGGGGTTTTTTTGAAAAGACTTGTTACTTCTTCATAAACAAAATCCTTACCTTTTGGTAATAGTTAAAACTTTGAGAGAGGAACCAGTAAAATAGTCCTTAACATGTGCCTGCTGTCATAATTACAGTACTTTTTCCAGGATCAGGGGAACCACAGTGCAAACGTGTTTATGTTCCTGGAGTTCTGCTTGCCTTTTGTTTGGGGTTCTTTGGTTTTAATGCAGCATTTCAGTACTAGGTTTTCCCAGCCTCATGCATCCACTTTTTTGGCACTGTGTTAGAATCTCTTCTGTAAACTCCTCCTCTCTCTCTATGCCTACATCACATCACCTCTGGATCCAGTTTCTGCCAGAGCTTAGTTCTTAGCCTTAGAAGCTGATCCTATCTCCTTATTGAAAAATGGGGCATGTTACTGACCTCACTGCTTCTGAGGCCATTTTTTGAGATAGAAGATACTCTAAAAGGGCTGGATAAAACTCTTTTTGAGAGATTATTTAAAAGTTTCTGGATTTCCAAGGGTCAATTGCATTATCAGTGAAAACTACCCTCCAGATTGTTCATTAAAATCCCAGTGATCCCATTTTTTGTAGATACCTATGTTCCCTTTTTCCAGATCACAGTTTTAAATTAATTGCTTTCTATGTTTTGGGGTTTTTTAAACTCTGTCTTCTTTCTACCCTTTTTTTTAGCCCTCTCCTGGGCCGTGTAGGCATAGGGCTGTTCTTAACCTGGCAGACAGGATTTCAATCCTAAATCCCCCTTATGACCACACTGTTCTCTTTGTATCCTTTTTGCCAGACCAAGGATCAAGCTGATGCTTCCTGCTGTGCTTTTTCCATGCACAAGTTGCTTAACAGTTGAGCAAAGCCTTATATTTTGAGCCCTATATTTTGTTATTTCTACATTACCTGTAGGGTGTTTAAAATGTTTTCAAAATAATCTTATTGATGAACTAGACTGATATGCTTTTATATTGCATAAACTTCTTCAGAATGAGCAAAATATATGGTTAATTAGTGTGTGGATTATTTCATCCAGCTGTGCTTTCAGTATGTGCTCAAGCTTCTGAATATGCTCATATTTGCATTTTATTCCATAAAACCCCAGTTCTTCCTCCATCATGAAGGACAAAACGCTATAAACAGAAGTTAAATACAATTCCTGTTAATTCCTTTTTAGTTTTCCCCTAAAAGAAGGGTTGGAATTGTCTTTCCTCTGGCAGGAGCGCAAGAGAGCCCTGGAGGCCGAGCGTCAGGCGCGGGTGGAGGAGCTGCTGATGAAGAGGAAGGAGCAGGAAGCACGGATTGAACAGCAGAGGCAGGAGAAGGAAAAAGCACGGGAAGATGCAGCCCGGGAGAGGGCCAGGTAACTACATGTTGTTACATACATCTAAGTTTTATTGCTGACAAGACCTTTTGGTAATTTGCCTTTTGCATGTTTTACCTTAGTTTTCAAAGGAAACAAGATTAGTGTTCCCGTGTTCCCCATTTCCTCCACTCTCCAGTAACTTTTGGACTTACTGGCATCAATTGCATTTCAGCTTTTTGTAGACACCAGAAATCACATTTGTGAAGCACAAAGCTGGGAAATCAGGCTTCATTCATTCTACTGCCTGTGAACTGCTTGGTTTGTGAGTTTGCCCATAACCAAAAGTTCATAAAGGGGATTCCACATGGACTCTCTCTAATGCCAAAGATGAAGTGCAGAGAGTGAACACTGGGTGTGAGAGAGGTTTACTTTCAAGTCTGAAAGGGGAAACCATGTTCTGCTTCTTTAATTTGCCAAATTCTGTTTGTATTCACCTCCTATTACTCCCTTTTTTACTACAGTTGTCCTTCTACAAGCATTCCATAAAACCTAGATGGAAGTTACATTTTGTTCAGTGACAGGTGTTACTAATGGTTCTTTATACATTTTTGTTGTCATGACTTGTTTTCTTCAGAGTTGCCACAAAGCGAGTATTTTTTCCTCCAAGTAAAATATTCAGAAATGTATTGATCACCTTTCATCTTCCAAAGTCATGAGTGACATCATAAAGAGATTCAGCTTTCCATTAGATGTGTAATGAATTCTGGGTAGGATTTATAGCCTTTCCCAGGACTTCATGGACCTTTCCTCAGTGTATTGAGCCAAGTCACAGTGAGACATAGTGAGTTGGAATGAATCCTTCAGTATCTTACTCTCCGTCACAGACACCTGAGGAAGGTTAGGACTAAGAGGGAGAATTTGGTCCTGCTATTTTGGGAAGGTAGACACTGCATGTGTAAGGCTTCTGCATCTTTCTGGAATTTGAGGAAACCCTCACAGTAAGCAAATGTGAGATAATTGTCCCATTGACATCTTTGCCCTCTAAGGTCTTTTGCAGTTAGAACTCATCTGACAGCTCCAACCACATAATTCTTCACTTTTTATGTTTAGTCAGTGTTTAATCTGCCACTTCCCTTTGTTGCACCCCAGTTATTTCCTTATGATATGTGAGAAACTGCAGTTTCCATTTCCCTTCTGTCAGTATTGTGTGTCAGCAAATTTCCTCTGGATTTGCTGCTATAACACTCAGTTTTCAAACACTTTGTGCTTGATATTGCAGCACCGTGCTTGCACTTGTTTTTCTTTGCCAGATGCTGATTACACAGGAGAGATTTTACTCTTTTTGTTCTTTTTTTTTTTCCTGATAATTTGGGGAAAGAGTAGGAAAGAATGTATTTGTGGTGTCCTACAATCTGTTGTGTCAGAATGGCTTCAGAGGCATTACATGTCCTTAATAACAGTTTTGAGGTTTCTCTAACACAGCAGAATTAGGGGAGGATTCAGTGTCCTGGTTTCGAAGTTCAGGGAGGGATGAGCTTGACAGGAAGTTGGCTGTACTGTCCCCTCCATCCTGGATTTCAGTGTGTTTTGGTGGAACCTTGGGGTATCATTTGGTGTTTTGTTGGTTTTTTTCTTCCCTACTGCTAGGATTTAGCTTGTATCCTGAAGATTTAATACTTGCTGGAATGAGTAATTTTTGTGATATCTTCTTAAAGTTTCTTCAGTATAAACTTTACCATGTGCATCTGGTGGTGATTAAACCATCTGTATGAAAGGAATAGTGTACTTAAAACTGACTTTAAAAGCCCCTCTGCCCTTATGGTACATTAACTTGTTTCCAGTAAGGTTTTAGTTGTAATTTCAAAGTATTTTATATTCCAGAGAGTTGAAATCCATAATATGGAAAATTTTGTTCTTGTCAATAGGAATCATAAAACTGTATAGTGTACCCTAACCATGTAAAAAGAATGCTTTCAGAAGGGCTTGTGCAGGAGTAATGTTGATGTTTTATAAATGGAAACTTGAGAATTTTGTTTCAAAAACTATTAACCCAAAGTATGCAATGATAATAATTTGTTGGAGTTTGTAGCATTAAACAAATAAGTAAAACCACAAACTGAAAGAAATGGCTAAAAAAAGCTTTGGATTTGGGTCATGTGTTAGTTGTGTTTTGTGTCAGCCCCTGGTGTGAGTCAGGAGCTCTTTAAAACACAAACAAAGGCTGTAGTTCAGTTTTCCTTTCTGTACCTCAGGGGAGATAGCACATAAAATACCTAATGCTTCTCATCCATCATCTCTTCCTCACCCCCCACGCCCATGGCAATTGGAGGAGTTCACTTATTCTTTCTGAAAGAACAGTTGTTTAGTGTTTATCATGTGACTTACTTCCTCCCCCCTCTCTTTTCCTATCTGCTTTTATATTCTCTGTGGCTTTGTGTTTTAAAATGTTACTTTGTCTGAGCCTTCTACT
This sequence comes from Pachyramphus minor, assembly GCA_013397135.1. Taxonomy (NCBI): domain Eukaryota; kingdom Metazoa; phylum Chordata; class Aves; order Passeriformes; family Tyrannidae; genus Pachyramphus; species Pachyramphus minor. The sequence continues at coordinate 361,448 of VYXB01007426.1, read as the reverse complement.
TTTACATAAATGATTTTGGGTTTGTTTATCAGATTTGTGTTTAAGAAACAGAAATCCACACGTAACAAAACCCACTGCGGTTTGGGTAATATTCCTTATGTTAGCCTTTGTAGTTTTGTCACTCAAGCTACTTTAATTTTAAAAAGATGGCTGATGGCTTTGAGTGACTTCTTCATAGCTCAGTTTTACTCAAAGCTTTTGTTATGTCTTTTGGCCCTTCAGAGCTGCCAGGCTTCTGGGACAGGTGTTGCTCCCCCATCCCCTTTCTTCTGGTACAAACAACATGAGTAGCTGACTGTCTTCCTTTGTAGGATTTAGTAGCTCCCTTGGCTTACCGATCACTAGGAAGTTGTTCTTGAAACTGTTACCTGCAGGTTACTGATTAATTATGTATTATTATAGTAACAGATCAAGTTATACCTCCTGTTCTTTTCTTAGACAGGAAAGAACCCCAGATCTCTTCAACAGATGATGCTTGGGGTCTCACAGGCTCTTCTGACACCCACATGCATGAGATCTGTGCTGGGCAGGGGAAGAAGAGTTGTTCAAAATGAAGAGGACGACTGAAGTTTGAGGCATGATGTGGTTTTGGGAAGAGGGATGTAGGGCAGACAGGTTCACTGGGCAGAGTAGGTCCTGACTGCAGTTACATGCAGAAGGTGACAGATAAATGTCTCTTCTTTTGCTGTCCTTTGGTATCCTGAACATTTAGAATTGCAGTATTCCAGAGCATCAGTTTATCACTCACAGCTGTACCGTTTGATGTTGGTTGGAGTTCCTGGTTTCAAACTTCCACAGATGAAACGTTTCTGTAAAACACACTGCCCTCAGTGCTGGGAACTTTTTTTCAATTGGCTCTTCCACTCCTCCCCTTTGGTTCACTGACTGCAGCTGTCAGCAGATGGTGACATGGTCTCACATTCCTCACTGTTGACTATCATTGCTCTGATTTGGACTGAAGTATGATCCAGGCCCTGCTACAGAGCTTCTGTGTCTGTCTTTATTAAATCATTCAAATGAAAATATCTGTATTCTCTGTTAGCCAAGTTGCTTTTTGCTGTTTTTCTTTTTTAATGAACCATCTTCAGCTTCATTTCTGGGGGTTCTTGTTCTCTGTGTCTAACAGAAATCTGTCAGTATTATTCATGCTTTATGTTATTACAAGTTCTCCCTATACTTCTTGTCTTTTGGTTAGAGATCGAGAAGAGAGGTTGGCAGCTCTTACTGCAGCTCAGCAAGAAGCTATGGAAGAACTACAGAAGAAGATTCAGCTGAAGGTACAAAAGGATACATTAGTTGAAAAATACATCCTTTTTTTTTTTGGACAGTTTAATTCCACCATAATTCAATGTGATTTTTCTTTGTTGCTTTGATTATTTTCCGTTCAGCACGATGAAAGTATTAGAAGGCACATGGAACAAATTGAACAAAGGAAAGAGAAAGCAGCTGAATTAAGTAGTGGAAGACATGCTAATACTGATTATGCACCAAAACTCACACCATATGAACGAAAGAAACAGTGCTCGTTATGCAATGTAATGGTAAGTTGGATCAAGGGGATACTGTTGGAATTGCAAGGCCATCCTAAGCCATGAAGGTACAAGTTGTGCTTCACAACACATTTACTGTGTCCCCTCTGCTCTTGTAAAGTGCACCTTGCTCTGGATCCTCCTATCTGTATAAATATGTAAAGGTGGGTTAGGGGGGATTTGAAAGAACTGTGGAGTTGTGGGGAGAATGGAGAGGGTGGGCAGTGCCCAGTTATTAGCTGTCTCTGCCAAGAAAAGCAAGAATTCAGGAGCATCACATGGAAGGTAGTTAAAAGATAGATTTAAAGCCAAGTAAGGAATGTGGTTCTTTACATAGCAGGTAGCTGAGCTGTGTGTTCTAAGATCCTGTGGATATTTGAATTTGCTGTGAGTTCAGGGTTTGATTGGATGAGTTTCATTGGATTGAAGTTCACTGAAGGATATGGAGAAACCACATCAAACTCAAGAAGTTCTTGAATTGAGTTTGGTTGGATACTTAAAAGGGTTGGAAGGGAAAATTAGTGTCTGCTTTGTCTCCTCTTTTCCTTCATTATCTTATTTTTTGGTCACCATTGGAAGTCTGGCACATTTCCAACCTCACGGGGTGTCTCTGCTGGTGTCTACCCTTCCCAATATCCCAGGAAAAATGCAGAAGAGAAGCCATACAGTCACTGAGCAGGAAGATGGGAGATCTCTTCTTGCTGATAACTGGTTTCACTGATTTGCAAAGACTGTGCATTATTGCAGCTTTATATGCTATGAAGCATTATTTCCTTTAATTGCTAAATTGAGCAGGATTGCTTGGGATCACCTCAGGCAGTGCTGGAACAGAAACTCAGGCTCAGCAGACTGGAGTCTTGCAGACTCACTGATCATGCATCTCAGAATGAAAATCCAATATGTAAAGTTAGATTGAAGTAAAAATGAGATAAGAAGCCAAGATTTTTTAATCTGTTATTACACTGCTGGCTAGCAAATCATTCTGTAATTTACTCCTAAGTCCTGCATTAAAGATATTTATGTAAATTAGGTTGAGGAGTAAAGTACTGTGCTTGAATTTTCTGAACATGCTCCTGACAAATTGGCATATTTTGTATTATATTTTAAATACTGTTATTTATGGATTATGGAATTTGCAAAGGAAAAATAACTACTAAGTCACTGTCATTACAGATTTCATCAGAAGTGTATCTTTTTAGCCACATTAAAGGGAAAAAACACCAGCAAGCTGTGAGAGAAAACAGCAGTATACAAGGACGAGAGCTTTCAGATGAAGAAGTGGTAAGTTTTGTAGTATTTTTTATATTAGTTCTAGTTTTAAATGCCATTCAGCTGAGTAGCCTATGAAAGTTTTGGAAATTCTTATAAAGGAATTGAACATCTTAGCATGGGAATTACAGCAGACTGCTGATGAAAATAAATGAAAGAAACAGGGCATTCAAATACTTCAGGCAATTGCCATTTGAAATAGATTCTCTATAAAATGTGACAAATTTCTATCAATCAAAGGCATTTTTCATCTCTCTCTAATCCTTTTACCATAAAAACCTGATACATTGCAGGTGTCGGCATCTCGCATTTTTATTTTGTATCTTCGTGTTGCTCGAAACACCTTAGTCCTTTTTTAGGTTTTTAAATGTGATGCCCTGTGCATCAAGGTCCACAGTGCTCAAAACTGTAGTGCTAAATTACCTTGAAATGTAAGATTGGCAATGTTTTGTAAGTATTAACATTGCTCAGAAGAGCAATAGTTAGTTTTTCAGTAGATCCTTTAGAACAGTTGGCATTTCAGGTGATTTTTAGGAAGCAAGTGAGGATGTTTCTTACTAAATCAAGAGACTATGCTGTAGAAAACACATCTGAATAGTTGTCTGATTTAATTTTTCTTTGCTACTACCTGACTTCAACTACAGTATTAAGTCAAGGCTTTTTCTATGAGAATTTGAGTTCCACCACATCCAAAAAAAAATTTAGAATGACTGTGTATTATACCTGTCAGGGGTCAGCAGGACACACTGAGCAAGCCAGTTCTTCAGAGCTGATTCAGATTTAACTTAGTCCTGTTTGGAAATCTGTTCCCAGCCAAGCTGAATCCAATGACACTGTTCAGTTGTTGTGGGTTTTTTTCACTTTCCTTCACAGTTTTTGTTACTGTTTTTTTTTTACTGAAATATTTGGGTTTACAGCTTCTTGCATCCAGTTGTAACATCTTTTCTTTTTTAAAAAGCTTTGGAGAGTTAGGTCCCTGAGGTACTGAAACCCACAGAGGTGGTTATTGGTTATCACTGAAAGGACAGAAAAAGATAATCAGAGAGATACAGGGATCTGGAGGATTAAATGTTTGCTGAGCTGCACTTTGCCACCCCCTCCCCGTTGTAATGAAAGCACATAAGCTGGTTTTTTCTGCTTCTTTTTTCCTCTTAGACAGTGGTTAGTGGGCAGTTGTGTGATTTTTAGATTTAGTGTTTAGATCCCAGGTGTACCTGGCTGGATATATGGGAGGAGGCTCCATGCTGCATCCCTGTGCCTGGAAATACAAGCTGTGAGGCCAGAGGGTGGGCAGTTTGTAGCACTGGAATGGTCTTGGATGTCTCTTGCCTTTGCTGGTGTCTGTCTGGCCACTGATGACTGAACTGTGGCTTGGTTCTTGCTGGGCAGCTGGCTCAGATGAATCTGCAGGCAAACAGTGAACTGGATTTTCCTTTGATTTAGTGTTTTATGCTCTTCACAACACCTGATGTGGCAGCTTAACAATTCCAGCTTCCCAAAAAAGGCATCATGGACCAACAGCTGCTTTTGCACCCAGCTGGTGGAAACAGAAGTTCCACTAGAGGGCGCAGAGATCCTGGGTTTTGTGGTGTCCAACATCATGTGCTTAAATCCAGGGTTTCTCAGCAAAAAATTTTGATGTGAACTTAAGACCAAGTTTAAGGTTAAATGTATGTATTTCTTGAGTAATAGTGCAGGAGAGAAAGAACAGTTTTAACTGAATGAACAGTTTGAGGATTATGAGAGCAGATTTTAATATTCTTAAGGGGTTGCATAGTATATAGCATCCTGGCAACATATGGATGCTTCCATTGTTAAGTATTTTATATACTATATATAGCTATATTTCAATTAGTCTGAATATAAAATTCTGAACTCTATTATTGTAATCTGAAATTTCCTTGGCCTGAGGCCCTCTCTGCCTTTCATTACTTGCTACTTTTTCCAAAGAGCAGTTCTAAGATATACATGTTAGAGATGTGGTCACTGTAACGTAGGAAAGCAGTTTTATTTGTTGGAGCAGTCTGATTTGTATACCTCTTTATTCAGCATGCACAGATAATGCCACCTGCACAACCAAAGCCTTGAGTAACTTCTCAAGTTTTGAAATAATTGAGAAAAAAAATCAAGAGTATTACACAGAAGTAAAACCATATCCCAGGGAAGCTTTATAATACCTTATAGTTACTACAATACCTAATAGTTACTTATTTATCACTGTTTTCAATTTTTTAGTCAGTGGAGGTAACTCTAGTGAGAACATACTTGTACTACTTAAAGTTATTACTTGTCATCTGTGATGTCTTTAGATTATATATGTCTTGTCTGTGACCCCTCTTCTTTGACATAAAAGATTTTATTTATATCACCTTTGACCTAATAAAATTTCACCTTTAACCTTATGCACTTGACACCCCAGATAACTTACTCTTGATCTCTGACTCATTTTGTGTTCAGCCTGTTCAGTATAATAGGGAGCTGCCTAGAAAGAAAGCTTTTTAAAAATTGTGATCTGATCATAGAATTTCTTTGTTATTGCTTGAGAAATCACAGGACTTGAAATATTTCTGTCTTGGTATCTCAGAAGGTAAATTTAGGTATCTCCTTCCTTTGGAAACTGATTTAAATAAATGATTATATAGTTTCTCTTCACACAGTAAGGATTGTTGCTGGTTGATTTGGCTGTAAGCAAAAAGTTAAAAACTGTACTAAATAGTCATTGACACTGAATTTTCCAGGCCAGGTGGGTGCTAGGATTTGATCTTGCCAGATATAAAAAGAAACTGATACATTCTAGGGCTTTTTCCCTTTGCTACAGCATCTATAAGTTCTGTATTTTTCCAGACATTTTCAGGGCTAAAAGCACACTTTGTCTTGGAGTAGTGTCCCATTGTTTTGGAATTAAACATATGTTTAATTCCATCATGTCTTGTGCAGGAGCTGACAGCTGGTGTTAGACCATCAGTGAGGTGAATTCACTTGTGGATGTGATATGCTTGGTGAAACACAAACAAAATAGTTTTGCAATCAATGAAGATACTAAAAATGAAAAAGCATGAAGTTCTTTCTCAGATGGTGTGACAGCTTCGTTTCACCTCAGCCTTTTGGGTGAAAATCCCCTCATTTAGGGGTTTATTAGTCTCCAGCTGAAACAGATGTAGATTTCTCTCACAGCAAACACCTATGGATTTTGAAACATTTTGAAACATGTGAAAGCAAATCAAGTTCTATTCACATTTTTTTACTTCCTTTGTAACTTTGCTTTTGCCTGACCTTTCATAGATACATTCATTCACGGAGTTGGTAAAAACTCTTTCAGCAGGCTAAAAGCCATCTTTCCCTCACTACATTTCTGAAGCTTTCGCTGTCCCACGTGGTTTCACTGTGATCCTCAGTGCAGTAACAGCGTTCTGTCTCCATTATCCCTCTCTGCTTAAATGCCCAGTTTCTTCCATCAAACTCACAGCTTTCCCTCCTTTTCGCGTCCCCATTTTCTGTGCTATTGATTTCCCGTCCCCTCTCTCAATATCCATATTGCTTTCACTTCAGCAAACGATGTAAACAGTGTAAGCAATTTGCTTTCATTGACTTCGCTGGAATCAATTAGTATGTTTGTAGTCCTGACTAATTACTTTGCTGAATTAAAGCCTGTGTGACACAAAGACCTCACTGAAAAGGTGCCTGTGAAAGCCACTGGACAACACCTGGTGATTTCATTAGTCTGAGGGGTCTCTGCAAGGACCTTGTAGATGTTTGCTCCCACTTGTAGCTCCTATTCATTCATTTTTATGCCTCTCTGCTTTCCCTTTTGTCTTTGCCTTTCTTGCCTGTCCTAGTTTGCTTTGAAAAATACCCCTAAAATCAGTAATCCTTGTAGCTTGCTCCCTTTGAACCATTGTCCCAGCTCTTGTCTGTATCTCCTGGCATTTATATGCCATAGTTTAAAGGTACTTTTAGAATATAAATCATGTCATTCCATGTGGTCTATGAATGTTTCCAATAAGTGAAAAGGACTTCTAAAAACCAGATGAAATAGATAACTTGGCAGGGGTTGCTTAATTTATATAAGGTGCATGCTAAAATCTTACTTATTCCAAAGCTGGATGGAGGAATATTAATGAGCCTTTGTTTGCATATGTGAAAAATGTGCTTTTTTCTATCCGGGAAGAAAACTGACTCTATTGTCATTATATAAATGAAACAAAGAACTTCTAAGAGGTGTATTTAGATCAAATGAAAACATAATCCCATGATGGAGCAGAGAGGTTGTTGTTGTCTGAAGACTGACAGCGCTAAAATGTGAGGATTTATATAAAGCCATGGTTGGTTGAGCCCACCCACGTTCCTTTGGAAAAACCAGCTGGCCAGTGCCTAAAGTGCCTAAAGCTCCCTCAGGAGTGTTTGCTGCAGCGTGAGCCTGCCCAGGGCACAGGCTGGGATTTCCACACTGTGCTGTGCTGGCAGCTGCCCCTGCAGGATGTGGTGGGAGCCCGGGCAGGGCTGTGCTGGGACATGTGCTGTGCCAGCCAGGTGAGGGCTGTAGCCAGCACAACACCCAGGCAGAGCTGATGGTCATGGCAGCTGGAATTTCTAAAAGCTTTTTAGGGGTGAGGAGTTGTTGTTCTGAAAGAAATGGAGCTGTTTTCTCGAAGTTGTGTTCTGCTTCTGTTATTTGTTGCAGAGGAAATTACTGATGGAAAGAGATGTGGGAATAGTTTCATGCCTCACCCTTGCTCTTTTTCTTCTGTATTTACAAGGAGCTTTCTTGTTTGGAAACATGATGATGCCTGGACTTCGATAATTTTTTTTAATTCACTATGTTTTCATTAACAGTTAAATATAACTCTTGTTTATTGCTTCAGCCTTAGCAGTATTGAAATGAAGGCATTTGTTTTCCTTTCTGAATCAGTGTTTTCAAATTCTTCTATTTAAATGAATAATAGTGTTCTATGAACTCCTTTGGTAACCTGTCTAAAAGATATGATTAAGCAAAGTGGAAAATTAATACTAAAGGTTATTAGTTTTTTAGTGTCTTCTAAGAGAGGAGCTTGAGGTATTTATACCAATGGGTATGTGGTCTTTTAAAAATCACCACACACAATTAATAGTTCTCCTTTTTATTCAGGAACATTCCTGTGTATGTTACATGTCTGCTTGTATTCACAGAGTCACTGAATGGTTTGGGGTGGAAGGGACCTTAAAGCTCATTGTGTCTTCCAACCCCCTGCCATGGGCAGGGACACCTTCCACTACACCAGGTGCTCCAAGCCCTGTCCAACCTGGCCTTGGACGCTTCCAGGGAAGGGGCAGCCACAGGTGTGAAGTCTGTGTGCCCAGTGTTTGCAACCTTGGTGTTGCCCTGGGTGTATTTGCACTTCATCTCCTCTGACGTTTGTCTGCTCTGTTTGACCATTGCAGTACAGGGAGAGATCCTGGCTCAGCTCTGGTGGTACAGAACACTGAAGCCAGTTCTGGGTAGTATGGTGGTGCATATAGTTTGGTCCTATGTAGAACAATATTCCTGTGTCTTTTATCCCCAGACTTACAGAATATAGACTTCATTGTAAATTCATTTTTTTTTCTTGACATCTGATTATGGTTCTCCAACAGTAGCCCATTTTTCTTCTCTGTGGCTCAGTGGAAGCAACCTGTAAATCACTTGCCAACAAGAACTCCCCCATCCCAATAAAGCCTCAGGTTCTGGTTGAGTTGGCTTTACTCAGTGTTTTTTTCCTGAGGAAGGAAGGATTATTTTTTTGGAGAAGGGTTGTGTATTGCTAGAGGAGTGGAATTAGGCCAAGCATCTCTGGTCCATTTTTTGTTTATGGATGTTTCATATCTGTTGGATACCTGTGGTTCTTTCAGCCCAGGAACTCAGGCCATGTCATTCTGCTGTGAATACTTCTGTCCTAGAAGAAGCTGTCATGAACAATCAAGTAATTATAAAGTCTAATCCATGGTGCAGCTTGCAGAAGGTCTCTCAGTGCTCCATACATCAATTCTACTTTTTTGTACTTTGTGTAGCAGTAGCTTCTTACCTTTAATTTATTATAAAGTGTTGTTTTGCTTGGCAAAAATGGACGTGATTAATTGTTTATTGGCTGTGCCTTTAATTGTGATAGATTGTTGCCAGCAGCTGCACCCTTCCTCTTGTTGGCTTGGATATCTTGGATATTCACAGCCAGTAAGAAAAACTGCTGCTGGCAGGGCCAGCTGCACTCTCATCTCTCCGTTTCTCTCGGCTGCCCTTGCAGCCACAGGATAATGTCCAGCTTTCCTCCCTCATCTGCAGGGATGCTTTCCATGTCCAGGATGCAGAATTCTCATTCTCACAGAAGAAGCACCTTTACTTTGCCTTCCATTCCCACGTTTTGGAGCGACAAGTGGGAAAGGGAACGGTATTAAAAATTGGAAGAAATATCTGAACCTACTATTAAGGGTATTATTTGCTGTTCATCTTAGTGGCAGACTGTTGAATCATTGAATTTAAGGACAAGCAAGGTGACTGAAAGTGCAGTCAGTACTAGCAGTAAAAATAGTATTTAGTTTGGACATGCTGAAGAGCAGGATCATGAAAAAAATTAATTAAATCCAAGATGTGAAGGAAATAGTATTTGAATATTCATTACTTTATAACCTGTTTCTCCATATATGTATTATCAACCATAATAACTCTTTTTAATGATACCTTTCCGTACTCCAAATCTTCAGATTTGGAATGGATCATCACTTGTGGGGTTATAACAGTATTTGATTCCTTTATGATTAAGAATTAATGATCATTTGTGTTCCAACCTGGCCTTGGACGCTTTCGAAATGTGCTTCTGATATAACTCACAGTCTGCTTCAGCATCTGTTTTCCATACTAAATATTGTCCTAGGCTATGAGGAAAAAATAAAATGCTGAGGAGTTTTGTTGAAACATGTAGTAAAATCATGAACAAATATTCCTGTGGTAATGTGATTTAGAACTGAGCCTTAAAAACCTCTTCAAAGTTTGGCAAATATATCCCATAAGTGATTATTTACACAAGTAAGAAACCATTATTCCTGACATTGGTAATAAATATTGAAAACAAGTTTTAATGATTTTCTGCAGTTATAGGGGGGTGTTTATTTTGTAACAGGTAGAGGTGTAGAACCAAAAATAGTTACCAATTGATTTGTTAGAATATATTCCTTATGTACCTTGCCTTTATGGAAAATGCTCAGTTTGATATATGTATTTTTTATTAAAATGGTAAATGAATGACAGCCATTATTAGGTGATATAAGCTACTACAACTATTTCTTTATAGTCTTCCTGATGTTTATATTTTAATGCTGATATGAGAGGGCAAGTAACAACAAGTTGTTACACTTGGGTGTTCTGAGTATGGAATTTAGATAAATAGCTCGAGTCAGATGTTTTTCAAGTTACCTTGGTCTGCAGAATTGGGTTAGAAGACTTATAAGAATGCCTTTTCTTTCAGAACTTGGGGATTCAAGGTTGGAAAGAATACAAAAATAATAAGAATAACCAGTCTTATGGTATTCTGGCACTCCTGCTTCAGTTCTGGCCAGAATCCAGAAATACGGAAGGGAATGAAAATGAAAAAATAACAGAGGCAAAGAACCCTATAAACTCTTCAGATTCAGGAAGGTCATTTTGGCTCAGTTTTTTGAGTGAAAGTCCAGTGGCTGGGAAGGTTTTCCACTTAAATGACATGGTGAGTTTATAAATGATGGAACCAGGGTTAACTGAGCCCTGGGTCACGCTCTGTGCAGGACGGACTAACACAGGACAGGCAGACCTTCCCCTGCCTGGTGCTGGACAGAGGATTTCCCTGCAGAGCTGCTTTGTGGGACCCTCCAGAGCTTAGAGAAGGCACCAGCTGATACACACTGGGTGCTGGTCCTGGCCACTCCTGCCAGCACCTGGCTGGATTTCCAGGGCCTGCCTTCCCTGGCTGTTCCTGCACGTGTGAGTGGGAGAACCAGCCCAGGAGCACAGGGGACCTGGAGTTACAGCTGCCCTACAGCAACACAGCCAGCCTGGGATTTTCCTCTTGGCTCAGAGGCTTTGCTGCAATATTGTCCTGCCTATGCAGGCTTGCCCTAAGCAGAATTCATAAAAAGGCAACACTTACTTAACAAGAAAGGAACGGGAAATAAGTGTTTGTGTTACGCTTAGTCCTAATTTTAGACTGAGGAATTTCGTTGGGAAGGATTCTGTTTGGCACACTTCACAATTTAATAATGTTACTAGGAATATTTGCTGAGTAGTGAAGTAGTAGCTTATATGTAATACAGACAGCCAAGAAGTGTCATAGTCAGAGATGGGGTAGGAACATAATTTTGCAGTTGTGTTCTGCTTTGATAAATACTTACATATCCAAGGATATGCAAGGACGTGGCTGCTGCTGCTGGACTCAGGATATTAAATGGGGAAAGCTAGTGAAGAGTTTTAGTGTTGTGAATAGGTATTGTATGAAGAGGATGTCAGTTAGGAAATTTCTTTTGCAGCTGTTGTATTTGGTATAGATTACTGAGCTTCAGAATCCAGTTTATGGTATGGTTTTCCTCATCCAAGCAGAAGTGGACCCTACTCAGCTCTATAGCATTTCAGCATTTTGTAGTATTTGCTACACTGTTCATGGAAAAACTTTGCAATTCTATTGTTCTGGAGTCTGAAAATGTATTTCAGAGGATATTGATTATAACACTGTTATTCCTGTAAATGTAAACGTGTCATGTAAGAAAAAGGACTGTAATTCAGTGTAGAGAGAAAAGCTTGGTTATAAGAAGTGCTTAATCAACTGAAATTATCAACTTCAAGATATGAAATGAACAGCGTAGATTTTCTGTTTCAGGCAAGTGAATGGGACTAGGCAATAACCAGCAAGAATGTGACTTCAGGGGTGACCTTATAGTTTTAACTTTAATGGTTTTGGCAACTCAATTTCTCTTGTAGTTTGTAGATGAGGCCCATCTGTTGCATTTGGGAAGTTTCAGGATTCTCAATGACTGAAAGTCAGACCAGTTGAGGATGGAGGGAGAAGGGAGGAAAAGCAAGGACATTTTTAATAAATAACCTAATTTCTGTCTGCTTTGTGGTGGCTGCAGTTTTACATGTGCATTTAATGTTAGTCTTTATCACCTTGCTTGTAAATGAAGTCCTGAAACTTTTACAGGAAGTTTATGTTGTTTTAAAAATTACTTCAGTATTATATAAAAATTACTAGAGGTTATATGGCTTTGTCAAATAACAACATGTGTCCATACAGAATGCCCTTGAATATCACATGGTATGTATTTACTATGTTACTTTTATGCTTCTTAGCTTTTTCAGCTGGAGGCTGAAAGTCTCCCTCTAAGAAACAGGTACAGGATATGTGGGGATTTTTAGAAGTAACCCTGAGCTTTGATGGATGTGTCTAAATAACACTGGAGAGAAATAGCAGGAGTATTTCTACTGCAATGGGTCGCTGAGCCATCGTCATATGAGTATACACAGGGGAACATATGCAGGTGATCATGAAGAAATATATTAGCACTGCCTTCTTGTTTCCATATTTTGCAGCTGTACATCCCAGCATGGAACAGTCTGGCTGCTCTTTGTGGCACAGATTCTGCCATCTCTGGGAAAGCTGATCCCTTGTTTTGTGCCGTCAGTGATTTCAGCCGTGGAGCTGAGAGGATGAGTATCGAGTATGAAAAAACTGATGGCAGAAATCTGATACCTAATGACCATCATAGCTGGTTCTGGTTTAATCCTGAGATAGGAAGTGTTCTGTTAGGACAAAACCAGCAGAATTTATATGTTTTACATAAGGCTTTAAAACAGAGCTTGAGAGAAGTTGCGCAGTTAAAACTGGTATGACTGAAACTGCACTGAACATTTTCAGTGGGTGTGAATACACATCTTAAGGACAGAAGATTTCAGTAAACAAGACCCTCTACTTAATGCTTTGCATTTTTAATGGCCTAAATTCTCCAAAGATCTGGTGCTTTACTAATACCTGAGGATTTGGTGCCAGAATGTGCTCAGCATAGCACAGAATCAGGCCAGTAATGACCCTTCATTTGTCATAAAGACAAACTCAGAATGCTTTTAGGGAGAGGGTAAATTCATTTAGTCTCAGAAATTCTTGCAACATATAATGTTTACTTATATAAAAATAATAACAAAAAGTAGTGAAAGGCTTTCAGGAAGAAGTGACAGGATTATGCAGTTATTCTGCATTACCTTTATTAGAAATGCACCCCTTGAGACTGAGGAGTTTCATTATGGCTTAAATGAAAGTTTGTTTTGAAAACACTGCAGTGGTCTCACTCCCTTTGGTTGATACTTTTGTGGCATGTTAACCTGACCAACTAATGGCCATGCAGGTAAAATGACTTATTAATTTAGGTATTTAAAGGATGGGACATTCTGTACTTCAGTGTGACTCAGTGGATTTTAAAACCTTAGTTTTTTCAGGTAACTGGTAGGAGGTTAGTAAAACATGGGAGTAAATATTTTTACCTTGCTCTGAAGGGTGATGTGGCAGCAGCTCTCTTCAGGTACCAGTTGTCATCCAATACCAAGCTATTAATTGTTCTTGTTTCACACCTGAATGGTGTCGATCTGCCCACTGTGATAATCCCACGCTTTGATCTGTGCCTTCAAGAAGTGACTGTTTTTGTGACACAAGGTATTATTACTCTAGTCTGGCTTTAATGAGCTGGATGTAGGAAGGCTGATAGTATTCCAAACTGCCACACGTGAAAGCTGAGAACTCTGAGAAACATCCTTCACGGAGGTGCCTGAGTTCATGTGAACAAACGTGTGTAACCACGGTGTGTGCTCTCTTGGCCCCACGGGCTGGGGGATGAATGTGCTTGGTGAACCCTGTAGTTCCCTTCCAGTCCTCTGCTAAGCCACAGATAAGATGATGAAAAAGGAGATGAGTGTCTCCTTTTGAAGTGAAGGGGATGCAGAGCTTTGTCTCCCTGGTTTCTGCCCAGCAGAAGTGTGACCCTGTGGTTGCTGTGCTGTCCCTCAGGGTGGGGGCCATTCCACGGTGCAGAGGCCACTTCATTCTGCTCTGCTGTCACTTGGAATAAATAAGAGTTTGAAGATCTGATGAAACCAAAGTACCAGTGTCACTGTTGAAAAAAGATACAGAGCTACAGTAACCTTTGTTCTGTATGTTCCAAGTGCTGCATCTCCCTGGTAAGGCATGAGCTAAGCTAAGCGTAGTGCAGAGTGTACTGGTCCCAGCTGGAAAGCAGGGATGTACCTACCCAATCCTACTGAAATAATTCATAAATATCTTCTTTAATGGATGGCACAGGTGAAGTACCCTGAAGCTTGGTAGCAAAGCAGTAGTGCCATAGTCTGTTCTGAGGAAGTCCTTTCTTTTCTTAACACTGACAAACTCAAACACATTGTTTCCCGTGAAGTTTGAAGCTTATGACCAGGCTTCTGGTTTTTAAAGGAAATTTAGGGGAAAAGCTATTTTTAAGTGGTCTACATCTCTCTAAAGAGGCAAAATTGAACTTGGATTTCATAGCCAGGACAGGGATGGTGAAGGAACTTGAACACAAGTGCTGAGAGGAGAGGCTGAGGGAGCTGGGGGGGCTCAGCCTGGAGAGGAGGAGGCTCAGGGGGAACCTCATCCCTCTACAACTTCCTGACAGGAGGTTGGAGCCAGGTGGGGGTTGGTCTCTTCTCCCAGGAACCAGCAGTAGGACAAGAGGGCTCAGTCTTCAGCTGTGCCAGGGGAGGTTTAGGCTGGACATCAGGAAGAAATTCTTTCCAGAGAGAGGGATCAGCCATTGGAATGGGCTGCCCAGGGATGGGGTGGATTCTCTGTCCCTGGAAGTGTTTAAGGTGAGACTGGATGTGGCAGCAGTGCCATGGGCTGGGAACCACGGTGGGGTTGGATCAAGGGTTGGATCTCAGAGGTCTTTTCCAACCCAGCTGATTTTAATTCTACAAATCAGTTCAGAATTGACTCACCACAAACTGTTGCCCTACTGACTCAGACTCGCAGGGCACAGCCTCCTGAGATACCTTTAGGAACTTTTAAGTATTTCTTGCTAAAATTAAATAATATTAAGGGCAAGGGAAAATGCTTACAGAAGCTGTTAGAATGATGTTACCTATGGCTACAGCAATATATAACAATATACATGATTTGAACAGCTTCGATATTCCTTAAATACATTGAGGAACAAGTGCTCAGGTGTGCTGGGAGTTATTTATCCAAGGTGGGCAGTGGAGCAAAGTGAAAGTCGATGCTACTTTTAGAATTTGTGCTGGATTTCTTATGTCTAATATTAATTCAGTATTCATTTTGCATTCATATGATTTAAGATACTTATTTCATTTAGTGTTTTCACCAAATATATATTGCTAGGTTATATCATGCAGCAATGCTTTCCAAAAACTAAGTGGTCTTTTTCCAGGAAATTTCACAGAGATTTATTTTGTTTTCAACAGGCATAATATTTTCCTCAATCAGTGAAAGAAAATATAGGTTGTTTTCTGGAAAATGCTATCTATAAATTTTTTAACACTTCACCTTTTACTTTGAATTTTAAGAATACTTAGCACCCATGACAGAAGATAATCCCCATCACATACTGAATATTATTTCACTATTTTCTGCAGGAGCACCTGTCATTAAAAAAGTACATTGTGGACATTGTGATTGAGAGTTCTGTTCCTGTGGAACCATTAAAAGATGGAGAGGAGAAACAAAAAATTAAAAAGAAAGCCAAGAAGCTGAAGGCACGGATGAACTCCAGGTGGTACAAATTCCTTTTCCTTTTTTTTTTTCCCCTTTAAGTTTTGTTCTAAACTTTACCTTTTGTCCTTTAGTATGAGTGCAGTGGAAGGCTGAAAAAAATGTAAAATTATTTGCTTTGGGAGTGTCTTGAAAATAACACTGATGAGCCTAATTTATGGCCACTTTCTCTGATTGAGAAAGAAAACTGAATATCGATCTGGAGCCCTTGGTTTCACCTGTTAAGAGCTTTTCTCATAATTGGATGCCAGTGCCCTGCCAAAACTGTAGCCTCTTCTAGCATACAATAGCATGTTTAAATTTGTGTAAACCATGCCTATTTTTCTTTCTAGCTATTGATTTTTAAATGAAGTATCAAAGAAAATCAATAGTAATCAACAAATAGAAGTCAGCCCGCTGTAGTGTCAAATCCCATGACTAAATTTAATCATTTTTTGTTGCCTGTCACAACAAGAAGAATAAAAATATCCTAAAATAGAAAGTGAGCTGTCAGACCTGCAATTTGTTCTTAGTCTAAAAAGTGACATCTGCAAATCAGTATGATGTGCAGGACATCATTATATCATGAACTGGCAGTGTCACTCTCTACAGCTGAACAGTCCCCAGCTGAGGTTAAGACTTAATTGAATATTGTGATATATTTTTGCATTTCTCTCAAAAAATGCTTCTCAGCAGGTAAGAGTCATATTTGCCCTGCCTTCTTAAGCAAGAAGGGCTTCAAAGAAGAGAAAAACACCTGCATGGATTTTTAGAGCTGCAGTGAAAATGAGATGTTTTATTAACTCATAATAGTGCTAATAAAGGCACATTAGTCTTCAAAAACACAACACTTTTACAATGTATTAGTGTTTCTGATTGCTTTCCACTTTGGATGAGCAAATCCACTATCTGAATAGCACATTAGTACACCCAGTTGAAATTGGATAATGTTCTTCTGTGTTTCTGATTGCTCAAGATTGCTCAGAGTTATTTATATGACCTGTTGATTTAATGCAGTTACTGGGTCCAATTTTAATTATTTCTCCAGTTCTGCTTCTGTTGAATTCAGTCAAAGATTTGTCAGACTTCAGAATACAGGTTCAAATGATAAATAATTTGTTACTGGCACTGAGAGGAGAAAAACTTTTTCAGAACAACTTGAATTCTTATGTGTCAGACTGCTGGGTGAGTCAGCATATTTGTCATGAAAAATTGTAATTAAAGCAGTAATAAGGGGGCATCATTTTACAAAGGTGATGTACTATTTAAAATACAGTGAAAGCTTCAAAATCCAAGAGGAGTTATCTCAGTGTGACATGAAATCCATGTTCATTGGGCTTGTTTTTCCTGTTAAAGGGTGACTAAACTTTCCAGTGGGTTTGCTGTCCTGGAAGATAACTCAGAGTTAAATTGAAGATTTCACCATGAGTTTTCTAATGTTAACACAAAACACTTACTAATAAAAATGTCTGTCCATTAGTGGTAAAAAGCAAAGGTATGTTGTTGTTGATAACTTGGAGTTTTGTAGGTGTTAGTAGATTATCTACAGACCATGTTTTAGGACATATCTACAAGTCTCCCTCTTGCCTATAAAAAGTTACCACAAATGCCCTTAAACCTCAGCTCTTGAAATGATACATTCATTTCAGTTTCTAGTTTCTGTGATATTTTAAAACTGAGAAAAAATAAGAACTGCATCCAAATAGGTTCCTGTTGCTCTCCTGAGTTTCCAGATCTTAAATCACTCTTGCAATATCAAAAGCAATGAAGGGCAGAGGTGAACGAGGGGACAAATGGTGATCAATGGGATATTAGATATGTTGAGAAGTTTTGTTAGTCTTATTAATTATATTTATAACCCTAAGCCATTTAACTGGTGCTATCAGTAACAACTGATATATAGCTGAGTAAATTATCTCAGGTTATCATGTATGTGCTGCTAGCAGAAGAGCACTTGGGTACTCCCATGGCAGAAGGAGCCCTGATGAAAGCTAAATTTAAGCATTAGAGGTGTTTTCCACATAGGTGGTTTATGCTTTGCAAAGGATTTAAAGCACTCCAGCCATGTGCATTTAGTAACAGGTATTTTGGGGGATTTTTCAAGTTTGACTGACTGGTCTGTGCAGAAGCTGACACGTGTTGTTTCTGGGTAAGAAGGCAAGAGGTTAATAAAGGAATCTCACCTTCGTGTTTAATACTAAATTCAGCTGTGATTAATGGCTTTATTAATGAACCCACAAATCAGAGTTAGTGGTGAGGTAACAATATTTGCATGGAGCAGAAGATGGAATGGTTGAGCTGAGGGAAAATCTGAGTAGCTTTGGGAAACTTGATCCCTTTGTGGGAACAGGAAATATAAAGGAAAGTTTGCTGTATACACCTGAGAGAAATGTATCTGCATCACTGTAGTGCCTGCAGTAGCTTTGCTCTGTGTGTGTGTGTGTTATTAAAAGCAGGTTACAGGGTTACACTGTGAATCCTGCTTTGGTCCACGAGCAAATCATGATTCCCACCTGTTGGCACAGGCTGGCTGGAGTGAAAACAAGAAGTGAAAAAAGTCTTGTCTCCCTCTTCCTACTTTTTGGCATATGGCCAGTGTAAATAATAGTTTTAAGGGACTAAAGAGGTTGTGTTTCTGTTTCCAGCAGTAAAAAAGTCATTCTTTGAGGCGTTTCTATCCTGTTTGCCTAAAATTTATTGTATTACAATACAATCAATAGTTACATAAAAATGCTCCTTTGCCTGTAAATATAACCAAATATTTATGTTAATTATTATCTGTGATGTACTGATCTGATCTGCACTATGTGTCTAAGTCACTAATGCTTTATATAATAACTATATATTTTATATTTATAGCATCATAATATAAACTGTATCTAAAGTATAAATAATATAAATTATTANATTATGATTGTAATAATTATAGCAATAAAATAAAATTATTATAAATTATATAAATTATTACATACAATAATATAAATTATGTCACTAATAATTTTATAATATGTTTCTATATATCACTTGTGCAGTTTTCTACCATTTCAGAAGTCAAATAAGCCATTTGTGTACTGATGTTATTCTAAAGCAGTAATATCAATCATAAATTGTTAATGGCCAGTGGTTCAGCACCAGTATGGATTCTGACAGGGCAGCACTGACAGAAATGCTGTGCCTTGCTGAGAACCAGAAAACACCCAAAGCTTTGAACTCTGTCACTGATATTCCATCCTGTGCACTTTAGACAATAGTCAATAATAATGAATATTTTCTCCTCTAGGGCAAAGGAATATGAGAGCTTGATGGAAGCAAAAAATGCTGTGTCTGATTCCCCATTTAAAGCCAAGTAAGCATTAAACTTTCTGTACTTCAGACATCTGCTTTTTTCCCCCTGTCTGTTGCAGAGGTGCTTCTGAAATTTCCAGTGGAGCAGGTGAGGCATGTTGCCATCTTGAGTTACAGATTAGTTTCTGATACAAAAGGTCAGACCTCATAAATGCATTTTTTTCGGAAGGCGCTGTAGATCTTAAACCATGGAAGTTGCTGTAGTGAAGAGAACATATGCTCTTACTTTTCTTACCTGGAAACCAAAAGGTTCTTGCACTTCCAGACTTTCACTTCCAGACTGATGGTGAAAATTCAACACTGGAATTCTGGGACTGAAAATCTTATATTTGGCCTGCATTTGGTCAGAAAGAAAGGTGAAAGCACATGATTTTTTACAATCTGACATTGAGCTTTTCAAAGAATAGACCTTTTTGTTGTCTGGGGTAAGGCACAGATGAAAACAGCTGGATGGAAAGATTAAAACAAGACCTGTGGTCAATGACAAATTCCTTCTCCTTAGTTTGAAATTGAAAATTGCTCAGCTCTTGCTTTCTGATTTCATTGAAACCAGTTGGGAAAAGATGCAGAATATTTGGATTTCCAAAATGATTTTGATAAGATCTATCACCAAAGATTTTAAAAGAAACTATATAGCTGTAGTTTAAGTGGAAAACAGTTAAAAAATGGAAAAGAAGTAGAGTGTTTCATCAGCCCTTGACAGAACAGGGAGGTCACCAGTAGAGTTCTGCAGTTCTGTGATGTTTGACATATTCACAAGTGACTTGGAAAAAGAGGGCAAGCAGTGAGAGGACAGAGCGTGATGATCATGCAGAGATTCAGGACAGTAGGGACCAGAGCTGATGCTGAATGATAATTTTGAAGAGAGTTAGTGAGGCAATAAAATGGCAGGTGAAATCCAGTGTATATTGAGTGCTACACAGTGAAGGGAGAAGGCAGAACTCAATTATATCTTCACATACGAAGTGTGGGCCTTGAATTTGCAGATGTGGTAGGTACTTCCAAGAAAATATCAGCTCAGTACTCTCAGTAGTTCATAGAAATGCTCTGTTAGAATTATTTAGGAACTAGCAAAAACAGAACAAAGAATGTCATGTACAAGTACCTGGGTCATCTGCATCCTTTGAATACAATGTGCAGTTCTTGTTCTTTGTCTCCAAACAGATAAGATGTAACTGTTAAAGGTTCAGAGAAGGAAAAGAAATCTCTATAATTTTATGTATAACTTCTGTATTAGGAAATAAGTAGGGTAGTACTTTTTATTCTGGGGAAAAATGTGATAATGGCAGGAATTTCTAATGGGGATATGTTATAGAGATCTATAAGGTCATAAATTGCATGGAAAAAGATGGATGGTGATTGTTTGCTGTCCTTCCTGGTACCACAGTGAGGGAGCACAGGGTAAAGCTGGAGCTGGGTTTGGAAGAAACCAAATACCATGTTCTCAAAGCAGAGTGCAGGGAGATGTGTGGAACTCCCTGGCCAAAGTCACACAGGTGATAACTGACAGTTTAGCTGCATTCCTGCAGTTCCAGGAAAGGACATCCAGCCCAAGAGACTCCTAAGATGAAAACGGGGAAGGAAACAGATTAGTAAAGAGGATTATGCACGCCTGCCCTGTTCTTAATTTTCCTGAGACATCCATTTACAGTGGGCAGATGGGGTGTGTGTGCCTTACTTGTAGTTGGGCTCAGGGAGTCTGCAGCATCAGCCAAGGAGCTGTGGGGTCTCCACAGTTGGATCCTAAAACCCTCGTCCTGAAATCACGACGACTTTCCAGATTGGGGATATTTGTCTTCAGACCGAGGTAATGACCTGTACCAGATCCTGTATGTTTTGTG
This sequence comes from Pachyramphus minor, assembly GCA_013397135.1. Classification (NCBI taxonomy): domain Eukaryota; kingdom Metazoa; phylum Chordata; class Aves; order Passeriformes; family Tyrannidae; genus Pachyramphus; species Pachyramphus minor. Next base: position 340,709 of record VYXB01007426.1, on the reverse strand, counting down.
GTTGCTTCCATCACTCATAAATTGCTGATATGCTTGAAGGTGGCATTTTGTAGAGGTTACTGGTGGTTAAGAAGTTCAGATCCTTGCAGTTAGACTGCCTTGGTTGTATGTACAAGTAGCCTGTAGGCAGTATCTTTAACATAGTCTTTTCAATAGCTTGAAAACCTGCTGCTGAATCTGAGATGTATTTTAAACTAATAGAAATCCATCACTGAGGGTTGACTTAAGAAAATGCCCCATCTCCAGCAGATGGCACACCTGCATAAACACATGGGGAAGGAGTTGGCTTTGTTTCTTAGTCATCGGCACTTCCATTTCCAAGATTAATTTCATGGCATATTAAGACTTCTAGATTTGTAGCCCCTGTGTTTTGCTTTTCTTTGCTACCAGGAAATGAAAAATTAAGATCTGCCTGTCAGAAAGGAAAAATGTGCGTGTTTAAGTGACTGAAAATATTGATAAGCTGTAGTGCCTCCACTTTAGGGTCTTTCTGAGATTATAAGAGATGTAACTTGGTCAGTTGTATCTCAAATGAAGCACAAGAGAAACTCAGATTTTAAAATTTTAAAAATATTTTCAAATCTTTTGACTGATCCTGAATTTACAGTTTTCGTTTCTCTTTACGTGATTAAAAGTTCTTGTGCTTTCAGACAGAATCTTCTGTTCCATCTGCTTTCTTAGTTTCTTCCTTTATTGCCTCCGTTGTTGCTGTGCCCTTTTAGACATGGGCCAGTGTTGTGGCCACTGTAGTTCACTTTCATCACATATCTGAGGTCTCTTTTGCAGCTTTCATGTGGAAACCCAGTGATCTAGCAGATGCTTACACCTAAATATTTAAAACATAGTTTCAGATACCGTAGTTATTGTTCTTTGCATAATTATACAACTCTTTATCCACTATGAGGCTCATTTGTTTTCAAGCTTCTTTAAAATCCAGGGAGTAGCAGTGGGAGCACAAGTCTGAACTCGCTTTTTAAGAAGAGGGGGGTTGTCTGTGAGTCAAACATCAGCCCAGACTGTTTCTGTTGAAATGTGTTCCCTTTGCACAACACATATAACAAAATGGAAGAATAGGGAAGGGTAGTTTTATCTCCTTCTGTAAAGGAAAGAATGAGAGGGCAAGAAGTTTCATGAGGCAAGAGTTTTAGCCCAGACTGTATCTATTTACCTGGCAAAATGTAATACAGGAAAAAATAACAGGAAAGCACCTTTGTACCAGAACTAGGTACAGGATCCTACTTAACCAAGACCAGTAGGAAGAGGAGTCAGCAGAAAGGAACAAGGAGCAGTAGGTCTGCACTAAGTATGATTACATTGAGAAGTTTGTGAAAATGGTCAGAGTATTGGCTTTTTAGCCAGAACACCATGTGCTGCTCTAGGATTCTGTGTTTAACTGCTGCTGTACCTGGCTGAGAGAGCAAACCCCTGCCAGAGCTGGGACTCCTCACAGCTCTCAGAGATCTGCATGACCTGAGGAAGGTCATATCATAGAAGGAAGGGGGTTCAGACTCAGTGCTAAATGCATTCTTTGTGTCAAAACAAATGCCAATAGTTTCTGTCTATCCCAAAGGAAGGTTTGAGGTGTTCAGGTTGGAGTGGAAGTATGCTAATGAACAGAAAACACTTTTTGACCTAGTGGGCTGTGGAATTTAAAAATGGAAAAGTTCTTTTATAAATTCCATTTAAAATGTGATCCAGTTGGTAGGTTTGTTTATTTGCTTAACAGAAGCAAAAGTGTTTTAGAATTAAATCAGTAAATATGTCTTCCCTTTATGCTTCCTTCCTTATGCCACATTTCTTTACCCACTCCTCTCCCCCAGACTGATTGTGTCTTCACAAACAACTAAAACCATTTATGGAATGCAATTTCTTATCTGATTTTAGTTCTTAGTCATGTTGTCAGTTGTTACAGAAGAAAGACAGAACCCAGAATTAGTAGTTGGCAGGTAAAAAGCCTTTTTAGATCACCTTTAAGATTAAGCCACTTTAATATTATAAGACCACTGATTTCCTGCTGCAGCTGATAGATTGTTTCAGTGGTTTTTACTAGTTTAAAGTTTGAGATTTATAAAATCTTCTGCACTGAGGAAGCACTGATCCAAGTGCTTTCCAAGCTCTGCAGTGGTACTACACTAATAGCAATAAGCAGACAGGGTTTATCCTGCTTTGATAGACACTGTATTCCTTTTTCAGTTCCAGAGTACTGATTCATGACTGGGATTGTGAATAGCTCGAAGCAGTTTTTTTAAAAGATGACTGGGAAAGCTTTCTTTTTTTAGTATCTATTAAAAAAATTGTGCACATGAGGGGGTGGGAGGGCTAAATCCAAATACTGCCTCATTTAGTGAGTATTCTGCTCTCTGAACTGTTTCATGTGCCAAGAGGGGCATTCAAGGAAAGGACTATGGACCTTCTCTGGCCTCTCTCCACTGTGCATTGGCTGGTTGGTCACTGGTGGCACTTGGATAATTTTATAAAGGCTGGTGGACTCTTGGTGGATTTGTAGTATTAATTCATATTCTCTGGGAACTGATCTGAGCATTTGCCTGTTGTTCAGTCTGTCAGGTTAACCTGGTGTGTCAGGTGTCCATTAGAGCATTCTCAGGTGTTCAAAAGGGAAGGAAAACATTTTCTCAGAGTTAGAGGGTTATTTACATCTATTTAGTATTTTCTAATCCAGAAGCCATATATATCAGCATTAAAGCAAGCTGCAGGTAGCAAAGTGTAAATGTCATCCTTTGATACAACAGGGAATCTAAGGTAATGAAAGATTGTCTTGTGCCTGAAGGGAGTTAACAGGACTGCAGGGGGGGAAAATTAACCCCTTGGTCTAATATTTTAGCCAGTCTTCCCTCACACAAGAAGGAATTGTTTTCTCATATTTTTTTTACTTACCTTTTTTTTTAAGCTGTGTAAAGGGATACTTGGGGTGGTATGGAAATGGGAACCAATGTTATCCTGAAAACAGACTGGAGCACAAAAAGAAGAGAGTTAGAAAATGAAGAATTATTTCCCATAAGAAGATGGGAATGCAGTGTGAAGTTTGTTCTTGCAGAGGGCCACAGCTAAATGTCACAGTACTTTCTTACTTTCATTATGGCATATCAGTGAATTCACAGGATAAACTCACCTTGTAGGTTTTCTTGGTGTAGTAGGCTAGAGCCCAAGTAGGCCAACTGTAAGATATTATACCAAAATACTGATTGCTGCAGGAAAAAACCCAAGTACTGGAAGTACTTGTGCAAAATTTAGTTTCCAGACAGCTCTGGAAACTGTAGAAGAGCCAAAGTGTAAATAAAATAAAATTCAGTTAAACTTACAAACCAGATAAATAACAGGGTTATGATTAGGAGAGCAGTAGGTTTCGTCTTCGGGGAAAGGCTGGAACGTTCTCCTAGGAATACAAATAAATGCATTCAGAAAATGAGACTTATAAGAATTTTTCATCATTTTTCAGAGGGCTTCCTTTCAAACACTGCAGAAGGTGTGTGAAGCTGCAGATGTAGCTGTTTTTCATCTGGCAGTGTCCAGGACAGTGTCCACCTGGAGCCATCGGAGGGTGCCCCACGTGCCAGTACAGCATGAATTGTACTGCAAGCAGCACAGACCATGCAGGGGCTGTAGGTTGCTTCGAGGGGACACAGCAGAGCTCCTTTTTGGGCTGGGCAGGAACTTCCACAGACGTTTTCAGTTCTCTCCAGGCACGGGCTGCCTCGGGAAGAATCGGGGCTGTGTGTCCGGCTGGCATCTGGAACCTCCGGGAGGAGTAACCACTGCTTTCCTGCAGGAACTGCACAGCATCCACTGCTCTGCCCACTCACACTAATCCTTCCTTGCATACATTCCTGGACAGCCAAGAAATCATGGATTTAAGTGCTGAAATACATTGATGTTACTATTTCAAGGCGCTTTTTTTCTGGACATGAAATGCAGCCTATAAATATTAACAGATCTCTTTCCTTTAGTCTGTAAAATATATTAAACCTGCTAAAAATAATTTAGCCCATGCTAGAAAGAAAAACCTTTGATATTGAATATCCCTTGTTTTTCCACTTGCAATGCAGAAAGATCAGATACTATATTTGTATTTGCTGAACATACTATTTATTCAAGTTTATGTTATGGTAACGTTCCAAGACCAGTCAGTGCCTTTCTGATATTTCCTCTGCATTCTGAATTACGTGTTTGTGGGCAGTACTAAAACCTTGATTAGTGACATGTAAATAGTTGTAGAGAAAAAGACATTAACTTCCCTTTTATCAAGTCCCAGTAAAGTTTCAGTCATTTATCATTCCTGCATGGCATAGTAAACATCAGAGGAGTGAAAACTGGGGGACAGAAGGAAGATTAAATAATTATCTTGAAATGATTGAATTTGGACTCAGCAGTATTTCCACATAGTCACGACCTTCTGTGTTGATGCCATGCTCTAGTAATCCACACTGCATACCAGGAGTTCACAAGGAGTCCAGAATGGACAGAGTTCTCTTTCCAACTTTGTTCATAGCAATGGTAAATTCTACACCCAAGCACAAGTCTTCCTGCATAGATTTCTAGTCCTTTGAAACAGTCCTAAAATTATTCTTATTTCTCTGACACTGCCAAGAAGTCAGTGTAGAGGATATTAAAATAATTTCTCTATGGGAGGAGGGAATTCTTATTTCCCTTCTCTTCCCCATGTGATCACACAGCATCTGTTAACTGGTTTTGGCAGAAGATCCACCACTCAGTAGGATATGAGGATGTAAGAGTTAATTCTTTAATATGGTAGAATTGAAAATTTACTGTTCAAGTTTCTTACTCTGTGATGCTGAACACACGCTTAGAATGTTTGAATTTTGGAAAAGTGTCCAGGAAGACTTTTAGAAGAAGTGGAAAACTGGAAGCTTTTCCTTGGGAGTTAACCTGTTGTCCAGCTTTGTTTTTAAACTGAGGACAGAAACTGAACGTGGTGTTTAACTTGCAGAGCACCTTAATAGACTGAGGAGAAAGAAACTTGTGTTCCTTGTGTGAGCAGAAGTATTGGTGTAATATGATTGTGTTCTCTTGGAGTCCTTGTGAGCAGTGTTGTGATAAACCTTACGCGTTCCGGGTGCCGATGCCTGATGTAGATTAGGAAAGTGCCTTTCTTCAGCCTCTGTGGTTAATCCTGGTGGAATTCCAGTCCTCTGATGTTAAATGAAGCAAATGGAAACCTGTCTTGCTGTCTTTTGTCGGATGAAGTTACAATATAGTGTGGTGGGTTTTTCAGTGCCTTTATGCTTTAGTGTGCAATTTGAGCAGATATTTCAAAGAAATAATAAGACTTTTTTGCTTGATGTGCTAGGATATTACCAAGGCAACAGCCATTCTAAATACCATTCTGTGAGAATAGCTGCAATATTCTGCTTCTGGAGCATCTCTGTGGACTGCAGCAGTTCCACTTCTCATTGGTGCTGTGGTCTCTTGATTTACTGTCCAAGTCCTTCAGTTATTTGGGTTTTGGCTTTCAATTTTGTTTCCCATTTTAGCTCATGGCTTACTGTGATAGACAGAGGTTTCCTCCAACCTCATTTTCCACAGAGGAAATAGCAGTGCAAAAAAATCTCATCAGGATGTAATCTCCTTTTATTTTTCTTGTCATAGAAAAATCCTGGTTGAATATTAGTGGATTCAGCTGACCAGATGATAAGAAGTCCAAGACTCAAAATTCTGCAAATCATTTTTACTTTAAGAACATATATGTATCTTCAGCGTTTCTTGAAAGCCATGAACAAAGCTCTTAATTTTTTCAAAGAGGAGGCACAGAGTTACCTGTTTCTTCTTGATTAACTGGAAACTCTCTATTCTTCCCCAAATGAATATTCTGATGTTAGTGATTTTTTTTTTTTTGGATACATGTGACTACTGTGGTACATTCTCCAGCCTTCCTGTCTCACCTCTAGGAGACCAGTTAATGTAATTTTCTCTTTGCCATTACTCTGTGGTGACTTTGTGCAAGCCTTCTGGCCCTTTTACACTGATATCTCCATTTTATGATAAGCATTGTTACCCTTCCCCTCTCTTTTCCTTCCTGTAGACTTCTATAAATGGACTTCTGGTCACAACACTGTTTCTCCCACTCCTCCTGCTCAGCTCCCAGCTCTGTCCCACTTCCAGTACAAATTGCTCAGTAGATGAAACCAAAGGTCCACCCAGCACTGTCCCTGTGGCTCCGAGCAGCCAGTGGCAGGTACTGAGGCAGTGCTTGACAAATCCCTGGTGAGCGTGGAATGACACTTCCTCCTGCCCTCTCTCAGTCTCCAGCTAAGGGCCTCTGTTCACCAGTTGTACCCACTCCATCACTGCACCCACAGGTGCAAAGTGTGCACCTGAGCTCGTTGCTGCCTTCACATTCAAGGCACAGAAGGATAAACTATGAGTGTCTTTTGACTGCTGTGCTTCAGACCTTGGGGTGAGGGAATTGTGCCTTGGAGCTGCATATTTCTGCTTGGTGCCTCGCAGGAGAGCAAAGGGGACTAGCCCAGAGGTAGACATACAAAATGGAAATGAACCTAACCCATGTGTGTCTGCATCTCCCCCACCTCTGCATTTTGGCTTCAGTACTGACCCTCATTAATAAAATGCCCTTTCTGAGGTAGACTGCTTTTCACTTATTCAGATAACCCTGAGGAGCCGTTTCTTTTATGATGCCTATAAGAAATTAGCCAAGTGATGTTTGCTGTTTCTGTTTAAGTCTGCTGTTCTGTTTCCCTTACTCATCTCAAGAGTGAATTGCTCAGCTGAGTGAGCCAAAATGATTGAATGGTGGGAGCAAAACCATTTTAAAATGAGCACAGCGATAACTAGCAGGATAAACTGGGGAAGGAGAATAAGGAAACAACAACAGAAACAAATGTAGCTAATAAAGAAGCACCTTGATGGCTGTACTTTCACACTATTTCTGTGCTGTTTCTTTGAAAAAGTACATAGTGAAGTGTCACAGACATTCCAGGCTGTCTTCTGGGATGTTTTACATGCTGTTCAGAATAGACAATTATAATATTTTTACGTAGATTTTCATGATTCCTTTATCATTAGCAGAGGTTCATTCCAAAGATGAAAGGGAATGTGAGTTTTTGCTTAATCCACTCTTTGTTTTCTGTTGAAGGTTACAACGATTAGCAAAAGACCTTCTAAAGCACCTCCAAATGCAGGATGGCTGCTCACTGGGGAACAACAAAGTACCTGGTCTGGACAGGACTTTAGGAGAGATCTCTCGTATTCTGGAAAAAGAGGTATTGTGATTTTTACTTCTATGACTTAGGATTATCCTATAAAATGTGTTGCCCTCAAATCTCATCAGTTTGGATTTGGGACTGTTTTAAACGTGTGGATGAATAAATGACCTCTGTGTAACAAGCAGTTTCTGCTCTTAGACTTTTCACCTTTTTTTCCCCACTGTATTTTTGCTAGGATTTTTTTTAACCCGGGTCATTTTAGCCATCTAGTTTACAGTGCTTATCCACAAACAGCTTTTACAATAAGAGGCCAAAACAATTAGCAGAGAACAGAGGAAAGAGTTGGAGCCAGCTTTGCTGGAGCACAAATCTGTTGAGTTCTCCCAGGTGCAACAAAGCCAGTAGGTCTTTGCTGGAGGATGAGGGTATGATGTGCCTGTATATGGGGTATTTCTATGTTTTTAATTCTTTTGAAGTCTGTGATTGTAGATCATGTTTTGGTTTATGGAAAATGTTGTTTGGGTTTTTTTTTCAATTAATAGCATAGCATTTGCATCTTCTTTACTGTTTCATCATGGTCAGTCTGCTGCCACAGTGCTTTATGTCTTGTAAGATAGTTTTTTTGCTCCATTAGGACCACAGAGTATTTGAGCTTTCAGCTGGAACATTATGTTCTGTTCTCTCTAACCATTAGAAAATACTTCTCTTTCTTACCTGTAATCAAGAAATAATGAAAATTAGTTCTGAGAGAAACTAAATTAACGAAATCCGAGGAAGGGGTTGCATCGTTATGGTTCAGGGTTGATGTTTGTGAAAATGAGAGCTCTGCTTGATGCTTTTCACAACTTAGTGCAAAACACAATTGCTAGTGGCACATGCTTTGAACTGCTAGAGGCTGCCTGGGGTCCTTCTCTGTGTTCTCTTGGTCCATCAAGTTTAATAATGTTTTTGAAAGAGTTGTGCCATTTTCAGATTTTGCAGTGTTTGCATTAATTATTGAAAAGTTAATTTTTTATTGATTTCAGAATACAGAAATCACGTTGTTGCATGACTACTATAAAAAGATATATCTATTTCAAAAGTTATCTAAATAATTCTTGGAAACTCTTTGGAAAGTGCAGTTGTATCCAACCTCTTACCAGTAGTTGTTTGCTGAGATTTTTTAAAATTATGTGAGTTGCAGCTAAATGTTAGTCATTAGTTGTTCAAAACCTTTTCCTGGTTGTTGAGTCTGCAGTGGGGAATTAAAAGCTAAATTTGATATTATTAATAGATGTGCCTTATTTTGGTGTTGATTTGGGGTTTTACCCTCAAAACATTACTCAGCCACTGGAGAAGTATTTTTATATCTGAATGTCCTAATCAATAAGGTCAGAGAAGATTGATTTCAGTAGCTGTCGCTGTGTTTACGGCACAGATCAGACACGGTCATTTGTAGAAGTGGGTAGTAATTCTCTTGTTAACTTGGAGTCCAGAAATCAGCAGACACATCTTACATGTCAGTGGGCAGTGAAAAGAGTCCTGATGGTGTCAGTCATGGACTGAGAGGAGGAGACTGACACTGTTAATTGAATTTCCCTGGAGAGCATAAAAATATACCCTAATGTGGGGGGAGGAATGGGGGAGTGGGAACCACACAAGCTGTCAGTGTGTGTGAGCTGATAACATTGATTTACCCTTGCTAATGGCCTGGGTTGAATAAAGAATTGCCCTGAGGGAGGGCAGGGTTCACTACAATAGATCCTTGCCACTTACTAGAAATTCTTCGGGCTCAGAAGTCTGTGCAAAAGTATTACAAAATAAAATTGATCCACAAAACCCTCTTTTCATTCACACTGTGAAACATTGGATTTTTCTTTTGTTAATCGTTTACACTGCCTGAAAAATTTATTTATACAGACTCACCAGGGAAATAAAGATTTGTTTTACAAACCATGAAATAAATTGCTGAGCTGTAGTTGGTAACAGTAAATAAGAGAAACAAATGCCATTAAATTTCTCAACAGAAGAAAGGGTTATTCAGCTCACTTGAAATTCCATGACTGTGCTGAAACAGCATTAAAGGGTTGGGTGTATTATTTTTGCAAATGTGAATCACAAAAAAAGCCACACACAGAAGACTGGCAGCCCTGTCTTGCTGGGTTTTGCCTTCAGGTACAATCCAATCACTCTGACAATTTCTGTCTGGACTCAGCCTTCATCTGTTGTGTTCCACAGTACTGAGTAGGGCTTTTTCTCACCTCTGAACTTCTTTTATAGTGTGAGAACATTCTAGGATGTCACATGATTGTTGTGGTCACACTTGCTCTTGTTTTACCTTCCTTGTCTGCTGGAAACAAGCACGTTCTGCACTTGAGGCCAAGTGATTTCACCAAAACAGCAAAAAGAGTTTGCTTAATGCAAACTAAAAGGTTTTTATGTCAGTGTATCCTCTAGATATTAAAATATAAGAATGGCAGCACCTTACTTGCTTCTACTGAACACAGAATTATGAGGCTGCTGCCAGCTCCCCACGGAACTCAGCTTTCATTTGGAATCCAGTGCATGATTTGAGTGCCAACAAATGAAAGAGATGTTGCTTTGCTTTGCTTCAGATGGTTGTTAGATCTCCAGACACTTCTTGATATGCCCATGTTGACTTATTGGATGAAGTTCTACAACCACTCAAGTTTTGCACCCTGTGCTGGAAAAGTATTTGTATAAGTAGAAGCAAGTTGAAGTGCAGGTTCTGAGGATCTAACTTGGAGCATGGCCATTAATTACATGAAACCTGTGGTTCACGTGTCTTTAAGTTAAATATACATAAGAGGTGCTATAAAGTCATAAACCACCACGTGGTTCCAATTTTAAATAGACTTCCACCCCTCAGGTCACGTGTCCTTGCTCCTGTTGGTTGGAGGCACAAACCCCCGTGGTGTTGGATACACCTGGTGTCCTGTCCCCAAGGTCTGTCTGCTGCTTTGGGTGTGCCCCAGACTGTTGGAAGGCAGTCCTTTGGATCTGAGCATCTCATCCTTACTGGCAGAAATCCTGGGAGGAAGTTGTGTTCACTTTCACCTCTGCTTTGTTTAAAAGTACATTAAGAAAACAAACACACACTGAGCCACAACAGCAGAATGAGTGCAAATGTTCCCAGAAAGCCCTGGCCTGAGGTTGGCAGATTGTCATGTGGGACTCTTCAAGCTCTTAATAAGATCTGATAACGCTCAGTTTAAGATCTCCCATGAATCAGCCTTTGATGCTCAAAGTAAAACTCATGTAACCTCTTACATGTTTGAAACAGCAGAGCTAGAACTGTTTTTCTGCCACAATTCTTTGTATTTTTTGCATGTTCATTCCTTGATGGTCTAACCTTACACATCCATCACCAAGGGTAAGTGTGTTTCACTGAATTGTCTGCTCAAGTTTGACTCGAGCATTCACACAGAAATGTCCTGTAATAGGGAACTCTTTTAGAAACCAGGATATTGAAAGCTGTATCTCCTGTTAGTGTGACTGCAGGTACAGTTTTAACTTGCTTATGCTTATCATTTATTTCCCTCAGTGTAAAGAGGTGAGATTTACTGATTAAAAACCTGCTGATTAAAAAATGTACTGATTAAAAAGTGTCTACTATATAGACATCAGACATTAAGCTGCCTGAAGTACATACATTTCCAAGGCTGTGACCCTGACCTGGGTCAGAGGTTGCTGCCTCTCAGATGGTCATCATGGACTTGCTGACAGAACATCACCTCCCTAAAGTTCTTCCTAAAATTTGTTATTAGAGCTTTGGGTTTGGCTCTATGTTTCAAAAGTCCTGCTTTTAAATGTTTGAAGTATTTCATGTGGGTTTGGATGGTCTGTGCTAGGCAGGGCTGGCAGGCACTGTTATTCTGAGGAAGGTGGCAGGATGCTGCCCTCGGTGAGGGTGGGGACAGCAGCTGAGGGCAGTGGCCTTTTCACCTGGCTCAGCTGCAGCTAAAACACTGCAGTTAAATCACTTCAGTTAAATCTCTGCAATACTTACTTGTGACATCTAGACAAGCCCATAAGGTGTCTCTCATCCATCTGACTGGGAATATGACAAAGATTCAGTATGATTGTGAGGGAACCTCATGATTTTTGGAATCCAATTGCAACAGCTAATCTGCTTAGCTGGAATTATTTGTATGTGATCCTTCTTATTGATCACTAGTTTGAAAAAGATCTTCACCACAATACAAGTTACAAGATTCTTTTAACTAAGTGATTTGACTGAAGATCTTCCAGCTCTGCTCCCAGAGTACTGCAGGGGCAGGACAGAGGTTTGATCCATCCCAAACATACACTGAAGCTCCCATGTCCTCACAAGGCACAAAGTCCTAACAAAAAAGATTTCACTGGTTCTGTTGATAAAACTTACTATAATTTCATATGGGATTAAGGGATAGCTGTGTCCCTTATCTCCTTCAGGCTCTCCAGGTGCCATAAGAATCTCAGTAAATAATAGTGAGTGCAAAACAAGTTGTTAAAGTGTGGTAGTAAACTGGAACCAGAAACAAAAAGGCTTTTAATAGATTGGGCCACAGTGCTTATGGCTACTTACCAGCTCTCTTCATGCAAATCTAAAAGTAGCTGCTTTTCAATAGGCTGAGTTTAAATACAGTTATTTACATTACTGATTCAGAATAATATTCTTACTGGAAACAGATTTCAGGGGGAAAATATACTTCCTTAGAAAAGGAATAATTTTGTAACTGAAAAATGTGTGAATATGAGCCAGTAATTGACTCCTCTGGTTTAATCCTTTTTTTAAAAAAAGAATCTCAATGCTTATGACCTCTAAAACGTGCTCTCTCAGTGACCATTAATGTTTTTTTTTTTTTCTGTCAGGCAATGTTTCTGGGTTTGGGATTTTTAGAGAGATTTTTCAGCCTCCTGCTTCAGCAGTGGTGATGTCAGTTATTTACATTTCAGTAAAATGTTTGTCGTAGCTTTCAAATACATGGGGACTGTAGACAGACAGTGTTTATCCCGTTGTAAAGACTGTCAGGAATGGCTGGCTCTAACAGCACACTCAGGCCCCATATTTATGTTTTATTCTCTAAACTGTTGGGCCCATTGGGTATGGTGACCACAACCACAGTGAGGAGGGGTCCTCCCCCACCCCCCCCAATAATACAAACTCTTAATCATCAGAAACTGAAACAATAAAATTAAAAACTGTTGAACAACTAATGTATGGAAATGGAGCACATGTAAGCTTTTGTGTTGCTCATGATAAGTTTCTTCAGATATCTCTACAGAGATTTAAAATTGCCCTGTGTGTGTGTATATGTGTGAGTATGTGTATATAAATATATATATGACATGTATACACAGACAAAATAGATTTTAGAAGCAAATACTCTACATTATAAAGACTCAGTATTGCTACTTAAAGTATATTTAAGAACACAGTAGGAATTGTGATTCCCAGACTATTACACATTTAATTTTGGTGCTGCAGGTGAGCTACGTAGGTGTGTGTTCCTCGTGTAGCAGAGTGGTGTAGCCATCCAAGAGAGAATTGAAAGACACTGAATATAATGGCTGGATTTTATTGTTCAATAGAATAAAATTCTGGACCAGCTGAAAGGCCATGATGTACCCTTAAGCTTTTCTTAACCTGCTATTGATTATATTTGGACTGGATGTGGCCTTGTTGCTGCACATAATCGTGTTGCTTTGAATTAGTATTAGACAAGACACTGTAATTTGATATCAAACTTCTGCAGGAAACTTGAGTTCATAAGCTGAACAAGAGTGACATAAATAGCAAGTGTATTTGATACTCCATTATGTCTCTGGTAAAATCAGACTATCTTTGTAGCACACGGGCCATAATTTGAGGTTTGTGGGGTTTATTTCTTAAGTGAAGAAAACTGTCAAGTGTGAATTAGAAGCAGCAAATTTTAAACCTAAGTTTTGGCTAAAAAGAATTGATCCAAGTTGAATTTGGTTCTGTTAATCAGCTAGATTCCATAGAGGCAAGGATGATCACTGTCTCTGAAGAAAGGAGGAGTGTTAGCAGGTGGAGCAATGATTCAGTAATCTTTTCAATATTGATGATATTTTTTTCCCATACTGAATTATTTTGGTTGACTGTATGAAAGGAAGAGATGGAGACAAGGCAACAATAAAGGAGTTTGGGTGCTGTGAACAGAACAAATTGCTCATCTCAGTAGCAGAGCGTTTCAGTGTGCAAGCTACAGTCACTAATTAAGTTTGTGTTAAGGATATTTACACCTGTGGAAGAAAGCCAGCATAAAGCCTGATACATGGAGGGCTGGAGGAATCACTGGAGGTGGCAGCTTCTCTGTCACCATGTTGCCTAAGTCCAAAAAAGCATCATTGTGCATTATATATGAAAAAGAGTGAAAATCACTGTTTTAGTGAATTTACCTAAGCCATGGTGGCTTTAACCACACTGTATTTTGTGATTTTATGTATATGCATGCACACACACAGAGGCACATTATCTGTGTGTGTATATACATACATATATACATGTCTATATACATGTATATCGTTTAACATACCAGTTATTCTGTATAGCCCCACAATGGATTCATTTCTCAGTCTGACTGAAGCTTTAAAAAGTTATTTAACATTTACCTTTAATTAATGTAATAATTATAGTAATGACAAGCTTGGTCGAGATTGCAGACTTTTACAGGCAGGTTTGTGATTGTGAGGTGTTTGAATTCCTTGGCAGGATGATTTCTGGACTCAGCTCCTTCAGTTTGCTTGTTTACTGAGCATCCAATGTGTCTCCACTAGAGGACACTACTGGCAGAAACAACAGCAGATCCTTTGAATCCTTACAAGTAACAAACCTATTTAGAAGTAGAATTTCTTTTTGACATCAGGTTCAGATATCACTGTGCTTAGAAATCACACAGCTCTTTTTCCTCCGAAGCTGCTTCCAGCAGCCTGTCTGCTGGTGTTGGGTGCATGAGAGTTCCTACCTGGATAATCACTGTGTATCCTGACAAGACTTAAACTTGCCATCAGTTCTGTAGGAAAACCAGAAGCACACACGTGCACAGCATTCACTTACACAGACAGTAGCCCCATGCCCACAGTTCAGCAGCGCCCTGAGAGCCCCTGCAGGGATTTGTGGGCAGACCAGGGTGTCCCATGCAGGGCTGGAGCAGTTCAGCTTGGCTGCAGTGCAGCACTGGCAGGGGACCAGCAACAGGGCTGAGCTCTGGCACAGCTGCCCAGGCAAATTCATGACTGGGGGTGGAACAAGCTGGAAAGGCCTCCAAGCCCCCATCAGTCCTGTGCCCTTTCCACCTCCACCCTTGTGACCCTGCGGAGCCTTCGGGACTGTCGGGTGTAACCTACTGCCTTTACATGATAAGTGTCTTTTGGTTCCTAGCCATGTGAAGATTTTGATGCATAGTGCACTGGTTTACACCAAAAAGCCTTCTTTTATATCAGGCAGTGGGCATTTCATGGCCAAAATTTTTAAAAAGTAAAATAAATACTCACATACTGCCTTAACTGTGCTTTCATCGCTATGGGTTTTGTTCTCTGTGAAAGTAATTGCTACTCTTATTTGTTATAATGAGAAGTTAAAACTCTAAGGTTCATTTTAGCTAAACATATGATGTATTTCTGTGCAAAGAATGGCTTAATTTTTAATCCATCCATTAATTTTTCTAGTTGGGATACTCCTGCAGTAGCCAGTTCCAAAGCTATAGTGATGTCACATGAAGGGAAGTCATTAATCAAATGTAAAGCTGAACTATAACTGTTTAAAAACGATTTAAAGCCAAAATCCAAACTTTATGAAGGGTGTTGAATTACAAAACCTAAAAGTAAGTTTTAAAACTTAAAAACTTTTTAGGTTTTCAAAACCAAAAAAACTAACCAATAGGTTTTTTTTAAAACTAAAAAATAAGTTTTACCAGCTAAAAGTAGAATTCAGGCCCTTGGAACTCTGTATATTGCCACCAAAAATCTAATAATTTTGCTCACACAGAAGGTAGCAGGGAATTCTGTATTTGTGCTTCGTTTGTTGCAAATGTTAATCAAGTCTTCAGCTGTTCATAGGAAAGTACAGAACCTGAGACAGAGTATGAACTCCAGAACTGATAAAGCAGCTGTAGATGATGGGGAAGCTGAGATGTAAGTAACCCTCCTCAAAATTAATTCACTTCTTTAAACCCTTTACCTGAAAGATTAGAGAATTTTAATGTACAGATGATCAGCACTGAGTGCAAGTGGTGGACAATGTCCCTAAAACACAAATTGAAGAAGGTTCAGCAGTGTTCAAAGCCTGCAGTATCCATATTGTCCTGCATCTGCCACCTTATCTGCAGATAGTCTGAGCTGCTCCAGGTAGTAGAACCATCCTCCTCTGCCAACTACAGCAGCAGATTTGATAGTCACAGCACGGTGCTGTGAGTTCAGGGAGCAGGCTGTGGGCAAACACAGGGGGAGCTCCTCAGACAGCATTTTCCACCCAAACAGCCTTTTCCTGTCACTGCCAGGAGGATGGCAATAGGTCAGGTGTGTCCTGTGTGGTGCAGGTTGGACCAGGCAGCTTTATATCATCACTTTGTTTGCCCAGAGTTTCTGTAATCTGTGGATTAACCTTTTTCTCAAGATGAACATATAAATAGGAACTTGTTACCAGAGGTCAGCCACAGAATATTTTTTAACTTGTTTGCTGGAGATGGTATTAAAAGGCAAATTCAGTTCACAGATAAGCTCTGCAGTGTTCTTACTCCAAGACTATTTGGAGGTTAATTTCTGTGCACAGGGGGTGTAGTTAAAAACTGCTGTGGGATGTAATTAAATGCTGTCAACTTCCAGTGTTGCACTAATTGTGGCTTTTTGCTGTCAGATCAGGCTTCTGCGTTGGTTTAGAACTAATACATCATATCAGAGTGGGTATAATAGATACATATGCATTCCAAGGCATGCAAAGTTTCTTCACTACAGGACAAGAGATATGTTTTAGTGTCAATAAAATCCAGACACTGATTTCTCAGTCATGAGAAAATGCCCTACACAGGCATGTCTCTGCTAATAGCAGACACCAGCTTAGAGATCGTGATACAGTAATGATTATTATAGTTTTTAAGGAAATTAAGGTTTTATTTAGTTTGGTCTGATGATATGTCCATATACATATTTTCTTGGAAGTATTTTTAAAATTCAGCGGTGATTTGAGACCATCACTTCTGACTTGAGAACATGTCACCCGGAGGTCTGCTCTGATGTTTGCAGTACCTCACAAACCCACAGTTTGTGCCCCACAGCCCTTTGGGGCTGTCCAGATGGGGTTGTGGGCAAAGAGTCCAAGAGGTTACGGGAGAGCCCCCAGAGCAATCAGGGTGAAAGCTGTGGTTAGAATTCAAGTGCCCTTGACTGCACGATGGGTCTCTAAACAGCCACCGCTCCCTCTCTGTATGTTCTTTCCCACATAATTTTAATATCTCCAGGTTTGTTTTGATTGCTCTGGTTTTTGAAGTTTAGGTTCAGCTGAAATCAGTGCTGCTTTCTAGTGGCTGACAGCTCTCAGTAGTGACCTGTCAGCCGTAGGAATTTCAGATTCAATGTTGCAAGAGATACCTAACTTTCCTAACTCACTGTGCAATTTCTTGTCCAATCAAATGCTGAGAGACAACAGGACAAGATCACACAATTGTGCTTTTTATTTACGTGTTTGGGAACTTCTATTTATGAGGTTAATCAGAAAAAGTCAAATTGGCCTCAGCTAATGGAGCCATCTATGGAGATCCAGGAGCAATTGTTCCCAGTATTAGACTTAAACCTCTGTCCCTACTTTCCTCCTTTAATTGATGCACTTACTAGATACCCTGTTATTTATAAATAGACTAAGCATTTATTTTTAATAAAAGCACATGCTGCAATGCTCAGTGCTGTCTTTCAGAATACATATAAAGATAATTTTTACTTTTCCAAACAATAGTGTTTGTTTCCTGTTATGCTGCTTAGCATGAATGAAAGCAGCTGAGCAGGTAGCATGGAATTCACTGATTTACCTTTACCTGTCTTTCCTTTATGCCTTTCCCTGATGCTTGAAGCTTCACAATCAGGATTGTGAGGGTCCTGTCCTTGTCAACAGAAGTGTAATAGAGTGCCTCTGTGCCTTGACCAAGGAACTGAAAAGCACTGCAAGAACTTGGAAGGAAATTGGGTAAATAAGGTTCATCCTGTTCAGTGAGATTATACAGTGAGTCAGTAAGGAGTCTGTCGAATTTGGTTTAACCTCACAACGTGGGCAGATGTTTGGAAGCAGAAGAAGGAATTGAGGCATAGACAGAAATCAGGTTTATGCACACGGGATGTTTAGTTCTCAGGACAGGCTTAAGAGTCAATAGTATTGATGTTGTCCCTAGTCCTGAACCAATTTTAAGTCACCTGCCTTTCAGAGAGTATGGTAGTAAATGCCTCTCCTACTTTTATTTTTGATTTAGTGAAAAAATAAGCTAAGCCTCATCTTTCTGTTTGTTTGAGTGCTGTATTAACCGCTTGCTTTTTCACCCTTTATTTTTTGGTTGGTCTTAGATATTTGTCTTCCTTTGCACTAAATATGCTCTGTGAAGCTGCAGTTAACATACCTTGGCTATTGAGGTGAAAAGCTGGTATTATCCAGCTGGATTAGATGGTGGAGGCTGAGCTCTACTCTGGAGTGTGCAAATACTGAGTATTATGCAGGGAGTGAAACACCTTCAGCAGCACCAGGCCCCTTTACCTGCCTGCTGGCAGATGCCTGGTAACCACCCTCTTCTAGGTGAAGCCACGGAGATCAGTCAGTATAGAGAGTAAACACAGAAGCCAGAGGAGCTGCCTTAGCTTTAGGGCTTCAAAATCAACTTTCAGGCTTCAGAATTTGCACTTTGCTTTGCAGGATGAGGCGGGAGGGAGAGTTTCTCAAGGCCTCCTCTCTGGGGCTTTTAACCCATTAGCAACTCATTAGGAAGGAGGTGATACAAATATATGATCAACATATCCCCAGTGTGAATGAATATCTCCCCCCAATGGTGTGCAAATGCTACTGAGCCAGTTCTGGTTCATGTTTTGTTCCTAAACTATTTCTCCGTTGATGTTCAGTGGTTGAAATTTTATTGTGGGTGAATTTACTCATGTTTGAGATTTTTAGACAGAGTGAAGAATATTTACAACACTAATTTCACTGGAGACAAGTCTTAAAGGGAACAAAATCATCTGTTTTAATAGAAAATGTTATTTTGGTGTATTCTACAGTCATTTTCAGTGTATAAAGTTTTATGTCTGGAGGAGGATGTAGATTTTCTGCAGTCACAACATACCTGTGGGTTTGTGCATGTAGATATACTTGTGTATTTATTTAAAGGGGGAGAAAAGAAAGAAAAAAAAAAGGAGGAGCCAGCCCAGGATTCAGTTGTCTGGTTTGTTTTTCTAAAGCAGCTTTGAACTGCATTTCTTAGCCCCTGGCATTTTAGATAGAATCTTTAAACACCAGATAAAAGGAAAGAAAAAAATTCTTAAGATGGATTTCAACTATATTTTGCTAATTAGTTATTATTTCTTCCTTCAGCGAAAACTTTAACAAGTGTAGAATAGAGTTGCACAAGTTTAGTGTGTTGTTTCAGAAACAGAAATCAGAGTGTTTCAAAGCATTTGGGTTTCAATCAGAAATATTTTCTTCTCAACAGCCTTAGTTCCTGAGGTCTGTTCACACAGGCTTTGCAGCTCAGCTTCTGATTTGGACATTCTGCAGGACTAGCAGAAAGCATTCTTCGGGTTGATGAAGGAAAAGTAATTTTTCTAAATTTCCTTTTTAATCTACGTGAAAATATTTATTTTGGAGCTTTGTCTTAAAGGAAGGGTTTACACCACAGTATTTCAGTTAGTTCAAAAATATTTTGAATAGTCCAAATGTGATTGATAAAGTCACATAGAGCAAAGATGAAAAAGCTACCATTAAATCATTTCAGCTGTTAAACCTCAGCATTATTTCTGATTCTGCTCTACTTATTAACTAATAATAATACTTTAACAGGAGAAATGTGTGGAAGTGAGTGCTTTGGTCCAGGACATTGGATTTCACCCAATAACTCTTGCACCAAATTAATAAATTATGATTTAACTAGGATCATATTTTTCTATTAGATAATCAGGTTTGATTTAAAAACTTCAAATGATTGAGAGTCGACCATATCCTAAGTATATTATGCTCATCATTAATTACTCTTGGCATTAAAAAAATCATTTTATTCTTACCTGAACTCATCCAGTTTCAGCGTCCAAATATTAGCTGTTGCTGTGCATTATCAGAATTCTTCTTCCCATTCTGGTTCTTCCACACTGCCCCATCACATTTTTACTTTCCCCAGCATAAACTAAGTTGTACTTCTGTCGTGCCTGCTGGTGAGATGGATGTCTCTGACCTCATCTCTTCTGCTTTCCAAGCCTTGCAGTTTGCCACTGCCCTGTGCAGGGAGGGAGCAGCAGAGCAGGACAGAGGTTTTGGTCTCTCTTCTGTCCTGGAGTACTGTACATACAATCCAAAAGCTGTTGCAAATTGGTGCTGGCTTTATTTCACTCTGTGTTGCTTTGTATAACCCACTGACTTGTATAAATACATCAGAGATTTCCCCCCAGTGTGGTTTTATTTCAGCACACAGTTCGTATTATGTGACTGCTTTAATGAGTGCAACAAAACCCAGCCAAGTACCAGCACAGGCCAGTTGGCTTTTTCATGGGTTTCTTTGTTGACCATGTTGAGTAGGATGAGGCATATGTGTAAATCAGTCATTTGGAGCTGTGTGTATTTTCCTGTACCAAATGTCAGATAATGAGATGAAAACATTATATTGAACTTTCTATTTAGTCTGCTCATTTTCGAATTTGCCAAACATACTTATATCCCGGGGTAAGTGGTGCTTCTGAGAGTGCCACAGATGCCAAGTCCTGATAAAATCTACCCTATCTTGTTAATGAACACACAAACAGTTGTTCCCCATCTGCTGCCTCTGTCTGAAAGGTTAGGATGCCCTTCCTTCTTGATCACAAAGGACATAATTATTGTCTGTAGAGGAGTCAAGTACAAAGACAGTCCATCCAGTCTGACCGCTACTACACTGCAGGCCACCAAAGATTAACAGCTGCTTCTCCTTTGATTAGGTTAGGTAATAACAGTTACTTTAGTTAATAATTGGATGGATTCCCAGGCCATGTAATTCAGGTTTAGGCTGTCATTTTTTGCTGGCATGTAGCTGAGCTGTATTATTGGAACAGAGCCTGTAATCCTATTAGTCAGTTGTCACTCAAGCCATAGGAGAGAAGGGGAATTCAGATCCATTAAGGTGTTGTAACAGGTAGGTAAATAAGTCAACCCCACTTGCCCAGTGTCCAGGGAGCTGT
Source organism: Pachyramphus minor (assembly GCA_013397135.1). Lineage (NCBI taxonomy): Eukaryota > Metazoa > Chordata > Aves > Passeriformes > Tyrannidae > Pachyramphus > Pachyramphus minor. The sequence continues at coordinate 320,118 of VYXB01007426.1, read as the reverse complement.
CTTGATTGTTTGTCATGTTTATTTTTTTAAAGGATTAATTTAAAGTTTTTGAGCAGGTGTAGTTCACAGTTGATCCATAAAATGGTTGCATGGTTTGTCTAATTTATTGTTATTTCTGTTTACTGTGAACACATGCATTACTGTACACACACTTCCCACTAAGTTCCTTGATTCATGCCCTGTTCTGCTGAAGTTGGAGGCTTTGTGCTTCAAATGATGAGTTCACAATGGTCCAGAGACCAAGAATACACCCTTACTGTCACATCAGCTGTGTTAACCTTCCTCCTTCAGACAGCACCACTGCACTGCACAGCAATGGGCTGGGGAGGCATAAGGAAAACAAGACTCTTTTCAGGGATTGGTTTTGAGTGCTGTGTCTGCTGTTGAGGTGAATCTCTGTTTTTGTTTTTCTGATGTTTAAGACACATCTAGGTGGCATCCCCAAGGTTTCCATGCCTCCTCCTCTCTGTTAAAAAATGCATAGTTGACAGTAATAATCATTTTTGCCCAGATGTTCATTTGTCTCTCCTCTCCTGTGTCACCAGGTAACGTCAGAGCCTTGAAATCCTTCTGTATTTACAAGTTAAAGTGTTTAAAAATGTTATTGGAAGTCGTTGAGAACTTCTGAAAATATATATGAGCACATCAAATTTTTACACACTGTTTAAAAGCAATGTGTGAGAACATGTTTATATATTTTCTGTTACTCAAAGAACATGAATCCTGTTATATCAGTTGCCTTTGCTGACTAACCCTCCCAATCTAAACATGCAGCCAAAATTATGAAATGGGTTTCATAAACAGGGGAGCTCAGTCATTTGGGGGACTATGCTAGAAGTGTGGTGGATTCTTTCAACGAACAAAACCATGCAATGCTGGTTTAAGCTCTTTTCAAATAGGAATTTTAGGTTTATTCCCTGCAGGATCTATCATTTTTTGTACTCACGTGATGCCTGATCTACTCAGAGCTTTGGAGCCACCAGGGTAAAAGTTGTAGTTACCTGAAAGGATCTTTCTTTCTGGCACAGGTTCAAATGGGGACCAATTTAAATAAGAATATTATGTGAGCAAGGGCTTTGAACAACTGAGATGCTTCAGTCCCTTTCTTTTGCATTCCTGTTACTTTTTAATATATACCACCTAATGTAAAACTTTAGCACTACAGGACATTAAGAGAGTTTGTAGCATATTTTCAAGGATATTGGTTAATTTTGGAAAGGAAGACAGACAAATTGGATAAGATAGCTTGCTCCCATATGTTTATGGTCTAGGAAAGATTTCTTTAGGTATAAAAAATACTTAAGATTTGAAAATTGCCTCAGACATATTTTATATGGTTTGGCTGCTTCAGAGACAGAATGACAGTATGTTTCAACACTGGGCAGATTGAATGCTCTGTGTTCTTTATACATGGCTCACCAGGATGACGTCTTGTGTCTTGGGCAGCTGAAAGACAATTCCTCTTTTCCTCTGGTGCCATAGCCTGCAGTGTTCACTCTGAAAACATCAGCAGTGCAATACTCAAGTGACTCTTCTGCTCCTTTGTGGACAGGGCACGTTTTCCCTGCAGTTTGTCTGACCTCCACTGGCCCAGGGGGGAACCTGAGTTCCAGAGCCTGTTCCTGTGCCAGGTTCCAATGCCTGAACCTGGAATTCCTGAAAGCAGGACACTTGCAAGGTGGCCAAGGTCATTCACAGGCACCACCTACCAGCAGCTTTGGGATCAACACTGTCTTCCAATCAATGGGTTAAAAGCCCTTGGAGTTCTCCATCTTAAAAGAATCATTGGAGATAAATATGTTAAATATCATGCCAGAAATTATGTATTCCTAATCTCTACGTGGCAGTTTTATAGACTTCTGTAAGCACAGGGAACAAATACTGTGCTCCTGGATCTTCCCCAGTTTTGCTGCTGGTTGTATCATACTTCTCCTGAATGAAGTCTTTTCCCCCCTTTCTTCCATGCACATAGGTAAGGATTTGTTTTCATGATGAATAAGTGTCAAGTGCTAATGAATTTTTATGAGTAATCTAGAGAAAGGAATAATAGGATGTAAGGCTAAATTATATAAAATCAGGAGAGATTACAAACTTGCTTCTGCTTGATAGAAAACTGTAGTAGTAATGGAAGTTTTAAAAATGTAAATGTATATTTTGACAAGTATACTTGTATTTTAGTGAAGTATTAGACAGGAGTGAACCAAGCACTCTGAATAAAGTCTGTCTATAAAAGAAGTGATGCTCCAGGTTGAAGTGGAAGGAGAGCACATAGGAAATCAAACAGCTTCAAAAGGTTTATATTCTTTTTGAATAGATGACCATCTCCTCTCAGAATAGGGAGACATTGTTGCTTCTTTCAGTGTGGCTCTGGTGACTGATTCAGGATGGAGGGAAGCTCCTTTCTGGACACTTCACTACTAGATATTTATGGAGAAAAGAGGAGTTCTGGGAAAAAAATCATAGCTAAGAGAAGTTTATATTAAAAGATATTTAAAAAAAAGGTTGGGTTTAGCATTGAAAGTTATATGGAGTTGAGAAACAGAAACAAGCCAAGCAGGAAAATGTAACAGTGTACGATTGCAAGAATGGAGAAACTGCTGAGGGGAGAAACAAAATGAGTGCAATAAATGGGATATAACTCACAGTAATGGGATGAAATAGAGAAAGGGCATATTTGATCTAAATGACAGGAAAGACTTCTTGCCACGAGAGCTAATAGGTTGTGGCATAATCTCCCATGAGAAATGGGGAAAGTGAGAAGTGGAAAGTGCTGGGCACATTTAAAACTGGAGCAGCACTAACAAATAGGCTGCAGCAAATAAATCAGCAGCGTCACGTTGATGTTGTTGTGCTGCACTGCCAGGGCCAGACGTGCTGAGATCCTGCCCTGCCCAGAACGTGTGTCCATTACTGGGGGAAATGCAGAACTCCCAGAATCCCTCCTTACACCTGTGAGGTTTTAGGCTCAAGTGGACATGGATTGGGCTCTGTCTGGAGTTGCTGCCCGGCTCTGCTGCGCCGGGGGAGCGGGTTTGAGAACTGTGGCCGTGAGCCAAAGGTGCTCAAATAATATCAATAAATAATGATTTGTGGCAGGACTGGTTCTGTGCTGTTTGGGTGTTTTCCTTACGGCTCTATCAGGAGTTTAGTGGAAAGTGTTGTTTGGAGCCAAGGGTGGCTGATGGAGGCAGGTTTTGGGGTTTTTTTAGATGGAAAGGAGCAAGGGGAAGCAGAGGAAAAATATATGAATGAAACTCAAAAATAACTCTTGAGTTAAGGCACACTTATGGGGCTAACTGAGCTAAAATTAACTGCTATAAGTTATATTTATCAGTTACCCTGTAGGAAATCAGTGGTTTATTTTCTTAACTGCTTGGTGAGTTGGCACAGAGATTTCCACTCATTTAAAACCAGTTATTCCTTTGAAGGTAAACCTTTTGGCTGTCTAAAAATCTACATGCAGTTCATATTAATTGTGGAAAATGCTTTCTTTTTGTGTATCTGACTTCTGTGAACAGTTTTTCTGTAGCTAGGAACTTAAATACAGTATAGCTGTTTGCTTGAAAGAAACTTAGTGGAGAGAAAGTTGTATGATTAAAAAAAAGGTAAGATATATACTTTTGTGTGTAATGTCTGATCTCACAGGGGAAAATGTTGTCCATCTAAATCATATTGTAGCTGGTTAATTATTTTTCTTGTTGTTCAAATAGAGATTTTACTGTCAGTCACTGCTGTGCAGTCTGTTACAGTAGAATGTATTCTTTACAGACTAAAAAAAATTGTATTTATAGAGGACTCCCCATTTTTCCCCACATGCCAAGTGCTTGCAGCATTGGGGGAAAAAAGAAGAAATTATTTCTTATTAACTAGAATGTCATAACAGTTGACAAAATCAAATGATCAAATGCAAACTGCCAATAAAATTATACAAAATTAGCAGCTTAAAAGTAGAGCAAAAGATCTCACCTGTTTTAAACAGTAGGAGATAAAAGCAATTTTGCAGGAAAGGAAAAGGGTGTCAGTTCTAAAATACTGAACATGCTCCAGCAAAACCTCAGTCACTTGTAAGTGGTGAGAATAATGGTAGGATGGGGTTTAAGTGTAAAATTCTGCTAAGTGGAAGTTCCAAGTGGACACCAAGGATGAACAGATCTGCCTAAGCTATTTTATGCACTACTCATATTAGAGGTTGTCCGTATTTGTTTAAATCATATACAAAGCAATAAAGTTACAAAGATAATAGCAAACAGATAAAAATTCTCTTCATTAAAATCCCATAACTGTGTGTCATTACAGAAAATATGGTATTCAAGTGTATTACCTGTGTAGTAGTTGACATGTATATGTGATAATTGAAAAAAATAACACCTGAGAATTTCAACTCCTGCTCTGAAGAGTGCATGAGCAGTGAAATGCTATTTTTCAAAGGTGTTCAACATGATAAATAAATGTATTAAGGACTTCCTGCATTGAGAAGATCCCCAACTGTCAGGCATACCTTTTATTTAGCATTTTCTTTAATATCTGTTGCTTCTCTTCTGTGTTTTGTTTCTCTAGAACACAGCAGACAAGATCTCATTCCGGGCTGCAGGAGGCCTGACTGCCCTTGAAAACGTTCTGCAAATGGTGACTTCTCCCCCCAACCTGAGCACAGTTTCACGGGTTCCCTTAAAGTGAGTATGGTGGGTCCCTCATCTGCCACTTAGAATCACTAGAATATTCATTTCATATCTTCTGCTTCACTGCTTCTTCTTCTCACAGTCCCCTGCTGAACTTCGGAATAAAAATCGTGCTGTACTCTACGCTGCCCTGGAAGGTGGAGGATGTTTCCACTCACCCTCTGGTTTCCTAGTTTGACCTCTGATATATTTGAGCAGCAGCAGTATCCCTAATTGTACAAAATGAGAAAAGACAAAACTGTGTTAAACAGAGGAGGAGATACATATCTTTTGAAGTTAGGCTGTAAGGATCTCTAGTGGGAAGCAGGAGAAATTTTTAAAGGGTTGTCATTCACTGGAGTCTGACTGCTTTTAAAATTAAATAGTTGTAGGATGCTGCTAGCTGAAACGGCTCCTGCAAACAGGTAAAACAAAATTCTTGTGGATTAGAGAAATTCCTCTTTATAGAATGTATGAATGGAGAGGTTTAAATGTCTAATCCCTAAAAAAAAGTGGTGACTAAGCAGAATGCCTGCAAAATCTGGGAACTCAAAAGCGTGCTCTTTTCCCCAGTCTCTAACTGTAGTTTTTGTACAGTCAAAAGCACATAGGTGCTTTCAGAGCAGAGTTAGGCATGGTTTTAGTACAAGAGGAACCAAGCCCAGGATATCCTGTCGTGTACCATTGTTGTCTTTTGTTTGTAGATATGTTATAATATTGGAATAATTGGAATTTATGCACTACACTGCAAGAGTCTGGATTAAAACTGGCCTTTATGTGTTGCAGGACAGGTGTGAAGTGCTGGGAAAGAGCACTAAGGAAAAAACATGCTTTTAATATCTTTAATTTGCCCTTCAAATAAAATAAATAAAATCCCTGCCTTCCCAGTCATGCTGAATGTACTTGCTGGAAACCCAACCAGCTCCACCAGTGAGCAGTTCTGAGTTGGGTCCATGGTGAGCAGCTCAGGGCCAGCCTTTGGACTCCTTCATTTGCAGAGTCTCTAATTTTGAGTTATCTCTTCAATGTGGCATAAACTTTGCAAAGGAAAGGATTGCACTGTGTGCCCACACAGTGTAGATATAACCTTAAATTCTTAGAATGGGCACCTTCTAGATATCTTCAATTTTTGTCCTTGTGTTTTAGGAGTAGTCTCGCTTTGGTGAGAAGGTTGGAGAACATTGTGTTTACATTATTTAAAACATTTTGTTTGAAGTTTGTTAGACAGTCTGAGGATATATTAGTTCTTGAAGGAGCTTGTGTGCCAATAAATAAAGCCCTATGTCAGCCACATTTGTGTAACAGAAATCACATCCAAAGAGCTGATTAGAGGTTCTCCTCTCCGTGACAGTTGCTGTCTATCTCATACCCACTTCAGACCAGTGGTTTCTCAGATTCCTGAACCTGTTCATGACTGAAGTGGAAAAAGAATTTTTGCATCTTTGAAAAATTCTCTAAACATTGTTTTATTAACGCAAGTTTTCTGCTAGTTGTATTTTCAAAAGAAATATTGGGGCAGAAAAGAGATTCATATAAACTACTCTGACAGCATTTTATGTTAAAAACATCTTCCAAAGAGCTTTGCTGCACTCCTGAAGTACAGTGTTTTATTCAACTTCACTGCAAATTGCAGTTTCCAGTTTGTAGTATTGAATTTGGGAAGTTATACATCAAGTTGCACATAATTATACACAGGATCTTGCTCTCTAAAGCTCACTGCTCTTGCAGGATTTTTCTGCAAGAGTCTGATTGCTTGAGTCTGACTTGGGCAGTCTGGAGTCTGCTGGAAGTGTCCCAGGGAACTCAGTGTTGCTGCCTGGGATGCAGAGCCTCCTCTCTTGGTATTTTGTGGTCTTTTTGATAGAGAAGAATGTTTTGTGCAGAATCTGCACCTCAACTGTTGAGAGCGAGCAGCAGTTCCAGAGGGTGGGACTTGCTGTGAGCAGTTTGAACCAGGCACAAACCATGGTCATGGGAATTGCTATGGTCTCACTGAAAGGATTTAGCAGATTTTTCATATACAGACTGTTTGAGGGAGGTTCAAAACCAAAGGATAATCATGGAATATATTTAGTTCTTTAAATGAGGGAGAAAACTCAGATCACATTTCTCCTCATTTAATTTTGAAATGAGTTAGGAATTATTTTTCTTTCTTTTGTGCAAATATCATTTACCTCCTGTCTTCTTAAAATGTCAATCTAGGGAAGCAGCAGTTTTCTCTGTTTAAAGACAAGGCAAAGCCCTGTGGAAAGAAGCTGAATTAAGACCTTTCATGAATTGCCCTCCAGTCTTCCCTCAGCCAAATGCACTTAGCTAAAGGACACTACTGTACTTGAGATTGTTTGTGTGCTTGTGCAATGTTTAACCATTTGTACTCACCCTAAATTGGGCATTTGTCTGTTGCTTTGTGATGAGGATAAGCTATTTACAAGTAGGTGAGGAGATTACACGGGCTATTATCTACATCTCTCTTTCTCCAAAATCCTGGCAGTATGGTGCAGCTCAGAACTTTAATCTCATGTCTACAAGATAAAGCTTTATTATCAGAAGATTTAACAATGTGCCTGTTGTTTTGTGCCACTGTCCAGATTGGTAGTTAGAGCAGCAGGACGGGAAATGCTGAGAGAGAGACGTGACATTTATGGGACAGATGATACATTTGGTGTTGGGGCAGTTTTTCTGCCCTTCAAATAAATCACTGAAAAAGGGAAAGACAAAGCAGTGGCTTATAGTAAGTTTTATTATTAGTGTTAACATAAAAAATTAATGTCCGGCCGCGTTATTTCTGAAAGCAGCATTTTGTAATTTTCCAGAATTTGTTCAGTTCTCCACAAAATAAGACACATTTAGCAAAAGTTTCAGAGCCTTATGGTATTTTTCTTACACTTCTACTGAAGAGCAAATGGAAGCTGAACAGCAAAACAATTTAATGCCTTGAGATCAAGAGATGAGTCTCATCCCCTTGGTTGTCTTGCACCTTTGCTACGGGCAATTCATTGAGCCCCTTTGTGCCCTGGCACCTTACTGGCCTTGACAATCTAACCAACCTGCTAACAAATGAGGCTTGTAGGGTTTGTTTAATTAACATTTGTGAACTACTTTGGGTTCCTTGGGTGACCAGTGTTTTAAAATAGAAATTGGCAGTAGTGTAAGGAACAAAGGAGGACTTTTGTTACAAGTTGAGGCATGATTCAGGTTTATTATAATGCATTTTCTATATTCATACAATTGCTTGCATCATTTATTTAAAGCAAATATTATGGGGGTAAAAAAATTCAAACCCTAATTACACACATAAAAAGAAATCAGTTTTCCCATAATATTATGGATGGAATTGATACAAATTGCTTTCTTCAGCAAGAACTATTTTGAACTAAGAACTGGTTTTATACCTTGTTCTCTGTCCTTTTTACGTGGGTTTGTGAGCAGACAGTTCTTCAGCTGCACTGTTACTGTTCATGCAGTTTTAAAGGATTGTTCACAACTTTTTTTACATGAAGTGCAGTACAAGCTTTGCCATTTTGTTGTAAGGTTATTCCAGGTAGAGGAAATTAGCAGTTGGTACAGAGACAAAAAGACACTCTAAAGAGAATGACCACTGTGCAAGGTCAGCATCTGAAACCTGCAGCATCTGTCCCTTCCCATGATGTATTCCTGCTGTCTGCCTCAGCTGGATCTCGGGCTCGGGGCTCAGGAATAAAGAGATGTTGCCCTCATGTGCAGTATAGGAACAAGTTTGATTGTTGAAAGCAGCTCTGCAAAATGTTATGAAACTTTTGGATTGAGAGCCAAGTCTTGTAATGAAATGATTGATAAGCCAGGGACTGCAGAGTTTTTGGTAAAAAACTTACAAATTCTACTACACCTGTAAATATTGGGGCGAATTAATTGTTTGGTTGTCACTTGGCATCCAACAGTTCATAAGTACAGCAGCATTTCAGAATGAAACTCCACTCTGGTTTTGGAAGTGCCTTGAAGCAGAATTGAATGCTGAGTTTTGTCTAAGTTTGATAATGTTTAGGTTTGTATTATTTCACTGCCAAATTGAGCTTTCTGGATTATTTTCTTCATTGATAATCAAAATACAGTCATTTATAGTCTTCAGAAGTTGTGATTAATATGGAAAAGCTTTACACTTCAAACAGGTTTATTGTTATATGTTGATGCCCTGATTTTTGTAAAGCAAAAGTGAAGTTCTTGCCTCTGCATCTTGGTGCACTGTCATGGATTAGTTTTGTGTAGTTGCACACTGTTGATGCCTCAATGTTTTTAATAGAAGTTAACATTTGTCAACTTGTTTATATTAGGCAAATTGAGGAAAGTGAAGATGTGCTAACATAAAAGAAATTTTTGTGCAGGCATATAAACTGTTGAGGTCTAGCTGGGTTATAAGGAATCTTCCTCCTCTTCTTTATACTCATGTAAAATAAATGTAACATATTTGTCTCGTTTAAGGACAGATTTCTGTTATGGCTCAAAGTTTGTGTACCATAATGAGTGTGTTATAATTGGATTTACTCTGGAGGAAAGCCTTGCTTCAGAGGGCAGCCTTTCCGTGGGGCTGGGGTTTACAGAGCTGTAAAGCTGATTTGTGGGTGTGATACAAAGTTTAGAGCAACATCAGTAATCAATAACCACCTGCTTCACGGGAGCCTCGGGTTTTAGGCTTTCAGCTGATTTTGATATCTCTTGAGATAACAGGTTTGGAATTAAGAGCAGCTAAGAACTTCCAAAAGGGAAGAGACTGCCTGGAAATGCGTTGAGTTTCCCACCCCGGCACATTTAACGTGCGTTTAAATAAAGTTCTGGCTTTGCCACTCGCAGCCCCTCGCTTGTCTCCGAGGCCGTGTGCAGAAATGGTGACAGTTGACAGCTGTTGTTCCCTTAATAAGATTAAAGTAAAGAAATTAGTTGTGCTGTCTTTAATCTGCCATTTAACACTGCGAACCACCTGGGGACACTTCTGTGCCGACACTCCCAGTGCTGAATTCCAGTCCAACCGTGGAGCCGGCGCAGAGCTCGGCGCGTGCCGTGACCAGAATGTGTTCAGACGAGCTGTAGTTAGCAAGCTTATGGTATCAATTAAATGAACCCTCTTTATTGTTGTGAAAAATTCATTTGACATCCATTTGCTTACAGCACCTTTTCAAGTTGCATTATTGGAGCCTCTGAAAACACAAGTATTCTTTCTGACACGAGGGTCGGTTGGGAAATACGGGAGCGGGATGCGTTTGCTCCTGCAGAATTTGTGCCTTACATGAAGTGGGGAGTTCTTGTGTTTTCAAATGTAAAATAAATGATCCTCTTAGGAATTAGGAATCCCATATATCAAAAAGCATTTGTTGCAGTGATTTAACTAAATCACCTCAGAACTCTGAAATGCTGTCAAAATTAACCTACAAATTCATATTTGACACTTTGGGTGAATTACAATGTTTATATTGAAATAGGATTGATGTTTATTTTAAAAGAGCTGATAAAATGAGAGAAGCTGATTTAAATCAGCTCCTCAACAGAAAATAGAGACTACCAGTATAGTTTCATCTCTTTCTCCCTGTGAACACACCTACACAGGGGAATAATCTTCTATGAAAGATAGAAGTGCCTAATGAAAATATTTTTCAGCATGAGGAATACCTTTCTATAATCAGGATAGGAAAAGAGAATTGTGTTGCAAGGCAATTAATAAATGCACATGAAGCACTGCTTAAATTATCTACAGGGTAAAAATTACATGAAATAGGTGAAAATTAACCTGCCTTTGACCAAAAATTAATTACTTGATACTGTTTTCATGTGAATGAAAATCATGTGAACTGGAGATTGAAACTGATTTAATTAGACAGAGTAAAATTAATTACCAGTACAGTAAAATAATATAACTTGGTAATATGGTGGTACTCAGAAAAGGAGGAAAAGTATAAATGTTCTCTTGCTTCTTTTCTAAACTCAAAATTATTTCTCCAGCTGAAGCAAAGACAATCCAGACATACAAATGAAAAAAATTTTACTCTGATTTTTCTGGCCTCTGATCATTTCTGGCTCTTCTTGGCTTGAGAAATACAATGTCAGTATATGAGATGCTTCCATTTCAGCTCTGGGGAGCCAGGCTGAGTGACCAGATGCCTCAGTGATGAACAGAGCAGTCAGTAAAGCAGCATTCCTTATTGTCTAAATAATTTTGTTGTTCCATAAAATATTTTAGGAGAAAGATAAAGCGTAAAACTCAACTCTGGAAGTATGTTGAATCAGTCTGCAGCTTGTTCTGTGAAATACCAGCTTTGATGATTTCATTACAGTAACTTGGTGTTTGTTGCAGTCCCACTTTTGTGTGACCTTTCAACAGTGCTCACAATTTATTTTCTTCTATGCAGCTTATTTGAACTTAGTCGCATTTTTTCACATGTTGAAAAAACCTCAACAAAGTAAAAATTCTTTTCCTTTTGGTTTACTTTAGACAAACAACTTGAATGTCTAGCCATCTGTATTTATTATTGGATATATTTATGATGCATTTGTGTTGTGTGTCTGTGTGTGTGTTTGTATATTAACTGATAGCTTTTGTAGTAAGCAAAGTTCAAGAAATGAACTTGGTGTTTATTCTGAAAAAGGATTCTCTCTGGTCAGATTAATCTTCTTTGTGAGTAAATTCTGTAGGGCTGGTCCCTGTTTCCCTGCAATTCCTGTTCTGAGAACCCTTTAATTGGAGCAGATGGAAATCACTGCATGTGATGCAAAGGACAGTTGGACACGTGCTCGTGATTCTGTGTTCTGAGCACTGCAAACCTGTCCCCTCGTCCCTCAGCCACTGGTGTGGGGCACTCGATGCTCTTGTGCCACTGGACACTTCCAGGCTCTGCAGTGGGTCAGGAGAGTGGTTTGGGCAGAATTTCTCCTGCTCTTCTGCTTGCTCAGGACAAGTTCCTCTGTCATCCCCATTCCTTGCATTAGTGCCCAGGCACTGCTGTGAGCTTCTCCCTGAAGCTGCTCCTGGGAATTGCTGGGAGTGACTTACACAGGGCTTTTGTCTTGCAGGTTGTGCCAGGAAAGGGACCTTATACCCAAGTTAATTGTGTGCTACAGCTGTAAGCCACAAAAAAATAATATTACATATCCAAATTATGAAATTGGCTGATATTCTGTGGAGGTTTTGGTACAGGTTTTGAGTACAGAAGAGTTCAGCACCCATAAAGTACAGGACTTCAGATAAGTAGGGCCTTACTGTTTTGAGGTTATTAATTATATAATTGATTTCATTTAACGTATTCATTCTGTTTGGAATCTCAAGTTAGAGTAAATGAATGTGAATTGCAGAAAGGTTGTTTTGTGATGTGCTGCCATTTATTTGCTTTCAATTTACTGAAATAAAAAACCTAAAATTCTGCTTTTCCTTCCCTTCTGACTTTTTAGGTCACTGTGCAGTACAGTAAACGTTTACAGCCTCACCTGCAGCAACTGCATAGAAAACTGCACCTATGTTCTCTTCAGTAATAAGATCACTTCTCTGATGGACCTGTTGATACACCAGTTTACGGTATGGAAAACAGCTTTTTTAATTTTGACATTTTTGTATGCTTCCCAAACGTTTTCAAGTATTTGGAGTAAGAATGCCAGGAGATAAATGAGAATAAAGGCTGGAAAGAACAAGATTCTTTTGTTGTGTGTATGTGGTGGCTGTATCTACTAGACTCTACTAGAAATGGATGTATTTGCTTCTACTCATAAGTTCTGCAAATACATACAAACCAGGAACTCTACTGAGTGGATATTGTTCTATTTTTAACATTTTTCTGGGGTTGTTTTCTTTAATTCAGTCTATAGGAATATTTAAAATACAGAATATTGTGAGTTGTCCATGTGTATTTGATTTCTACTTGTTTCAGTGTCAGGAATCCAAGTCAGGTCAATTTGTTGCCATAGTCTGATTTGCTGAAGTGCTTAAATAAGTAGCAGGACTCTTTAACGATGAAAGTTTTAATTTTCCGATGCTACATCTGATTTGAAATGTCATTAAATATTTTATTTGAAAACTCATTTTTAATTCATAGTGACCTGCTCATCATAAGATATTTAGTCTTGGTTTTCTACTTATAAATTGTGTGTATGTATTTTCATGAGCCAAGCAGTTTGTTAATTGAAAAGTTATGTACATACTTTTAATAATTTAGGTGACGCTGTTGGAATCAACAGCCATAGGACTGTTGGTGAACACTTTAAAAAGATAGTCCAAGGGTCCTTGACACAAAGGAAACCCAAATGCAACCTGTGCATTCTCCTCTGAGTAGCTGCCAGCTCATTGTTCCTCACCAGATCTTTCCAAGAGGATTCCAGGTATTAGGTTTCAGATGTGCTTAGTGAAAGGTGTGTGTGTTGTGCTGGGCACTGCTGGCTCTGCAGGGCTGGGGGTAATTACAGCACAGGGGAAATCCCTCAGCACTTCACAAGTGACAGGATTCACTCTGCTGCCAAACCCCTTCCCTCCTCTCAGTGTAGCTGCAGAATGACCTGCACTTTTCCTGGAGGAATACAGAGGGTGTTTCTTAGGCAGAGTTGGCCACCTAGAGCTCAGAGATACTACAGAAGGATAATTTACTTCAGTCTGTTGCCAAATGCTACCCTTGAATTGCAGCAAAACTGTAATTAAAGCTTAATGTTTCCCATGATCCACAGTGGACTTTTCTTTCCTGTGCATAAAGTCTCTTATGTTCTCTTCATGCAAAATTGGCCCTTAAACCAGGAGATCTTCATAGTTCCATGAGGTACCTGTGTGAGTACAAAACCCAAATACAGTGCTGCTTTTCTAACCCTGATTTTTCTCTCTTGAAAATATAATAAATCAGATCAAGTTTGAATTTTTCTTTTTTTATGAAAATGTACAAAAAGAGAGCAGCTCTAAATACCAAAATACTGAAATACACTCTTTCAAAATATTTAACTGCTTCCAGTTTTCCTGGTTTGGTGAGCTGGATGATGCAGCCTTTGCCCATGCTGTGTGTATTTCCACTTACTGTTGGAAAATAAAGCCCAAGTAATACCAGTAATAAGTGAAAATGTATATTTGCAAGGTTTTAACAAGCAGTTAAACAAGTATGCCAGTATTAACTTAATACAGAAACAAAAAGAATCAGGTTTTGAGAAACATTTTAATATAGTCTTGAATATATCCAGTATGAACCTCATTTCCAACCAGTTTAATGTGGGTTTAATTTTGTTTTCACTCATCAGTGGAATGCAATGTCATCTTCACTACTTCAGAGCTGTTTATTTTAAAGAATAAAATTTAAAACAGTTCACTTTTCAGTGGTGACAAAATGTTAATTTTTCCCTATACAGTTGTAACATTTTTATCCTCAAAATATTGCTTGAAGTGTCATAAAAAGAAATAATTTCCGCAGTGAAAGTACCAATGGGAAATTATAGAATATACAAATGGACTGTATTTCCCTTTTTGTTTTTTGGTGACATCCAGCCTGCCCAGGTTAGTAGTTTGAAGTGTCCTGTTTAGACCTTTCCTTATCTCCTACCTAAACAGACTGGTAGGAAACCTTTTGTAGACTTTACCTACCATCTGACCTTTCTTAGCCTCCTTAGCTCAGGTAATGCCTAAGTCTGTTGAGGTCAGCACTGGTGTTTCCTGATTTCCATGATTAATGGATCAAACCTTCCCACCTACATTCACACAAGTCCTGTGCTTGAGCTGTAGCTTCATTTATTTACAGTCTCTGCTCCTCTTTGTCTCCTGTACCTAGAAGACAGTTGCAAAATAATGGGAACTTTTCTAATTTTTTATGTGGGAAGATTTCACACTGACAAAGCCAAGTAATTAATAGAGCTGCAAGCATTGTTAATGACAGTTTGTTAGTTTGGGGGTTTTATTTCCAGTCAAGTGACAACCATCATGTATTTTCCACAAAGATATCTGAAAAGCCACATATATAAACCATACCTATCTCTATGATATCATGACAGATCACTGTGATTATTTTTTGAGGCAGTCTTTAAATGCACAGTATCTGAAAATTCTAAATAAAACATCATTAGTGAATGTAAAAGCATGTGCAACAAACATTGCAGTTTAAGTGGCAGTCAAACAAATGTAGAGATCAAAAGTGAGTTGCTTGTTACTTTTCTCCAAAATACAGTGCTTAAATCTGGACTATATTGTAGGTAAATGGCCTATGAAATCTGACTGGGTTTAAGTTAATCTGACTATCTAGTCACAGGGAAGTAGTTTTTCTCCTCTGTTCCTTCACTAGAATTTGCTGCCGTTTAATTTGGTATTTCAGAATGCCAGTGTCCATCCCATTACAGTTTATTTGTGGTCAGGTTTTTTAATCACCTGTACTGCATCAAAAAAAGGCAGGTCCGTGTTTGCACTGATGGTGACAAGAATTGTGAAATCCAAGGCAGGTCTGTGCTTCTCTGCTGTTCTGGTGCATTTTGGAATTACATCTCTCTCCACAGGGTCCAGTCATGTGGCACTGACACTTCCCTTAGGCCCCAATAACAAGACCATGAGGAGGGCAGTAAATCCTGAAACCAGGGCTGGAGCAGAAGGAAGTTATGACATGCTGAAGTGCTTAGGGGTAGGGAATTTAAAAAGTGGAACCTTCACCATCCTAAGCCCACACACTTCCTGGGCCATTTCCATTTCTGTAGTTCACTAGTCACTGCATAGAAAATCTGATGTCTAACTGATGCTATTTTAAAAGTATACATTTTTCAGAGTGTTTTTGAGGCAAACCCAATGACTACACCTGCAAAAAGCACAAAATGACCGCTGCTAGTGTGAGAAGGATACAAAATAAGTGACCAAATGAGGAGAAATTGGGTGCTTCAAAAGGTTTCAAATTGTTCCATTTAGGTTGAGCGACTCTATTTAAAATTCTTCATGTCTGTGAATGGCTATGCATTTTACAAGATAAAAACATCAACGAGTTGCCAATGGCAGAGCTCTGCTGGCTAATTGGGAAATGTTTGGTGTTTTTCGTTAGCACAGAAGAAAACCTTTGATATGCAGAGGTATTTTGGTGACGTGAGTCAGAAGGGAGTAACATTTTCAGCTATATTAAATGTGTGCCTAAGTGCTTTACTGGATTGGGGCCATATTGTGCAGCATCTTACAGGATTAAGCCCGAGATGCTGGGCAGAGCTGAGGAGCTTATGGCAGCTCTGCACAAGCATGGGAATCCCTACCTGAGGGGAATTCTCTAAGGAATAACTCTCACAGTTGTATGCAGGCTGTGCCAGAGCTGAGAGTCTGGTCTCCTCAGAGTGTTCTGATTCAAAAACTGACTTAAAGTAAGTAGAGTCCTGGTTGAGCCTGACATAGTCGGTCATCATAACAGCTAAAATAGTAACTGGGTACAAGTTACATTGAGATGTTGGGTGTGTCAAATAATTGGGCAATAGTTATATTTTTCCTGATTTTCCTTTGTGATTTGAAAATGTTTTATACCAGTTATTCAGCAAATCAGTTGAAGTGTGTAATGACTTCTGTAGATTTGTGTCACTTCAACTGCTAAACCTATTAAACCCCAGATTTATGGAATGTTTGAACATTTACTTGTCCAAAGCCCATTTTCAACACACAGTTTCTCTGAATATCATCAACTCCTTGTGAAATCAACACAAAGAAATCAGAGCTTGAAAGCTTTCATAATTACACTATTAAATCTTAAGATTTCCTACCCCTTGCTTGATATAATAATCAACAAGCAAGCACCCCAATTAATTTTGCTTCTGTGAGCACACCAATTAATTCTGAACATAAATCTCCACACACTTTCACACTGCCATTAATTAATTCTTCAGTAAAAGAGCTGATCTTTTGTCACTCATTTGAGTTAGAATAAAAGGAAAATGTAAAAGGAATTAAGTTCAAACTTACCCATTTTCTGTAAAATAGTATTTCCTTCTATCTCTTCTCTGACAGACACAGTATAAAAAACCCCACACTTGTTCTCACTTTATATTAACACACACAAATTTTCCCCAAAAATTGAACGTGAAAAATTAGCTCTGCAACGAATGATTCTATTAAGTGTCAGATCTATTTATTCTACAAAAGAAGGGTTTTATTTTAAAGCATAAACTTTTATAGGTATGGGCCATATACTTGGGAAATAAAATTCTCATATGTACATTGAACTAGAAGATAAAAATAGACCTTATCTGCTTACAGCACTCTTCATTACAGCAAATGGAAGCCCCTACTGCAAAATATTATTAAAGAAATAACATATATAATTTTTTACTTTGGGTGAAAAAGCGGTGAGTAGCGTTTGCAAGCAATTTTTAAAACTTGGTGTTCCTAGTACAAAATTGCCACATTTAAATTGATTTACACATTGCAAAGCTTAATCCATCTGTTTCAGTGGGCAATTGGAATCATTAGGCTTGAATTATTGCAGTCAACAAAAGTTACTGGAGCAACGTCGTATTATTTTTCCTATTGAACTTGAATAAGCAGCTAAAGACTTCTCACTTGCTGTCTTGGCTTGGCACCAGAAACAGAGCATTACAATGAGTTTTAAGTAGCAGCACAAGGCTCAGAGCTAATGAATAATAAAGAAATGTGCATGTTGTTCTTTGTCACCAAGTGTTACCAAATCCCTCCTGATACCTATACAGGGAGGACTGGTTTTCTCTGCCCTTTCTGGCGTATACTGAGTATAAATGATTTTAACCTGGAATGAAAGTAAGATTTCAGCCAGCATTGATCCCTGATGACAGTGTTGGAAGCCTCTGGCTGTCAGTAGCTCCACAGAGAGGTGGTGGTGTGTGGAACCAGCAGCATCAGGCACCAGAGATATGCCAGGAGCCCCGAGTCCTGACTGATGCATCTGCACTGCCAGGGCTGTGCCTGTAACACTGCAGGGCTTCCACACACACTTCACCTACTGTTTGATCATAACAGGGCAGGTTAAATCATCTTGAACTGCAGAAATGAAAAAAATTAATGGATTTTTAAAAAATTACACACTTCAGGATGATTTCCTTCCAGGTCTGTATCCTGCATATAGATCTGTCTTCAGATTTACGTGCTGTACAGCTCAACTTCACTCTTTTAGGAGTGGGCTCCAGTTAATGATTTAGAAAAATGGGGTTCCTCTGAGGTCTGTTGAGAGAGGAACTGGGTGTTGTGCTTCTGACATGACTGACAAGTGACTGACCTCTGAGGGACAAGTGCAGTGCTCATGGGGTGAAGTTTTATGCATAAGAACACAATCATACTAATGAATACTGTGCTGCTCTAAGGCTTCCTTCAGTTTTCAGACACTCCTTTTGACTTGTTTTATTCTGTCCCAGCTTGCACTATCTGCATTGCCTTTTCTTGTACCTGAAGTGCTTCAGTGTCCATCAGCACTGCTGGAATGTTACTTTATTGTTACTTTTGGTGTAGGCCTATGCAAATTTCTAAATGTTTCTTTACAAACTTTATTTCTTTTGAATTCTATTTGTTTGTCTTTTTTTTTTCTCTTTACTTAGGTTAGTGTTCCAGATGACCATAATGCTACTGCAGGCAGAAGTGTAAATAAGCAGGTATTTGAAGGTTTAACAACAGGACTTCTGAGGGTAACTGCTGTGATTTTCAGATGTCTAATCTCCAGCTTCCCAGATGGAAACAACCACTCCACTGCACTGAAGATATTACAGGAAGTGAAAAGTAAATCCTCGCAAGTGGAAGCCTTCAACAGCAGAGTCCAAGACCTAATCAGGTTTAAAAAAAGATAATGAAACTTCTCTAAGCATTCTTTACCACAGAGAAAGAAAATTGCATTGATTTAAGAAAGGAGCAAACTGCTTTAACTCTTAACTCAGTAAGAGTCATTTGTGTGTGTAGTCAAAAAGACTATTGAAATGCTATTTTCCCAATCAAAAGTGTTCTTCAAAAAATTGCAGATACAGAAATACAGAAAACCAGGAATCTTCTGATTTTGATCTTGGTTTTTTGTGTCTTTTCCATCAGTTTCCTCTCCTAA
The DNA here is from genome assembly GCA_013397135.1 of Pachyramphus minor. Lineage (NCBI taxonomy): Eukaryota > Metazoa > Chordata > Aves > Passeriformes > Tyrannidae > Pachyramphus > Pachyramphus minor. Next base: position 301,475 of record VYXB01007426.1, on the reverse strand, counting down.
CTTCGGAGGAGTCAGTTCCCATATTTTCATTATTTTCTCTCAGTTCTCTGTGCCAGCTGTTTGCCCATTGCCCATGTGGTCTTTCCACATGCATTCATGTAAGCTTGTCATAAAATATATACCTATTATAAGGATCAGCCAGTCATTCTTATAGTCTAATCTTATAATGTAGCTGTTTTTAATAGCTGAACCTGAAGATACTAGTGTATATATATAATTAATGCATATTTTATATATAAAAAACTGATACATATCCAACACTATATTAGACTTGCACTTACATAAGCAGTTATCAATAAATTATCGTATAAATAGTTATCAGTGTGTCTTCAGCCCTCTGAAGAAATGAAATTCTGGTTACATATAAAACATGTCTCAGTGAGCATCATCAGACTTCTCAAAGTCTGGAATGATGCTGATGGAGACAAAGAGGACAGCTGGAGGAGGAAAGCAAAACAAATAGTTGTCATAGATACCAGTGACCTCTAAAACGTTATTGTTCTCATGTAACCTGCCTTGTCCCCAAACAGGTTTTGATAGAGTGTGAAATTTCAGGATGTTGTATTCTGCCCACTTATGAATGGGAGGGTGGGAGGTCTGTGCTCAACAGACACCTGACACTGACTGGGCCAAGCACAGGCAAACCCCTGAGATAAGGAGATACATGAGAATCCAACCAGGTCCCTCACCTGAGGCACTTTAGGGGATCTGGTTATAGATGGGGAATGAAAGGCATGATGACAAGGTAATAGTGCAATTAGGAAAAAAAGAGAGAGGGTATTTTAAACTAGTCAAAAACAGACAAATTCTGTCATTAATGAGAATCTTTCACCTCCAGGTCATTGTATCGTGTGTCATGGGGAGCTGATTAAGTGAGAGTTTTAGGAAGATGGGGGAAGAAAGAGGAAAGTTGGAATTTTTGGGTTTTTTTCTCTTTGGGGCTGCTGGACCTGGTGCACAAACACCAATTATCCACGTGCTGTCTGGGTATCAAAAGGGTAGCCAAATTATTTCAACTATGCTACAATGGGTAGAAGGACTGGGAGATGGAGGCAATAGATTAGAGAGCTTTGACATTCCATTTGTCTGGATGCTCAATTCCTCAAGGAAGGGAGTGCTCCATGCATCTTACTGTCTCCGGATGCCAGTGAGGAATAGTCCCAGCAGACTGAAAGCTCTCATCCATTTCCTCTCTGCCAGAAGAGGGGGACAATGGGCATGGTTTACAGTGTCAGTCACACGGTAGAGATGTCCTTAGGGAAGAGAATATTGGTGGGAATGGATTTTGTGAGTCATCATCTATCAGTATTAGCTGTATTTTATTTAGTTCTTCCTCTCCCCTCCTGTTTCTTCGAGCTATTTCCAGCACTCAGCATTTCTCTGTGACTGTGATGTATCTAACACCCAGCTCTGTTCCTGGAATTATTCTGCTAATACAGGAGAATTTGCTTATCACCTGTACAATCAGGTGGATTGCTGAGATCAAAATCTGCAAGAAACCTAATGCTGGTAACATTTCATGTTGCTAAATGGAACAGACAAATCTACCTGAACAAGAGTGTGCAACTAATAACCTGTGTGCATCTTTAAGTGTTTTTAACTGCTCTACTTCAGCAGCTTTAAAAAATCTCTCATGCTGCAGTTAGACTTTGGCTTTATATCTAGTGTATTTTTATTCTTAATTCCTTTCACTGCTTCCAAAAGCTGTGTTTCAGCAGGGTGAAGTTTGGCAGAAGGTCTGTCTGTCTTCTAGCCCTGAAGAGAAATCAGCCTTTGAGCAACTACACTGTCTGAAAAGTGAAAGGTTTTCTTCCATAATCTTAAACCCCCCTGTTTTTTCAAAATCAGACTGTTGTGAGGGAACAGGTATTTTTAATAAATACTTGTACAGCATCTGTGAGAAGCATTATGTGATCAGTAGTCTTTATTTACTGGGATCAATATTATTTAGTAATGTTCCCTTCTTAGTCAAGTCAGGATCATCCAGACATTATGGAAACATAGAGCCAATAGTGTTCCCTTCTCAAGAATCCGTTGTTCTGAGAGGCCACCTCTAACAAATGGACTTGAGGAGCAAGCAGACAGAGCAGCTGGTAGGACAGAGGAATATTAGTAACAGGGTTAGCACAGACAGTCAGTGTAAAAAGAGGGAATCATTTGGTGGTGCCTGAAGGCAATCACTTCCCCGTGTCTTGAGTCAGGTGGAGGCACAGGATAAAACAGCAGAGATTCTGATTTTGACAGGAGGTTTCTCCCACTTGATAAGAGTGGAGGAAAATATCAAGAAAATTAGAGGTGAAAGAAAAGGAGGAGGTTGCAGTGGGACCTTTGTGTCCATAAAGAGAGTTGACCTCACCTAAGTCAGCAGAATATCGTGGTTGAGATGGATTGAAGTCTAAGAAACTGGATGTTTAGCAAAGTGACATGGAAAAAATGTATCTGTGTGCACAGTTTGAGTGGAGTTATAATGATCAAAGTATGAGAGAACCTGGCGTGGGCAGAGAGATCTTGGTACAAGAGCAAAGAGCAAATGTTTTGGCAAAGGTTTCCAAGCTGATAGAATTCAAAGGAGAAACTTCAGCAGTAGTGATCTGATGATCAGCAATGGTGATCTGATCTACCTTGGTAATCAAAACCAAAGAGGAGTCTGCATTGAGTTTGGTTGAGCTCCTTAGGAAGTCTTTTGATCCTGATCCTTCTCTACTGATGGTAGGAGGTTGTTACCTACATATTCTATTAGTCCCTGAGCTGTTGCATATATATTTAAGAGGGAAAAACCCCCAACAACTGGGCAGTAGTTGCTTTGATATACGTATTGCAATAAAATGCTATCTGGGTAACATCACTGTCTGCTTGAATTAGTGTGTTCTACAAAGTTTATCTCTTCATGCTAAAAAGAAATTGTGCTGTTGCAGAGCTATCAAGATTATTATAAATCATTTAACTATGGCAAAATTCCATTGTCTTTCTAGCAGTATGGTAAAATAAACATTTACACTCATCTTTGTTGTACAGTATAATACAAATTATCCTACAACAGACATATCTCTTAACAAAAACTACTGATAGTCACACAGAGCCAGATTTGAAATTATTGTAGTTAGAATTGTTTTATTGAACCCTTTCAGAAAGAGTATTAAAGTAATCACAACCTGCATTTCATGTGGTTTGATAGCAGAGAAGCCAAAATATCTTCTTTTGCAAAGTTACCAAAACTGGTGTGTGACTAGTTGTTTAATACGAGTTTTCCTCTGTTTCTAGTTACGTGGTGAACATAGGATTGGTAGACAAGCTGTGTTGCTGTTTCCTCTCTGTTCAAGGCCCTGTTGATGAGAATCCCAAAATAGCAAGTTTTCTGCAGAATGCCACGGCCGTGTTGCATGGGATGTGCCAGCTGTGTTTCGCTGTCAATGGAAGGTGGGTGCTCTGGGTCTGTCAGCAAAAACATCTCAGTCAGCAGCAGTTTGGGGAAGTGATGGGGCTGTCAGACAGAACTGTTCTACTGTGGGACTACATGGAAATAACTGGGAAAGAAACAATGCAGCAGAGTCCCTCTGCTCACCTGCTCACCGGTGAACTGTAATTAGTTGCCTGCACCGTGGTTTGAGTCTTGTAAGTCATTTATCAGAATTAGAAACTTTATCTCCTTTGCCCATCATTAGACAGGGTTTTATCACTGATAGTTTTAAGTGTCCAGTCCTAAGGACTTCAAGAGGTATTTTATTATCAGCAAAAATCAACTCTTAATTGATTTGCCTCTAGAGCAGCTTGATTTGGCTCTTGTTCTTTAAAATACCACTGTCAGTAAGGGAATTCTATTTTCTATAAAGAAAAGTATTACTAGATCTGTCAGGGAGTTTTCTAATGCAAAATGTTTGTTGTTGTAACCTAACCAGGGTTGTGGGGAGTGTACATGAGGTATGTGCCTCCCAGCAAATCTGGACTTCTATGATCTACAGTGTAGGACAGCCTGACACTCATCTGAGTCAAAATTACAGAGCTTTGGGCTGCACCTCCTAGAACTTACCACCGTCACTGTTACACATTTCAGGAAAAATCAAGGCTGACAGAACTTTACAATGCATTCCTGAAGGGTAAAACGATGCTAGGGTTGAAAAACTAAAGTTAATAAAACATAAAAGAAGAAACAAAGCTGTAGGTAAGAGTTGTTGCTGGTAACCCAAGGACACAGGCACATGGAAAAAGGACTGCAAGAAATATGAGCCCAAAGAGACCATCCCAACTTACTGAAATTTCCCTTTCTGATAGCTGCCAACTTGGCATTTTACATTCCAGGAGAGCGCTGCCAGAAATCAAATGCTCACTAAATAAAATAATTAAAAAAAAAAAAATCACCCTTCTGTTAGTGGAATAATAGTTGTGGCTGCAAGAGTAATACAGCATTTGCAGTTTCTGGAGCAGGCACACACTTCACCCAAACATTAGAGATCTCTGCACCCCAGAATAGTACAGCACGGCACAAGTACTTCCTTCAGGAACATCTGTTCTTTGTAGCAGCAGAATAATTTTGGAGAGTTGAGTGTTTTTCTTCACAGTTACACCAAGAAGTATCCGATGCTACTACCTGCATATAACAGCTGATTGTTCTCCACTTCCAGGTTGCATTGTTCATTTGAGCATGAAAAGAAATGAGAGGAATCAAGTTGGAGATTTCAAAACTGTTGTCTTTCAGATCAAAAGCTTTGGTGTAACTGATTAGAAGGGCAGTTTAAATCAAATGTCTTTCATCACCTGAGCCCGCTCCCATTTAAGCAGTGAATACAGAGTGTAATTCTGTCGCTTTACAGAAGTCCTCAGTATTCAGGGTGATTTAAATGGAAAAAGGTATTGCCAAGCACAGATTAGGGTGGCAGAAACAGAGCTCAAATTTATTGAATTCTTAAATATGTCACACTACAGTTATACATCATGTGTGATACCTGATCTGCAGTACAAAAGACAGCCCCTGTGTGAGAAATACAGATCCTCTTTCATTCCTGGTAAATGGTAGTGGGAGGCAATGCAGCATTTCTCCTTCTCCAGCTCAGTTGATACCTCCATGAGCACCAAACCACCCTGCAGTCTTGCACCCCTCTGTAGGTCACAGTGACCACCCAATCTGGTCATCAAATGTCTGAGGTTGTTACTGGGAGAAAAAAGGTTGAAAACTTCTTCATGCTCCTCGATGGTAATGGGGGGGGGAAGGGACAATGACAAAAAATTAATTTATTTTTTCTGATAGAACTTTTTCAGGCTGTTATTTGTCATACAAAAGGTTGTCATTCCATATGCAGGGCATTAGAGTGTTTTTATAGAGTACTGTCTGTACTTGTGCAGATCTCAGCATGAAGCACCACTGAGTGGCAGAGTGGGAAGCTGACACAGGACAGTTAGTGTTGGGTGGGAGACCAGGACAACCTCAGGACTTAAACCAGCCCAGTGCAACAATGAAATCCTTTATGAGCTGGAAATGGCTGTGGGATCCTGCTCCTTTGCTTTCAGACCCCACCAATTAGAAACTGTACTGCAACTGTAATCTGTGATATCCCCAGAGGGCCAGGAGTTAAACACTCAAACTCTAGTTTTAGACAATTAAAAGATCCTGTCCTGTGAGTACAAAGTAGGTTGGGCCGTTTGTGGAGCTCTGATGTAGGAAGAGCTGTCAATTTAGATTTTCCAGTCTTCCTCCCAAGAACATTTCATAAAACTCCCAAATTTAGCTGGATATTTCTAAACCAATTGATACCCAGTGTTTATTTATTACTTCCAGGAAAACAATTCTATAGGCAGGAAAGAGATCTGTGTCAAGTACCTCCCTGCACCGACCGCTACATCAGGCAAGGTGTCACAACAATAATGATTATTAAAGAATAGCCTCAATTGTTTCATGTCTATCTGTCTATCACAAATTAAGTATTAAATGAGGTCTATGGTTGATATAATGTAGATGATAAAATTTTAAGACATGAGCAAAGAGACTTTTATTAGTGTGGTAGACTTGTGGGGAAAAAAACCCATCCAAAATCATGGAGTTAAATACAATAAAGAAAGTCTCACTAATGTAGAAACATAAATTGGAGGATTCTCAATTTTAAAATCATAAAATGTTATTGAAATAAGGGAATCCATTCTGCACATCTTTTATAAACATATCCTAGTATAAGAGAGGGAATTTCTTTTCCTTAATGATCAAGATATTTTTAAAAGATTTAACTTTGATATTGATCTTACTTCTCAAATGATAATTTTTGATACTGGCTAATAAATGCTTGATTGATTCTTGTAATTGAAGTTTTGCTGTGGATGTAATAACACATTTTCCAAACAGTGTAATACATGTAAGAGATGATTTGTTGAAAACTTTAAGAACTTGTAACCCCATATGAATCTCATTTTGTAATTTCTATGCCCTCTTCTGTTACACAGTGAGAATCATTGAGGGTGACTTGAGACCTCCAGCTGGAAATTCCGTGTTTCTGATGCTGTATTGCATCCATTGCTGTCAGTGCAAATGAGAGCTCCTTTCTCCCTGATAAGTTAAAAAAAAGTTGTATGAGAGCTGAAAACAGGGTATTGTCCCTTATTGTATGTAGTGAGAAATCATATAATGCAGTGTGTCTGAATAACTGAGCTCTCTCTGCTGAGCAGGGGATGAACCTGACATTTAATATTTAGTCTTGAAAATTGTGTCCATAATAGCACATAACTGTTGTTTACTCACCCCTAAGAGTAACAGTAGCCAGAATTGAAAACAGAGACATTTTTATTAACCTGAAATAAAGCAAAATATTAAATACACCATATACAGAATAACAGGGGTTTATATGGCCATATAAATCTCTTGCAATTTGTGTCCAATTCCAGATGTCCAGTAGCGACGTTCAGGATGATAGCCCTGCTTTCCAGAGTGTATTAATGTAAATAGGAGAGATACAAGGCCTATTTTAGGCCCTTGAGTCCTGAATACACATATGGAATGTGCTTGGCTTGTACCCATAGGACAGAAAACAATGAGCAGACGTGGAATGCAAGGAGCTTTAATAAAGGTATGACCGTGCTGCCCCAGCTCAGCTCTCCCTAAAATCAGGAGGGAAGACTTCAGTAAAAATCTATGTGGCAAGTCCTTCATCACCATGGCAAGGGTTTTGCTTCTGTTCCTGTCTTTTCGTGTCTTTCCCAGTGTTCATCAAGTCTAGATGCCTTTTTCCCCTATAATTCTCTGGAACTAAGATTCCTGTCCTAGAAGTTTAGTTGTTTCTCAATGGAGGGCTATAGTCAATGCCTTATTTCACTTTTGCCCATTAATATGAGTGAATAAATTCATATTGACCACAGAGTAAATGCAAAGAGCAGGAAATTATCAGCAGTAGTGTAAGGGTTAATCACTAAGGCAGAATGTTCTCCCCAAGAGCAAGACAGTGGAGAGCAGTAACACAGATGCAAGGAGGAAAGCGAGTTGTGCATAAGGAGAATATTGCAAATAACAGCCCCTAAAATTATGTAGCTCCTTGGGACATCAGGTGTTTAAAAATTTTGCTGTTTTCTGATGTAAGAAATGTCTGCAAGTTCCCTTGTTAATCCAGGAAAATAGAATATTGGAGCAGTGCAGTAACTAAATTGTCACTGTTCTTTGTTATCTCAGACCAGTGAGGAACATATATAAACCTGTGTCAGCAGCTAACCCAGTTGTGGGTTACAAGATGCAGTGGCAGAAAGCTTCAGGTTCAGGGTTTGATCCTGGGAAACCATGACTGTCATTTCACAGATACACAAGGAAGGAGGCTGGTCTGGTTTCAGTTTTATTACAGTAATTAAGATAATGTCTGTTTTGGCTGCTGGGTGGCAAATCAGATGCAAGTCTGTCTGAACCTTGCTTGTGCTTCTCACCACTTCCAAGGGACAGCAGCCCTAGCAAGTACTAAAGTAACCAAAACTTGTTCCTGAAATTACTAAAGGGTTTCACATCATCGCTTTTACGCAGCACTGCAGTCCCTACCCTGACAGTGTGAATTGTGGCAGGGTCTGACAGGTGCTAAATGCTTCTTTATTCTTTTTTTCATGATTATTTTGCCTCTTTATTTTGACATCTCTTTCTAAATAAAATAATTTAGAAGCAAAAAGTAGTGATGATAGTTTTTAAATCCTAACAATAAAAAACCCCAACAGATTATAATCTAAGCCTTTTGAAAACCCGTGTTGCCATTTTGCTCCATGTTTTCATCAGGAGTATATATTTCAAATATACAAACATTACAATGTATACCCTTAGAGCGGCTTGTCTGCTTGTTAGCTCAGCCAGTTTTTAAAACAATATATTTTCAGATATAAACAGTTTGCTCATATTGAAGCCTGGAGAAATTGTAGTTTTATACTTGTTCTGCGGAGTATGCTGTTTCTCATCAAGCTGTATTGAATTCCTGTTTTTAATAAATAGTGGTGTATTTTAAGCAATGAAGTACCACTGTTTAGTATCTTTCTTTCATGTGATGGATATATCCATGTTTTTAAATTCTTAAACCTTTTTTGTAAGTCATAAACCCCGTACCAATTCCTGAGACTCCTTGATGGCTGAAGCTGAAAATCATAGCAGTGACCCATCATGAAAATTCCCTGCATTTCATTAAAACTTTTTTTTTTTTCAAGATCCTGCAGGTTGTTTGACCATAATATAAATATTTGCCTGTTTTTCTGTGTTAAATATAAAGACTGGTAAAGTTTGAAAGCCTGTCTGTTTTCCCAGCTATATCAGCCAGTGTAAAAAATCCGGTAAGTCTTGCTTCCCTTCAGGGATTAATTGAGGGGGTTTTGTCCATAGTGACTATTTTCCTTTGGCAGCTGTTACAGACACAGAGACAAAGCTGCTTTAAACAGGAGAATTAAAAGGAAGCATGGCTACAGGAATCTCCTCTCTGGACTTCAGTTGCGTAAAACCTGGTTTTCTTGTGTGACGTTGTCATCTTACGTTGTGAAGGTTTTTAGGGTTTTTTTTTCGGTCTGTCCCATCAGTCAGCACTGAATTTTCACTGGGCTTTCCTTTGAGGTGGACTGATAAATGTCTGAAAGCGACTGTTGTACAGACTTGACCAAAATCACTCAAAGTACTAAATGGAAAGGTTTGGGCTTTATTTTCCGACGTCTCGTGTAGATTCTTTTAAAGATACTTTAAAGCCCACAATGAGTATGAATATCATCTTTTACCTTTTTATTGTAAACATTTAGGCTTAAAGTGGTGTACCTGACAGTTCAACCCAACAGGAGCCAGTGGCCTGTTCATATACATATTCACCATAATACAGGCAACATCAGAAATAAATGTTTCTGGCAGTTCATTCATTCCACCAGATCTAGCAGAGATTTTTAATTTCTTTTTAACAGCTTTGTCCTGTGGTGTAACTTTAAAATTTTTGGTCTTTTCTGTGAAAAAAATAATGTTTGCATTTTGAGCTATTTTACAGTTGACTTTTTTATGTATATTTTGATTCATTCTCTGCTCCAGAGCAGCACAAAATGGTAAAAGGATTTCATCCAGCAATGTAAGCTTTTTCATATGGAATTGTTTAAAAATAATGATGGAGTGAGAGTTGAAAGCAAGCTAACTTTAACCTTTGGTAAAATTGGTCAATCTTCTCATTGCATACAGTCAGAAAAAATTCTGTGAGGTATCATATGCAGTAATTAATTCAGGGTTATCATTTGACTGAGAGTGTTCTTTTGTGTTTTGTACTGCTGAAAAAGCTGAGATTGAAATTAAGAAATACTAGTTGGCAGGATGAGCTGTGCTCTCATGTGATCCCTGTGGCAATAAACATTCTAGTTGCTGAAGAGTAGTTAAGTGACAGTTAGCACATTTTGGCTACTGCATCCTGCAAAATAAATCACTGGACGTCAGAAGGTGTTTTGAAGTGAGGAATACTGGGGAGTCCACAGACCCACACAAAGCAAAAGCTGTAACCATGGTGGTCCCAGACCTGTTTGCTCTCCCTCCTTTTGCAGCCATCCTGTCTCACTCTGCCTTTGCAGCCAGGTTCTCGTGCCAGCAGGACTTGGAACTGCGCACAGGAATCTGCCTAAAGGCACAGCTGGCACGGCCAGGTGATGGCTCAGGAAGTGTCTCTGCTGACTCCATTCACACACACTCACTTAAAGACCACAGAGCTTCAAAATGAAGACTTTGGCCATGGATTCCAGGCATAGGAAAAGGAAAGCAGTGCCATAAATTGTTGTGCAGTGTAGCCCCACCCAAACACGTTTAGAACTCTAGTGTTTTTTCCACTTTTTATTCTTTATGGAGTAAATCTTAGTGTCTTACAAAAAATAGACACAGCTAAATTTCTTTTGTTCTTCCTGTGTTTTGCTAAAGATCTGATTGCTTCTTTAAGAGGCTTGTGAACTGCTTCTGCAGTCTGGAGTGGTGTTTGTACAGCACAGGTATCACAAGAAGTAGGACTGGGACGTTGATCCTGGAGGTAGCAGCAGAGGATACTGTGCTTAAAAGCGTTTTCAGTAGTATTGAACATTCACAAACTGTAAATAGAAATAACTCAGAAAGAAATGGTACCCATAAGTGCTAATTTCAGGTAAGATCACTTACCTACTTCATTTGCTTCACTAGAAAAAAGGGAAAATGACAGAACAAGGTGGTGGTTGCCAAAACTTGGTAGTTGCTGAGTTTGTGGGTTGCACAGACAAGTGTCTGTGTTTTAAAAAGCAGGATTAGTCAGCCTGCCCTGGGTCTGTGTTGGAAACATCACGGGAGCCAGAGCAGGGTCTGTAACAGAGGGATGCAAGGTGCTTCTGATACAGATACAGGAGAGATTAGTTAGAGCTGTTCTAGTCAAGGGAAAGCTTGTACTGGTTCTGGTCAACAGGAACATTCTGAGGCCTCTGAGTGTCTGATCTTCACTGTTGCAGATTATTTCAAAAAATGGTTCTAGTTTACACTACTTTCCCATTTCCTTTGCTTTTAGTTTTTATAAAAGGGAAAAATACCCTCATTTTATTTGTTTTTTTATCATATTTTCTCGTATCACCTGTCATGTTGTCCTTTAATTATAAAAAAGAAGAATATATTTCCTATTGACACTTCCTCCTTTTTTTTTCCTTTTTTTTTTTCTTTTTCTTTTTTTTTTTTAAGATGGAAACATAGTAGATGAAATAAAGGCCAGATTTTGATGTAGCGTATTTTCAGTGTTACTGTTCACTATATGTTAATATTTTAGTGTTTCCTTTGATTATCAGTATCAACTAAGTGTGTTTCCAAAATGAAGTTTGGGTAAGTTACATGATGAGTTTGAATTAGAACTCCAAGTATATAAAACTTGCTGAATTATTTTTGGGTTTTATTTTGTACTTGTCTGCCTTCCACACATTATTTAGCCTGCAGGGTAGTGCCAATCTGAGTCTTCCTTAGTAGTCATTGTCCTGCTTCATCTCTTGGATTATTAATAATGTGAAAAAACTAAAGTAGTACAATTCATGGAGGGGTTATGTTAAGTGCTTTTTAAAGTCTGGATGTGAGAATGGAAAGGGCATCCTGGGTTATTTGCCTGTCTGTGCTGATATCCTAAATAACCAAAAGCCTTCCCAATTGTTTTATGTGCATACCAAAAAGATGGCAAAGAATCCCAGTTCCCATGTGCACGAGCTGTGCTGGTTTGTCTCGAGTGCTTTGTACTTAGTTGTGTTTTGCTGCCCTGTGCACTCTCCCATAACAGCATCTGACTGAAATAAGAAGTAGTGTGTTTTCTTACTGTGCAACTACTTCATTCTTAAATTCCTGCAGAACTATTTGATTAAGATCATCTGTTCCCATAACTTACTTCACTCCTTAGGTAGGCAGTTTGTTCCAGTGCCTGCAGCCCATCACTGTGGCACTGAGAGGCTCCAGGGAGTTCCCCCACTGCTGCTGGCTGCTACTGCAAGCAGGAAAGGTGAGTGTAGGCTCCTGACGTGAGACAGGGCTTGCCTGGAGCCCCTAAAGTGCTCCCAAAGTGCCCCCAGGCTTCCAACTTCAGAGCTGTCAGATCTCGGCGTGTTCTCGCACTGGTTCCGAGCACAAGCACCAGGGTGTGAAGAAAGATGTTGAATGATGCAGCTGCACTGCAATTAAAGAGAGGGTGAGATGGTGCCCTAATTATTGAAAGTATTTTCTGGGAGTGCTGTTTTTTCTTGACACATTAGACATTGGTTTTTTACCTTGTTACCAGTTTACTGCTTTTCTAACATGTGCTGCATCCCGGGCGAGTTCCCGCCGGGCGCTGCCTCCTCCTCAGCCGGCTCAATGTTTTTTGGCAGGTCTTGGAACATATTTGACAACACACGTCAGGACCCCACAGGACTAACAGCGGTTCTTCAGGCTACAGATCTGGTTGGAGTCTTGCATATGCTGTACTGTGTTCTTTTCCACGGGACAATTGCAGATCCAAACACAGCCAGTCCTAAAGACAGCTATGCCACCAACACAGTCCAGGTTGCCATTCAGAGTTTACGTTTCTTCAATAGCTTTGCTGTTCTTGACCTGCCTGCCTTCCAGGTAACATATGTTTTAAAGCTTTTCTTATGGTCATTATTGATTATACCTTTGGACTGAGTTTTGTCTCTGAGTAATCTTAGTTACTGAAGGAACTTTCACAATTAAATGTTTAGGTTTTATGCATAAAGTTTGTAACTGTTGTTATTTCCACCATATAACTGTGGCTTATGAATTTAATCAAAAAGTGAAAATTTCGAGTACATGAAATGCTAAGTCCAATCCATTACATCTTCTGGCTCCTTTTTACTTGCTCCTGGTGTACTATGTTTTATATTTAATGAGTCCCAAAAATGTAAAAGGAAAAATTTTTATCAAAAGCACAAAAGAAAAGTTTTTCTATTGTGAAAAGATTTGCTTGTAGTAAAATCACAGCTTACATTTTCCAGTGCATTCAGTGGCCACCTGATTTAAGATTGTGCAACTGAAACTGAAAATCATTTGATACCAATTTTTTTTGTCCAAGTAAACTTTTATTGACCAAAATTGGTAATTTAACTTTTCATAATTTTCATCAAAGGTAAAAATGAAAAAAAATTACATTTTGATTCCTAGAAAGGTAAGTCTCTGCTTACCTATGTCTGTGAAGAGAGTTCAAGTGTAAATAAATCACTTTGCCATACAAAGAAAATACAAATACCAGTATATTTTTCAGATAAACTGGCAAAGTTGTATTGTTAATATAAAACATGTGTCAAAAAGCATTGCTTGAAAATACATTTAGCAGCATCAGTCTTATGCAATTCATCAGAACAGGTTTCTTTTAATACGTAATTGATATGTAAATTGTACCACACTCTCCATCTGAAATGCACTAAACTTAGAGCTTTGCACAAGTGAAGAATTTGGTGTAAATCTCCTTCAGTTCCTGTTTTTTGCCTTTGATTTTCAGTCCATTTAATGTCTTTAACAACAGCAACAAGCCATTAAGTGTGTAGCTGTGTTCATTTGTGTGGATGCAGCTGCAGGATCCAGTCCAGTCAGGGTTTGTTTACAGGGACATAACAGGATATTTGTTGGACTTTCACATAAAACAACCCTTACACACACTGTTGGCTCCAATTTCTTTCTGTAAATCAAGGTGTTCTGAAATAGTTCTCTCCTACCCCTTGCTCAGTAGCTCTTGGTGTGACACTGACTGTTTATATGTTGCTGTAGGTATTACAGGTACGTGCCAGAGTCAGCCCTGAACTGGGACAGGTACAGCTTCCAGGGGAGCTACAGCAAATCCCACTGGCTGAAGGGCTTCTCCCTGATGTCCCAAGATTTTTAAATCCCGAGATTTAAAAATTACTTCTAAAACACCATCTTTTGCTTACGCTGCCTGTGTTTATCCCTCTATCAACGCCATAATATCTCAGCATTTATAACAAACCATCAGTTCTACATAAAATGCTGCAGGTCAGTCACTGCTGCATGAGGGGTGGCTGAAACCCAACCAGTGCGAGTTATTTCCCTCAGCTCCCTGACACAGGGCTTGCTCAGGAGGAATCCCTGAGCTTGGTCTCAGCTGTAGCATCGAGCTGTTTGTGAGGGACAGGCACGCTGGTGTAGCCTCAGTAGCTCTCCCTTTCAGTGCACTAATGTGATTTGTTTCTGTAATGTTAAAAATAACACACCTGAGGCAGTTTGCTGTCCATTCTGACCCTGTGGGCTGGAGCAGGCTGGCAGACAGCAGAGGGAAAAGCCTCGTTTGTGTCCTGTCTGATTATTATCTCCAAGGAATAGTTTTATCACTTATTAGTAGGACTGTAGAATAGGGGGATTTGATTAACAGAAGAGGTCTGGTATTCTAGAGTTTGTATTAGCACAGATGGCTCATGGGTATATATTTCATTTGATTTGACAATCTAAACAATTGAAAGATGGTAGTGAGAAACAACGCAGGGTCCTGAGCTGATATTAATTCTGGCTAAAAAGGAAGCGTAGTTTCCCTGAAAAATTAGTTTAACTTTTATACACAAACTCAGGTGCCCTTTGACCTGTTGTTATCAGGGAAGGTTAAACCCAGAGTGCTGGGTCACAGCATGCGTGGACAGCACTAATTAAATAAGGGTGGACCTGAGAACATGGCATTTACATGATGTAAAACAGTAAATGGTGGCTGTATGGGGCGTTAAAGGTTGAAAATTATACTTGAGGTTCAAGGTGGAAGGTATCCACAGCTGAGTCTGGTTTAATTGTCAAGGATTCTGCTTTTGCTGGGTGGATTTGGAGTTTGGTAAGACTAAACTGTGCTACAGCCTGGGATTTGTATATATGTACTTAACACAGGCTACAAGGTAGAAAATGAAGAAAACTCCGAAATGAAAGAGATTTTCTCACAGGCCTGCACTGCTGTTTCATTAGAGTTAGGAGACTGTCATGCTCATTCCTTGTGCTTTAGTTTTCCCCTTTGACCCTGTGTCGCTCTGTCTGTTTGACATGTTTATTAAATAGAGGCTGTAGGCTGCGCAGATAAAATCTAATTCTGAATCTCCACGTTACAGCAATTTGCCTACTTTTAAAAAGCATCCCAAGAAGCTTTGCAGCTGAGTGTTCTCTCCTTTTGGATGTTTCTAAGTTTTTTTTAATGTATGAAAATTCATTATTTGTTATTAATCATTGTATTCCATTCAGAGCATGAGTTATTAAGAAGAAATGCATTTTGCTCTGTTGCAGAAATGAGGATGGTTTGGTTTCTTTTGCTTGTTCGTAAGAAATATTGTTAACATTAAGTTTTCCTGGAATATGTAGTGTATATCAAATGGAATGGTCAGCCTAAGGCTACACTGAATGTCAGCTAAGCAGAATCCTATTTTTTCTTGTCCCTTGAAAATTTGAATTTATTCTTACTTTTGTGGCTTTTAATGTTATTGTCCAATTGTGAATGATAAGTGACTGGAAGAAGAGATTCTGTTCTCTGCAGTCATTGCAACAAAGAACACAGTCTGTACTTCACAAAAAAACCCCAGAAGGGTGCAGCTGATGTGTATGCAATTCTCACAAGTTCTAGAACATATTGCTGGAGTGTAATTTGTGTTTCTTGGTCTGTTTTGCAGTCAATTGTGGGTGCTGAAGGACTGTCCCTTGCCTTCCGGCACATTATCAGCTCCCTGCTGTGGTACTGCTCCCAGCACACCTGTGAGGGATTGCTGCACGAAGTCATTATTTGTGTGGGCTATTTCACTGTAAACAACACAGATAACCAGGTAAGGCAAATGGAAAATGGGATCAGAAGTTATCAGGGGCACATTTAGTCATGGTTCCCTCCAGAAAACTAATCCCCTCAGCACTGGTTTTGAAGCACTTGGGATTCACTTGAGCATGAAGTATGTGTTTGCCAAAGAGAAACTGAAGTTGTGTCTTAAGACAAAGGCATTTATTTTATGTGGCCAGAAGCAAACTCCATGTTCTTATGCAGACAAGGATGCTGACATTGCCTTGATTTTAACTAGCCTTGCTCTGTGCCAAGGTATACTTAGAAACTGATATTCTTAATTCTAAGTTAGCTTCATGTCAGCTTGATCAGATGGTTGTGGTGCCCTTTTTAAAGCCAACTAAGCTACTCTGCCGTGAAGACTTGTGCTTGGATGCCAATGTAGCCATCTCCCTGGTTTCCAGTGTGCTCATTTAAGTTTAAACCATTCTTCTCCTTGAATCCTTTCAGTAGTAAACCAAATACCCTGTCCAACAAACAGTGGAAATTCCCCTTTAGCTTCCTTGATTGTGTCCACTTTTGCCAGTGGACTCTGTGACCTCTCTTATTTGCTTATAAAATAACCCAGACACAAACCTCCAAGAAGATTTCAAATATTTTAATCTTTAAAATCTCCGAGTTTCCTCAGCTTATATGTAACATCTCAGAGTGTATTGGGCAGGGCAGAGATTGGCATTGGCACTTTGAGGATGTGACCCTGACTCTGGGTGTGTAGATACTGCATTGTGGTGCCCACATCTTGAGTGTGGTTCGGATGCTGTATTTTGTGGAGTCACTCATGGTGTTCTCTCTCCATACTTTTACCACTTGCTTCCTGGTTTTGCTCAAATTTTGGGGTAGGGGTTCAGGATGAGGAGCTCAGTGCCCTCAGTTCAGCTGATGAGCAGGAGTAAGTGGTACAGCTTGTCAGTGAAGGTTTAGAGAAAAGCTGCTCAATAATGTTCTTGACTACGGTTGAGAAATTTAGAAATTCTCTGTAGTTGTTGACTGTAATTGGAACATGGCATATCTTAAAGCTGACAATGCTGTCACACCTATTACATAATTCTACAGTGATGCTTCTGTGGCTTTGGCCACAACTGCAGCCTTCCTACCCTGTACATCTGGAGCTGACTGGGGGCACCACTTTAAAATGGTCATTTTTAAATCCCTGTGATGTTGCCGCCATTTTGAGCCCCTCAGCTGCCTGACGGGTCGTGCTGGCACCCAGAAGAGCCAGCAAACCGTGTTGTCTTTTCTCTGCAGTTTAAAAATTTCTGCCCTGGCACACAAGTACAAACAGATGTGTTTCATTGCATGGAGGATTTGCCACTACAAACATGCTGGGAATAGTGCAGAAGAGGGATTTCCTACCAGCAGTTCCAGTCTGTAGTGCCGGCCGCTGTCGGTGCCCCAGGGCGAAGGTCCGACTGTGGGGAGTGGGCACTGGGCCATGGCAGCAGCTGGCTGGGGCTGGGGGGGTTGCCATGGGCCTGCCAGAGACAGGATGTGCTTCCCAGATGGGGATTTGGAAGGGGCTTGGAGTCTTCAGCGTGTTGCACTTGGGCTTGAGGTCATGTGCAATCACTAATGCGCCCCGGCCAGGGGCGGGTTTCGAGATTTAAAGGTGGTTTATGCAGCTCTGAGAATCAAGTTTAGGGCTTTGATTGAGCAGCTGTAGTATGTCAGTACTTTTCATACCCTACAAGCTGTATTTTAGGGTGGTTTGCTTTAGAGGTACTATCTCAAGAGATATCATGATGTGCTTACCTTTTTTATGTTATTTCTAATATTCCTCAATTATAAGCTTTTAACTGAGGAAGTGGCATTTTGGTTTGGCTTTTTTATTTAAAAAAAAAAAAAAAAAAATTTAAAAAACTGAAGCGTTCATCACTCAGGTACTTGCAAAATACAGGGAAGGTTTTTTTAGTGAAAGGGAGCAATTTTCCAATTACTACAAGGCAAAGCAGTATGACTTGCTTACAGTCCTTATTTCAGGTGCTGTTGGTGTTGTGACTTCCACTTAAGACAGACTGCCTTTCATGAAAAGGGAAGTGCTTTCTATTCATTCAGTTATGGTTTAACTTTTTATTATGTTATGAGTTTCCAATTTTTTTTCTTTCGTTATTATCCTACTAAAAATAAAAAATTGGTCTCACAGTGATAGTTTTCAAATAGGAGGCTTGAACTCCTGGCAAGAACAGTGTAATAAAAATAGATACACTAGACTTGAGCTATGAAAACAAATTTCCATAAAGCCAGATAGTTCTGTTTATTTAGTATTTGAACCAACTTGAACTGAGTCAATAACTGACATCTTTCAAAGCAGATTCATGTTCTTCTCGCAGTCAAATGTGCATTTGTTTGGAAATGTTTGTAGTTTAAAGTCTTTTCCTCTCTAAATTTGTATTCTTTATTACAAACAGAGGTATGTTTTCATTCCTTTCAACACTCCAAACAAAAAAGGTCAAACAGTTGTTTGGAGTTTTCAGGGTGCCTTTTGTGATTCCTTTGTCTATCCACATCAATGGATAAATATCCAAAGCAGCATAGTAGAATAAAGAAAAAACAGCTTTAATTGTAAAAAAAAAAAAAAAAAAAAGGCAGTTCCCTGATTTGGAGAATAGATAGATTTCTAAAAAGGAAATTTTACAGCCTGTCAACCTCAACATTGACCTTCTGTAGTAGTACTGTGATTTAAGTAAGTGAACTATTACCACTCTGCACTCAAAATTATAAAAGGGCAATTTCCTAAATATTTCACATTCACGGAACAAAATCTTCCAAGAGCATCATATGCCAGTCATTTAATGTAACATAGGTTTGTCTTCATTTATTGCACTATCCGTGAAAGTCTTTATATTTAGTCTAGTGGCAAATTGAAAAGGAAAGGTTTTTTTTCTGTTGTGTGGCTCTGAGATTCCCATTTCCCTGCAGTTTCCAGGAGCCCCGAGTCCGAGGGGGCCTCGCGGAGGGTCCCGCACGCACACACGCAGAGGCAGTGCCTGGGCTCCCACTTGGTGTTTTCACCACGGCTGGCTCTTGGTCCAGGCCCAAGTGATTCTGTTGAGGAGCAGTGAGGACAATGGATTCCTAAGGAACACATTCCTAAGTGTTTTGATAGTGCTTGCTCTGTTTATTTTAAAAAGACTGATTTTGCTGACTCTGCCCGCATATAATATATTAGTAATATTCCTTTCCTTTTTTCCTATTTTGTTTTAACATTCATAAAGCTTTTCCAGGGCAGCTGCTGTCACTGAAGAAATAAATCAGTTATGAAACTGAAAATTTCAGAACCCAAGGAGTGTTTCTTTAATATTTTAAATGTCCCAACGTCAGTAGTGCAGCCTGAGCTGCACTGTCTGTTTTGTATCGGCACGTGAACTTGTGTTTACTACAGAGCCAGACAGCCTGTGTTTCACAGAGGGTTCTGTAATTGTGCCACAGCTTTATTAGGCATCTGCTCTGCGTGAACTATGAGCAAGGAAAAGGGATTCTCTTTTTTTTGGCCACCACTTAATCTACTACCATACAAAAACAGGTCCCATGATACTCAGGATAGACATGTAAAACTAAACTGCGTAATAAAAATAATGTCCAGTCTTTCAATAGCCAGCCCTACTATATCAGACCGTAGAATTACAGTTTCTAATCAAAATGTTCCTGTTAATTAAAAATATCCTTCTATTTCATTACATTTTTATTCCCTTTCATTGTTTGATTTAATTAGTATAATGAATACAATTAGTATGTGCTGTCAACTCACCTCATTTACATATTATATTGGATAATTGAATGTGGCCCTGTAATTAAATTAACACGAATGACAGACGATTTGGCTTCTTTCAGGTTGCTGTATTGGGAATAGAAATCTTTCCATATTCATTGCAGTTAGGGGATATTTTTCATCTGAAAAGTCCTCACAAATCAGATCTTCAGACTGAGGATCTTGTCTGATGGGCTCCAAAAGAACTTGCATTGTTCATTTGCATTGCTATCTCTTTATTTATATAAAAATAGCTTTTGTTCTCCCAGTTTTTGGCACACACTGTATTTAGAGTGCTTTAGCAGAATCCCACTAACTTTGGGGATTTGTAGGATATGGAACTGTATACTTCTAAAAGATACTATTAATAGATTGCAAAACCAGATCTCTTTGAAAGAGCTGGAGGAAAGTGTGTGCAGCTTTTCAAAACATAATTATAAAATTAAGATTTGTAAATAGAAGTAAAAACTTTCCTCAGAAGTTTTTGGAAAAATTTGGAAACACACCATGTGTCCTTCAAAGTGGGATTTCATCCCCCGAAAGTTTGTCTTCCAGTTGCATAAGTCTCACTTATTTCTCTGTTCCTTCAAACCCTCCATCCCTGGACGTTTCTGCCCACTAAGAATAGTAAGTTATTCTTATTATAAACATATAAATAATTGAAATGTTAATATCTAATAATCCATATGTTGAAAACAGAAGCAAATGGAATTAGATTTAATAGTATCGATCACTTACTAGAAATTTCTCCTCGCTATATAGATGTGGAAAACTTATTGCAAAATACTTTTCAGGCATCCCAGCTAGCTCCAGTTAAAGGAGCAAGGAACAGTAAGATTACAGGATATTTGGGGACAGGAATTTCTCCCATGTGAAATATATAAAACATCACACAGCAGTATCACAGGTATAAATATAACGTTTAAACAAACTAAAATATTGTATAGTTGGTGCAGTTCAGAAAGGATTGTGGAACTTATCACTCATTCCCAGCACACAAAACATGGCAATTATTCCCCAAGGAAGGCTTCATCTCAAGATTGGCTTTTCCCTTTTTTGTTAACTGATTTGCTTATATTTTCTTTTTAGAATTGTTTTGTGTGTGGTAAGTCTTGCTCGTGTCATAACATGGCAGCACCCTTTGTCCCCCAGTGTATATCACACACACAGATATGACATACATCTATATGACACACATCCTGACTGTGGTTAGAAGCACTGTTGGGCTGTAAGGGACACTTACAGAGTGACTTTAGATTAGAATTGACCTTTGGTAGGGAAATTATTTTATGCTTTTGACAGAGTTAGTGCATATTGAGTTTCAGTACGTGGCCAGTTTCCTCCAGTGTTAGCGCGGAGGAAGAGAAATACGTCTAAATGGAAAAACTGTCAAAATCAGAGGTCGACAGGAAAACTTGGAAGTTATAAAAATATTACATGGAGTTTCCATATGGGTTGTTTACTAAAGACCATCATTAAACTTTCATTATTTGTGTTGCTTTTGGGGCTATGGAGGGATGGAACAGTTTTGATCTGGTAGGTGGAGTTTTTGAAAGCACAGCACAGGAGTGAAGATGCAGGAATTGGAAGTTACCTTATCTGTAAGTAAATAGTATCTGAAATTACTTAATTCTAATTTTGTTAGTTTCTTATCACAGAGAGATTTTTAGGAGTATTGATTTCATGTTGAGGTTGTGGGTTTATTTCTTTAAACCTTAAAAAAGCACACCCTGACCTTTTAAAGCTTTATAGGTCTGCACAAAAACTATGCCTGGTAAATTTTGTGAAATAGCTGATTTTGGCAAGTGAGTGATTCATATGAAGTTGTAGTCTTGACTCCCATTTAGAAGCACTTCAGCTTGTGAACAAAAATCCCCTGAGGATTAAACTCCCCACGTTAAAGCGGAGTACATTAAGCCAGCTCTGTAACGTGTGCTTTTGCTCCTCAGACCACATAAATTCACTTAAGTGAACCAGTGTCTTCAGGAAAGATGGCATTCCTGTCTGGGCAGTCAGGGAAAAGTGGGGACGCCTCTTAGGTAATTTGTCAGACACCTTTGTTGTTTGAGCTTACTGATAAACCTTTTCTTTTCTAAGAATGAACTATGACAGAAAGCAAAGCAAATACGGCAAAAGCATTTGGGGCTGCACATTTCATGTGTCACATCTTAATTGTATTTCCAGCACTCCAAAATGCATCCTGTTTTGGTTTTTTTTTCTATTTTGATTTTTGAGAGGATGTGGGGAAAGTAATTTAATGCGAGCAAAGACTTAACGTGAAATCAAGTGCGTTTAGTTTCGGTTCATGGTGGGCTGGCTGATTCCTGTAGGGAGGGGAAGAGAGAGTGTGTAGGAATTAGTGTGAGAAATGAATGCATTTGGATTTGTCTTATTGTCTTATTCTCAAACGATAAACACGAAAGAATAAACTTATCTCCCCATGTCATCAAAGTACTTTCAACAACCTTAAAACACAGTCCACAAGGAAGCTTAGAGAGGAAGAGAGAGCAGTCAGCTAATGCCGCCTCCAGAGAGCAACGTTCTAATCTTACTTCTGGGCCGGGGATAAAAGGGGTTTGGTGGTCTCAGCTTAATCCCCAGTGGAACTTTGTCCACACGAAAAAGCACCACACAGTTTGGTGTAATCCTGCTTAATAAGCGGTTTGCTGTGGGCTCAGACCTGGGCCTGGCCCGGCCGGGTTTGGCCGGTGGCGCTCCGTTGGCGCAGATGGAGCCGGAGCTTGCGCAACGCCCGCCGTCCTTCTGCCCCACTCCCACCCTGGCGCTCGCTCCTCTGCATGAGAGTTACATTTCACACAGAAATTTAAAACAAAGTCTAAAGCCTGCAAATATTTAATCAGGCCTTGTGAGCTATTGTCTGTCTCGCCTCATGTGTGAGGGAACTCCCTGTGCTTCTCCCATAAACTCTCGGTTTCCCAAGTCTCCGCCGACCGCGGTGCCTGTCCCCGGCATGGCCGGCCCCATGCAGAGGGAACGCCGGCCTGCTCTGTGTTCACAGCCCTGGGCTCGGCCAGTTGACAGTTCTCCCGAGCACTTGGATGCTGCTCTGAGGGTGGGAGCCTGCAAGAGGCCCAGAGAGGTCTCCTGAAGCTGTTTTGTCGTGTTCAGCTCAAGTCACACTTGATTGAAGCAATACCGAGACATAAAGAACAAAATCCGTTAATTAAGTACTGCGGAAAATTTTGCTTGTGTTCCTCTCATCTTAGTAAAGGGTAAATTGTAGCCCATTTCTCGTGGCAAAAAATCACATTTTCTTGCTCTCTGCTTGAAGCTTTGTCTCAGCCAGCTCTGTAACATGTCCAATGGTTCAGTGTTTCACAGACTTCTTAGTTGATGATTAGACGCTTTGACAAACCCTTTAGATTTCTTGTGGAAGCCATAAGACAAAATGTGCTAGGAATACTAATTCTAAAGCTGTGTAGCTTACTTGTGAGCAGGGTTTTGGAGTGTGACAGAAAATGTTTGCTTCTGAAAAGAGAAAATGCTCTGAGACATACAAAAAGATTTTATGTGTTTTAGACTGTAATGTTTTAATTATTCACACCTTCTGGGGATTTTGACCCAAACTAGCTCTGTTACCAGGGATGCTGGCAGAAACCTCAGCCAATAGTCTCCTTAAACTTCTCCTTACAACTATGGTCCTGTTTCTTTTCTGCCCTTTAAATCATCTCGTTTCAGATCATGCCCAAAACAGCAACTTAAATTTATAAGTGGTGTATCCTCAAAGTTGAAGATGTCATCTAAGTGTGAAGATGAAAAACAGTACACTGAAAAACAGTGCAGGGCTACAAAGGGCTAATTCTAATTATTTCAGGCCCCAGAATAATACCTGAGGGTTTGAGATGTGTCACAGTGGTGAGGGTTTTTTTATTTTATTTTTCAGAATACATGTATTTCTGATAAATTTAAGGTATAATATTTTCTGATTAAAAATTATTAGACCAACAAATATATAAATCTCCTTTTATATTATTATGGAAACAATGAAGTTTATAATTTTCTAGAAAGAAGTGATGCCCTTAAGGTCCTTAAGTATATGATTAACACAAGAGCAACCTCAGGTTTAAACGTTTACCTTTATGTTAATATATCAAATGCTAAAATACTGTCACTTCTGAAGTTAGGCTTTTCCTTAATACCTTTCCTAGATCAGATAGTAGATTACTGTTTCATCCTGTAGCCTGGGCATATATTAAATTCACAAGTACCCTCAATGCATATTAGAATTGTTTCCACTTTCCTTTCATCACGTTGTAATGAAGTTTATCTTTTACAATACATGTTTAACATTTATTTATTGCTGAATTTAATCTGTACATACTTCATTTGTTATAACCGAGGTGACTTGTTAGTTGTCATTTTGGGTGATGTTTTTTTGAGAGCTTTGTATAAAGAACTTCTTTTCCTAGATTTCCCACTAGCACCACTTTTGGTAAACATTTTTAAACCTTCACTGCATCGCTGTGCCAGTAGTTGCCATCGTCCTATCCTAAATGTTCATGTGTCTTAGGATGATTACACAAAAACTGCTGAGATCATTTTTTTCTGTTATGTATACACAGAGCACCCCTGAATCTGCTTAAACTATAGAGCTCTGAAAGGACAATGCTCTCAATGTGGTTTATAGGAAGACTAATGTTATTCCTGAACTCTCTTATCTTTCTCTCTGAAAGCTGACACATGACACTAAGAAAATAAACATTGGAATTTTTCAAATAGACAAAATTCTTATTTTTAAATTTGAATGCAGCATTCTGGAACTTTCTTTTTGCATGGAAATGGTGCTCTGATTCCTGAAAAATGTTAGGAGAAATTCAGAGCATTCTTTGCTCACAGCTTTGCCAATTGTGGAGTTTGCAAAATGGAAAGAAAAGAGCTTGACCTTAAAACAGAAGAGGAGCCTAAGTGGTGACATATTCTGCTGATTAAATACTAGCAGTATGAGATCTGTTTATATGGAAGCAAAGAAATAATGCAGATCTAACTTTGAAGAGAAACTCTGGACTACTAATATAAAGACTTATTTCTTTTACAAAGCTATAAATAACTTGACATCAAACAAAAGGATTTAACTGTTTGATGGAATACTGTTGTTACAGGAACTAGATGCACAGTTCCTGTTCAATAAAGTTATTAGTTTTTAGTACAAATTAGAGTTGGCATTTATATAAACGATAAATACATGGAAAAGAAACATTAGTAGTTCCCATACCAACAGTACCACTTTAAGATCCAAATGTTTATAACGGCCACGTTGAAGTTTGGAACCTCAGGTCATCCGAGATAGCGGGAAAGGCAGGGAGTGCCCCTTAGAGAACCATTAGCTTTTTAGGCTGAGTTGTTCTAAGAAAATTGCGTCTGAACACGAACTACATTAGAGCAGGAGAACACAGTCAGGGAGAAAGGCGCCTTTTAATGCTCCGTTTCATAAAAATAAAAGGAAATTCTATTGGGAAGGATGTTTTTCTGGAAAGTTAGTTCAGCTCCCAGTGATAAGCACTGTATTTGTTTCTAAGTACCTGTGGAACACACCGTTCCATTTGTAGTTTTTCTCCAAGAGCCAAGGGCGGTTTTGCTTCGGGAAGTTTTAAACTTTCCAAAGTAACGATTCGGCTCCATTTTCCTGTATCCACATTAGTATAACTTTGTCTCAGTTTTCACTTAATAGAAGAGCTACATCTTCTAATACTCAGTCATAATGGCTAAAAAACATCAGGCTGACTGTAGAGAACTGAGAACACAGCGTTGCCAGGCGGGGTTAGTCACACAAGAACGGTGCACTTGGATGACTTGTAAGGTTTTGTTCAAATCTTGACATTTGGGGTTTTCGTGGCTACGGATTTCAGTTCTCTCCTTGGCAATCTTTTTCCTTTCTCTGCTATCAATTTTCCCTTTCTTCTGTGGGTGAAAAGAAACTGATGGGCTGCAGAAAGCACCCGTCAGTCCCATTATCTCCGTGCTGCAGTGGTGCCAAGCAGGAATCCCTCTGCTTGGATCTGGGGAGGCACTGCCAGGGGCTCAGATGGGAGCTCGGAGCTGCTGGATGTTGTCTCTACCTTCTCATTTGGACACCCCCTGCCCTGCAGGTCTGATGTATGGTGGCTGTGCCATGGATGCCAGCCGTGCATTTGTTCCCAAAGTTGCTTCCCAAAGTGAAGCACTTCTCAGTTCTTTGTTTTGCCCTTGCATAGACAAAGCGCTCGCTGCTGGCTTTCTTTTCTTCCTGAGCAGAGAATTAATTAGCTGCTTTGAAAAATAATTCCAGTGGTTTTATTGTATATATTGACAGAAATAACTGACAAGAATGATGTCTTTACAGAGCTGCAAAAGTCCAAGTGAAATAAGTGAAACAAGAAAACCTAAATCCACCAGTAGAACTAGACTAAATATTGCTCTAAAAATCAGCACTTCCACTCTGCAGTAATCCTGGACTAACCTTGCATAGTACACAAGCAGTGAAAAAGTTTTTGGTCTGAGACTGAGCCATTTATTTTGTTATTTGTAATAAACCATCTGACAATATTTAACATTCATGCCCAGAGCCATGGGAAACCAATCTGGGATCATAATCTTCTTTAAATCTCTGGAAGGTTGTAGGCAGAGTTTTAAATTCAATTATTTTCTCTTTTTTAAAATGCTTTATGGATATAAAATATGTGCATTTACAACTTGGAAAGAGAAACTTAGGCTGTCACCAAAAATGCTACTCCATAATTAAAATAAATCTTCACAAGGCAATTTGATTGAACTGCTACTTCTTGATAAATTAGTAACATGCATCTACGTTACGTGTCTAATTAGAACATATGAATATATGAATGACATGATGTGATTGTATGAATTATCAATTTACTTCAATTTGATTGATATTTGTTCAGTATTTTACATACAGTCACTCTTCAGCTTTCTGGCTGACTTTAGTTTTCTCAGTGAAAATCCTGTTTATTACTTACGAGGTGCTTATACACTCAGTTACCTGGTTATGAAAATACAGTTTCAAAGACTAGAGGATTCTTATTTTGATTTTCTGTAAGATTTTACATGATTTGACATGTAACTGCAGAGACGTTCTGTATCATTGCTGTATCATTCAAAAGATCTGGATCCTATTAGTTATGAAGATTTTGTTGCCCTCCTTTGACAAAAATACTTATATATGCATTTTAAAGTAATTGCAGTTTTCACTGATGATAAAAGGAAAACAGAGACAGATTAAGTGAAGTATAAATACATGTCTATACAGTATGTAAATAGAATTAGGAGGTGTTCTCCACAACATCTTTCCCTTGCTAGTTCTCAGGAGAAGGTTGTCCCAGTGCCTGCCCTGGCAAGCAAGGAAAGGAGCTGCATTTCTATGATTCTCTTTCTTTAAGGAAATAAGAATCATAGATTCTCTTTGTTATTTCTGGGCATTGCTGAAAAATGAAATGAGCTGCAACGTTCCCCTTTGCTCCCAGAGGACGCACCCAAGTGCTTTGGGTTCATATGGTCTATTAGTTCCCTAGCAAAGGCCTTCAGGCCTGGGAAGTTCTCCTTTGTAAGGTGCCAGGAAGCAGTGGCAGGAGGGGAAGGCTGCTGGAGCTGTCCTGGTGGGAGTACAATGAAGAACTGAAAATCCAGGATGGAATATCCTTCCAGCAGTCACCTCAGGTCTGTAGCCAGACACCCTACCTAAATGACGGGGGGAGCCTTATCTCCCAGCGGAATGATGAGTTCCCCTCACAACTTTATTACTATTCCATACCACAAGGAGCTTTTAATTTTTTTGATTGATTGTCCTTTCTTATTGCTCAAGTGCTGTGTGGCATATTGCTGGCTTTTGTCACTGGGGTCTGTTTTGAAAGGCTGACTTTTATACTGCTTCAGGCTTTCACAGCGAGAGGAATTGCAGCAAGTGGCCAAGCAATACACTGTATAGTGAATATTGGCCCTAGTAAATGTGAGGAAAACATGGATTCCATCTAGAGACTTCAGAAATCATGAATCATACTTTCCTAAGTGATAAACTTTCAGAAATAGCAGTACGGTGGATGGGGATAATTATTGTGCTTGTGAGAGCAGAGTGCACTTCCCAAAGAGTCACACGGGAGCATGGATTGCTGGTAGGGCAGTGGAGAGAGCCTGACCTGCTGGCTGTTGGAGATTAAGCAAATTAGCAGGACCTGCAGAAGGCTATAAACTGGTGGGAGTGACAGAATATAACTGATAGGCAACCTTGAAAGGTGTTGCTCACTGAAAAGTTCCCACAGGTCATCACATCAGTCACTGTGCCGGGCAGTCGGCTGTGGATGCAGCAGGCAGGGGGTGGGAGACCTGGAAATTCAGACAGGCTCTGAGCAGGGGAGGTTGTAGTCTTAAAGGTGAGGATTTAAGATACTCTTGCCTGTCCTTCTCATTAAGCTTTTGCATTGAAAGCAGACAGGCCTTTGGCCAGTGCTTTCTGCTGTGCTAACCCTGAATCCTCACTGTGCTCTGGAACAGGGGCTCCACCTCCAGCACAATTTGGATCTGGAGTTTGGCTGGTAGCACAAAGAAAAACTTCATTAATTCATCATGAAGTGGCATTTCAGAAATGCATTTGCTGTGTCTCTCTCTACCTGGGCATAGCTTGGGTTTTCAGAGAGCTGTTCTAACATTTAGAACATGTTGAGCCATAAATAAGCTAAGGTAAACTGGAATTTATTCCAGCCTAAGCACAGGCAAAACCAGTAAGGTTGTATAAATATCTGTAATTTTTGAGAATAAGCAACATTTTTAAAGGAAATATAGAAAACATTAGTGTGAGTTGCCTGCTCTGGATTAAAAAAAAAAAAAAAAAAGTAGCTTGGACTAATTTAATAGGTCTTAATTCAGAAAAAGAAAACTGCAAGCAAATATTAATGGAACATGGGCACATAGCTGAAGTCAAGCAGTTGCTTAAATGCTTGGCTGTACTGAAATGCAGTGATTTAATTAAGATCTTGTTACATT
This sequence comes from Pachyramphus minor, assembly GCA_013397135.1. NCBI lineage: Eukaryota > Metazoa > Chordata > Aves > Passeriformes > Tyrannidae > Pachyramphus > Pachyramphus minor. The sequence continues at coordinate 273,011 of VYXB01007426.1, read as the reverse complement.
TGACAGGCATATCTGACTTTCAGGCTAGAGAGTGAGCAACAAGAAAAGCTAATTCTAGGTAGATGTGTCTGGATCCCAGTATGTGGCAGGAGGAGAGGCAAGCTGGATTTCAGAAAGGACTTTGTATCTTGTATTAGAGCATTTTCTAAGACGAGTATTCCATATTGCAGGCCTGCAAAACTCCCTGGGATCATTAAGCCAAGAGACTGTTTCTAAAAAAAAAAAAAAAAAGGAAAAAAAAAAGTCAAGGAAAAGAAGTACAAGGTTTCAGTTTTCTTTGTTGTTCCTCTGCTCAGTCAAGCTCTGGGCTTCACTTTCTCCACCCATTGACAGTGAAACAAGGAATATGTGCTCTGCTACAGGTTTATTTGGTTGGGGTTTTTTCCAGTAAGAGATGACTCATGGTTTTTTCCTTCAGAGTGCATAATATAGCGTATCAGGTTTAGTAGCTGCATTAATACAATGAGCTGAAATCATTAAATTGATTCCACATGTGATAAATACCAGATTAAAACATCAGCAGCCCTTGTATATACCTTCCTGTCCTTATTGTTGATAACATCATAGCGGTAAAACTGTTGAAAAGCAAAAGAGAATGAAATAATTCCATGGAAGCTATTTGGGTATCTGCACTGTTAGTTTGGCAAGACTTCACTAACTACCCATGGCATTTTTAGGACAGGTAAAGGAAGTGAACTGTGAAATGAAAAATGAAAAGTCCTGAAAAATTCTTCACCTCTGCCTGTTGGTCCAGGGTATGGTGGCCATTAAACAGGGATCAAGAGTTCTGCTGCTCTGCCCGGGATCAAAAATACCAATTGTAGTTACTTCAGTACAATTGCGATGGATTTTAGGTCCTTTTCTGATTGCAGAATTTACCACTGAAAAATAGATTTGTATAATAAGCACTCTGGTTAATTTAAAGTTTGAAGAGTACTCGCAGACTTGGAGGGCACATCTCGCTTACAGGGTGGGAGCCAAAAGCAAAGTTTAGAATCATCAGTGATATTTTCCTCGAAACAGTGTCAGAATGTGTGCTTAATTGTCTCTTATTTGCCTGTCTCTTAAAAATTCCTTCTGTCTTTAAGGGCATTAAGACATTGCTACCTACTTTGAAAGGTTTTCAATGTCTTTTTCACTGGTGAACTGAAAAAAATGCAAACTATTACTGTGTTGATCTTGTTTTTAAACTGAACTGCATTATCAACTTAGTGTGTGCTCTGAAGGTATTGTTAAAAGTGCTTTGAAAACTTGTAAATCCCTATAATTTATGTTCCTGTGGCCTCAACTGCTTCTTTCTGTCCTTCTGGTTTTAATTTGAATGCAGTCTTGTCTGGGTGTGTACCTGTAAAATTGTGTTTTTCCAAGTACAATTTACAGTCATGACCCTCAGTTTTACAGTGTTCAAACCTTATAGGAGCTTCCTCCTATGCCAAAAAGCCAACTTTGGGTCAAGCAGCTCTTTTATATTGTAATTGTCTAATCAAGGTTACTTGGAACAGATCCGATTTGGGCATTTTTTAGTTTATCACAAAGACTTTATAAGAATATCAAGTAAATTGGAAAGGTTCCTGTGCAGGAGACCAGTGATAGCATTGCCTTATTTCTTCAGATGTACACAGTTGTAAACTTAGCCTGCTTCATGACAACAGTCCCATTTATCTAAACAATTCTCCTTTTAGAGCCAATGGCACTGATAGAAACTGAGATAAGAAATACAGATGGGAGGATCTCTTGAGTCTCTCCTTACTGAAACTCCTCGCTGTGCAGCTCACAATCACCTTTTCTTTTTGGTGCCTGAGAATGCGTGGCAGACATCTCCCATGAAACAGAGTCCTCTCTGATTGCCAGCAGGCACTCTAGGAAAGGATGATCGAGCCTTGGGAGGGAGAGTTTTTAAAATCCTGGTGATTTCTTTCTGGATTTCCCCCCCTACCCTGTGCTTACTGTGGTTAAATGGCAGGCATTGGGGTTTAGTGTTTCATAGCTCTAACTCAGAATAGTCCCTGTGCTATAATTCTCTGCCTTTTGAATTAAGGTATTACATTATCTATTTTATTGTAATCTGCAGATTAATCCCCTTCTCGCTTACGGTCCTTTTGGGTGATATGGGAAAAAAGTTTCAGAGCTCAATGTTCTTTATGTTCTTCTGCAATAAAAATAATGCTTACACACTGAAACAGAAGTTATTTGAAGTAAATGTTTTAAGCTTTATTTTTAGTACTTACTCTCAGCCATGCTCATTTTTTTAGCATGACTTCAGCACCCTTGGTGGCTAACAGGAAGAGAAGAACAGATAGATCATGTGGTTTAATGTTGTTATGTTTTTATTTTCAGATCATTGTACAATCTGGCCGTCACCCCACGGTGCTGCAAAAACTATGCCAGTTGCCTTTCCAGTATTTCAGTGATCCTCGTTTAATCAAAGTGCTCTTCCCTTCGCTCATAGCTGCTTGTTACAACAACCCTCAGAACAAGATCATCCTGGAGCAGGAGATGAGCTGTGTTTTACTCGCCACCTTCATCCAGGTATCGCAGCTCTGCAGCCGTGCGGGGCCGCTGCGGCTGCTGCTCTCGCCTTTGCTCTGAGTGTGGGAATCGTTTGACTTAAGTAAAACAAGTCAACAGCATTGAAGTACTTTGAGATTCTCTGCAGCTCTTCTCAAACCACAGATTATGCCTGTACTTGAGGCAGCTTATAACTCTAAAAGGTTACCGAGTGGTTCAGGTTCTCACTGTCCTCTCAGGATCCTGTTTTCGTTACAGCTCCTGGAGGTACTGGGAAGGTTTGATGTAGGTCCTGCTATTACAAGACAATTCTTAAAATATTTATTTTTTTAAATTCCTGCACATATAGCATTGCTAAAATTGGTATATTCATGTGTTTACATGCAAATGTACAGTTGTATACTGTGTACCATAGATTTACAGAGAACTGAATAAGTGTATATATTTTATGCAGAAAATACACAGAACATATGTTACCAGTCTAATCTTGCAATCTTTATTTTTGACAGTAAGCCACTGAGGTCATTACAAATACTGTTTTGAATAAGGATTTGCAGTATTTTTGTTCCCTTTGTCTGAATTTATATGCTGTTTTATCTACCAGATTTTTTGAGATGCCTCATGTTTTCCATACCTTGACCATTACCAATGAATAAATGCAGTTTTCATAAACACTCCACTATGAAAAATAATATGCTTTTATGAGTCTAGTAGCTCTGTATCAGTCACCTGAAAGTTACTGTTGTTGATACAGAAATGTTAGTCAAGCTCTTTTCCCTAATGCTTTACAGCTACTCAAAGGATACTGCGAGGATAGGCTACATGCATTTGAGAGAGAAGGCACAAGAACTAAATATTTACTGAAAGTTTGCATAACTTCTGAGTGCAACTACTTTTTATCCTTTTAATACTAAAATAATTGCATAGCAGTTTTTTAAAAAAGTTTAGAACTTAGTATTAAAAGAATTTGCTACATAGTCATAGTGAAAGGTTTCACTATGAAGATTTCAGTGCCGAAGTTGCAGTGGCAAAAAAAAATTAATTTAAGCATTATGAGGAAATGCAGCAAATTTAGTTCAGGGGTTTTTTTCGACCAAAAAACATGAGAGTGGAGGAGAATATTCTTTATATGAATAATTAAGGTTCTTCAGCTTGATTTCTGTGCTATAAGAGATGGAATGGCATTAAAATCCCCAGTAGCTACGGTAAAGTGTAAGTATATCTACAAGGGACAAGGTTAACTTCCAGTTAGAGGTATATCTCAGATGTCAAGCCCACGTACATTCTTGCAGGCTTTTAAAAAAGGTGTTATATTAAAATATAGAAGAGTTGTGTGTGCTGTAAAGAGTCGAGTCTTTGCTGACTTCAGTTTTTTGCCCGTGTTAAAATCTAATCGCGAACGTTGCACATGCGTACACAGAGAGCAATTCTGGAAGGATCCAAGGAATGCTCGGATCCCACACACACAGAAGAGACTTCCCTCTCTACTTTTATTTCAGCTCGCTGCTGTTTGTCAAGCAAATCTCTCATTTGCTTTGGTGGAAGGTTTGGGAAAGACTGTAAAATGTTTCCCCGTGACTAGAAAATGAGATTCTTCCTGTGCCAGGGAACACTAAAAGAAGTCCCGTTTGCGTAAAAGTTCGGTGGTGTGTACGAATATAACACTTAAATACAGTGTGTTAAATGTGTGCAGAGAAAATCAAAGGCAAAGGGTTGCTGGATTTTACAGCGACCTCCTTACCAATGAATTTATTTCCATCATCCGAAGTTTGCATCAGCCCGTTTATTTTTGTTACTTCTGCTTTTAGATGTGCAGAAATAATTAAAAACCATTTAGGAGTATCCATGATTTGCTAAATTGTATCTCTTATCAGATAATACCTTCTTCAGCGTTCTGCTCGGTGGATACTCCAACAAAAGATAGGATCTGTCGTGGGGCAGCCGACATGTTCCGAGCGAGGTCGGTGTCCTTGCTGACTCTGAGGATGCAGCATCCCAATGCCCAGCCAGCAGCAGGGATCACACGTGGCTTTGGGTGCTCATCCTGGCTGCCCCACAGCTCAGGCTGGGCTTACCCCTCTGGGGAGGAACTGCACATACTCCCAAGAGATCAGGACTTCGGGCTCCCAGCTCACTGGGAAGCACAGCCATTGAAAGTGGAATCATTCATGAATTTTTTAAGAGTATATTTGGAGTCAGGAGCAAAGATCTGAAACACTATTTCTTTTCCAGAGACATAGCTATGGTAAATAAAAATTACAGTAAGAACTATTTCCTAAGAAGATATTAAAGCCTTGGGTTCTTTTTTGTGTACTAATTTTTTTTTCCCCCACAAACAAATATAAATAAAGGTATAAAAATCTACTATATATATTACAGATTTTTAGTGCTGGCAATATTCTGTTGTTATATGTAGCAAACAAGCCAGAGTTTGTTAATTTACAGTTTTCATAAAGTATTCATATTTTTGAGTGACTGTGAAGACTTAAAGATGTTTTAATTTCTTGGCTGTAAGATCTGAAAACCTGATGCCCTTTTTTTTTTTTTTTCCCCATAGGATTTTGCACAGAGCTCAGGCCAAATGGATAATCAGTTATCTCAGCAGAGGGGTACGTTCAATGCAGTGTAACAGAGTAGCAGTTGGTTAACAAAATGTGTAGATATTATATTTCACTGTGATTTAAATTTTTCGAGTCTGCATCATGATAAAAGAAATACAGTAACCTGCAGCATGATTTTACAGCTTGGGCAGAGGCTCCCTCACATCCAGACATGTCTTCCAGTCCTTTGCTCGTCGTATCAGGGATTCAGACTGTTAATCTTTATTAAATGCTGTGTGGTGTCATGCCTTAAAATGTGATACTGTACCTGCACATATTTAATTAGCTGTCACAAAGGCTGCCTTCAAAAGTTTTAGGTTGCAGTAGCCTCGCAGCAATGCCAATACACCTGGGGAGCCAAAAATCTGTAAAATACTGTCTTGTAATCATTCTTTAGCATTCACCGGTTTGCGGAAGAGTTGTGAATTTTTTTTCCCTCCCTTATTAAGTTAGTATTTAAAATGCAGTTAACCTCTTTAGGCTAAATTTGAAATATTCTCAGCTGAGATGGCTGTTACTTGCTAAACACATCTGAAATTCAAGTGCTGATGGGCATCTGTTCTTGAGTAGCTGTATTTTGCATAAAGGACATCGCTCAGAGTCATTTCTCCCTCATAGCAAGCAAAAATCCACCACCATTTTGCCCAACATTCGGCAAGAGATGAGCAGTTCTAGGTCTAAAACGTAAGCTTTGTGTTTAAAAATAAATTATAACATATGAAATTAATGTAATTTTGTGGAGATTTTTACTGTCAACTGTCTCAGTCTGAAGCAGCCTCGTGGCAGCGTCTGCAGCACAAACTTTCCAGGATTGTGTTTGCATGAGAATCTGCTCAAAGGAACATCTAAAACCCAAGTGGAAAACTGCTTTTGATTTTCACTATTCAACTGGATGAACTTTTAAAGAAAGATGACTATGTAGTGACATCTGAGTGTGGTTTCTAAACATTCCCCAGTTGCGAAAAAGTTGACCCAGTAGTAGTATAAGCAGGATTATTTTTATCCGTTCTATCACTTGAATGTGAAGAATGGTGTGCCCAAAACACAAATGGGAATTGTAACACTGATGGGAATGCAACCTGAAAGCACAAACTTCATTTTTGGGTGCTCTGTGGAGGGCCAGACCCACAAACCTGTGCACACATGTGCAGTCCTGTCCACTCGTAGGAGTGAAAGCTGCATTTGTACTTGTGCTGTGAGCTCTGGGAGTCAGGGAGCACAACTCCTCCGCAGCCCTTAGTGGAAAAAAAAGCTGCTGAGCAGAAAACACCATTGAGGCTGCCCAGAGCTGAACGAGGCTGAGCTGGTCCCCGCTGGGTCCAAGAACATAAAGTGTGTAAAGCTGTATAATGTTCCACTGCGTAAAGCAGAGCCTGATCCAAAAGCTTACAAATGGAAGCCTTTGCTCACCAGAGCCTCTGCCCCCGTTCTTAAAGCCAGCCCTCCATGTCCCAAGCTCCACAGAAGTGTCACCCCACAGGCTGAGAAGATTTGCGGGGGGAAGGGAGTGAAAGTATCTCAAATTGGCTGCATGTTCATTATTCTTGTTTTATTGCCATCTTATCTTAAGAGGGAATAACTTGGTAATTTTATGTTCTGTCTTCAACAGAAAAATTTTTCAGTTCTCAAGATTATCTTGAGCTGTCCAACAGATTCCCGCGGCAGTCCTGGGAAGAAGCTCGACAGTTCTTCTTGAAAAAATAAGTGTTGTATTTGGTTTTTGAATCCCTAACATCACCACACTGACCAGTTCCTGCTGACTACCTTCTTTAAAAGGCTGTTCTGAAACGGTTTTGATACTCTAAATACTTATTCTGTAGATATATAATTTGCACTATTTATATCATAACTACTGTAGATACTTCCAAGTTCTGTTTTGTAATTTTGATAATTTGAGTTTATTTCGTTCTCGTATCCGATGTCATGATTTGGGTGTTTTCTGCCCTGTGATGTGCTGGGACTTGCACTGCAGAACTGCTGAAATAAGGTTGCAAATAGAGAAAATATGTTCTATATATCTTGTAATAAAATAACTTATTCTGTCTGGTGTGACTTCCACGTTGCAAATGTTGGTGTGTTTGAATTACTGTAAGGAACACAGGGCTTGGAGAGAGGAAAGAAAAAGCCCCTTAAGCTGTCTTTCTCGTTAATCAAAAGTCAATCAGAATCTAATCAAAAGAATTCGTCAGATTTGGCTCTGGGGAAAGTTTGCTTATAATTTTTTGGTAATTTGGGATAAGTCACGTAATACGGATTTTTTAAACCATGTGCGTGTTTAACGTTTCGGTAAGACTTTAATAACGCTGGTTTAACCTAGGGATGTGCTCTGAACGGGGAAGGTTCCGTGGATCANCCCGCGCTCGGGTTCCGCCCGCGCCGCCTGAGGGGAGGCCGCGCGCCGCCTGAGGCGATGCTGCGGCCCCGCTCCGGCCCAGCCTCGGGAGAACGCGGGGAGCCCCGGCGCGACCAGGATGGAGCCAGGTAATGGCGGGGGGCCCCCGGCGGGGGGGGGGGGGGGGGCGGGGCC
>VYXB01007426.1:141151-252225 GCA_013397135.1 Pachyramphus minor | reverse complement strand
GAGGCGGGCGAGGGGTGTCCGGGGGCCGAGTGCCCAGCGCCGCCGGGCCCGGACTCCTCGGCTGGACTCCTGTCCCATTCGCTGGCTGTTAACAATAAAGTTTCCGAGCCATCGCCGGGTGTTTCGGGAGCCCTTTCCGGCGGCCGGGAGTTGCGGGCTGTTGTCCCGGTGGAAAGCTGCCGGCGGCACCAGGGCAGTCATGAACCCCCGGGAGCGTTCACCTGGTCAGACCCGCGAGCGGGGCGAGCCGAGCAGCAGGGCGCTTTCCTTGCCGGTGGCGAAGACCCCTAAAGGTTGTTACTGCAAACCCTAAACAACACTAGAAAAATATCTGTGGCTCAAGGAGAGGCTTTGTGGAGTATTGAGGGGTTGATACAGCGTTTCTCAGTCACAGCTGTGCAGAGATGTGATTGGTTTAACTATCCCAACCTGTGGACGAAGCTAATGCGAAACACTTGTTGCCTTTCCAGTTTGACCGTCATATGGCTCAGCTGGGAGGAGTGTTGCTGGGGCTTTTGGAGGCCGTTTGCTGCCTCTTGTGTCACTGTGACTGTTACCAAGGTCTAGGTGAACTCAAGGTTAACTGGAGTAGATGATTGATGAGATGTTTCTGCATATCTGCTGGAACTCTTAGCATGCACTGGGGAATACTCCCTCCACTAGAGCTGTGTGTAAATAACCCTTGAACACAACTTTAAATCTTGCAAGTGCTCTTTTTGAGCACTCTGAGGCTTTTATAGGTATTGCAGTTATGTACAGCTCTAAAATAGGAGTTATGGATATATTAAGTGGTTTCAGGTAATGAATCTATTAATCTAATCTCTGTAAGAGCAGCACAGGTGGGCTAGGTGAGACGTGACTCAGTAAATCAGAAAGTTCTAACTGTTGTAATCATGGACATGTGTTGGTTGTTAGGCTGCAGGCTTTGTAGAGCAAAGGTCTTGGTGATCTCTGAAGCTCCCAGGTCATATGGTACTGCTGTGTAAATAGGACTTTACTCACATGATCACTACACAATTCAGTTTTCTGTCCTGGAAACATGAGGTCAACTCCTTGATTTTCAGCCACACACATTTAAACTCATGACTGTAAAATAAAGCCAGTGAAGCACCTGTGCACGGTCAGTATGTGGGTAACAATGTAGTCTGTAAGAGAAGTGAAACAAACTGTAAGTTTGCACTTTTCAAAAATAAACTGTAAGTTTGTTTCACTTTTTGAAAAGTGCAAAGTTTTTCCCTGCTGACACTCAGTTCAGGGGTGAGTGGAGAAAGACAGGATGCAAGACACATGTGAGGTATGAACAGGAAGGAAAGGCCGGAGTTTTGGATGACTTAAAGATGGGAGAACTGAGGAGAAATGAGATTGCAAGTGCACAAAAATTGATGCAGGGATGGGAATAAGCCACTTAGAGAGTTCACTGTCAGTGTTGTCTGTATTTCAAAATAGCTTTGTTGATTTTTACTAATGGTTTGCAGGGGGTGTACCTGAAGAAGTTTATTCTGTTACACCTTTCTACTGCTGCTTCAATTCCTTTGTAATTTTATATCTTTATTGTGGTTGCAAAATCCTTTTTGCAAAGTGTTTTCTTTCTTTATTTTTTTCCCTGTTCTTTGCAGTTATAGATCCTTTTCAGTTCAGGAGCCTTTACTGTTGTTTCTGTAGTTAGTGTTTCCTGAGTGTTAAATAGCTGTCTCTTAGACCTCTTCTGTAGGCAGATTTGCAGAGAGGTTCTAGAAGTACATCCTTTATTGCTGGAGTTCCCTCCTCTCCCTGAACATATCAAAACTTACTTTTTCTTTTTGTTTAAAGTTTTGCACTAAAAGACTGTCTCAGTAGAATTAAGCATTGTGCTGCTTATTAAGCCAATAACTTTAGTAATACCCCAATTCCTAGTTCTTGGAGGCCCTTCCTGGGAACTTTGCCCAGTGTTAATGGTTCTGTATGAGGTACAGAATTTCTACTAAGCAGTTTTAAGACTTTATTTCCTGGCCAGTTTGCTTTTACAGCTAAGAAAATCAGCTCTAGAGATACCTTTGTGGGTCCAGCTGTTAGATGCTTTTGCCTTGTGAATGTCTGTTTTGGTTTAATTCCTGAAACTGCCGGAGGTTCCTCTGAAGAGGTTGGGAGACAAACTTCAGTTTCCCAGGTGAAGTTTCTGGCAGCCTGTTTTGTGTTCATACATATTTGGAGCATGGGGCTGTGTAGAATTCACCTGCTGCAGCTCCTGCATTTTCTGGAACAACTTTTTGGCTGACCCATCTTGTGTCCCTGTGCTGGCCACACGTGTTACACACAGAGCTGATTTCCTAATTCCTGTGTTATGAGTGTCCTTGGAGCAGGCTGCAGGCACTCAGCCATGGCTGTTGCTGCAGGCCATCAGTGCTGCCACCAGTCCTACAAAGCAGCAAGGAAAGATTGACAGCAGTTCTCTCAGGGGTTTTCCAGCTGCTCAAATGTTGTTTTTAGCATATAAGCAGCAAATCCGTATGAAGTAGTGCTGGGCATGTGCTGTCCAGGTGTCCTGTCCATAGAAATGCTGAAAGCCCAGCCCAGTTCAGTTTGCAGAGGTGTGAAGAGCAGGTCACCTGTGCAGATGGAGGGTACCTGGGCTGTATGAGCTGTGGATTTACCTGGGCAGGTGTACTGGGCGTGTCCACACTGCTCAGGTTTTACTGGGACAGTAGCAGTTATTGTGTTGGTTATTTTGTCTGAAGCCTGGAAACCCTGATATGCTGACATGTTTCATGTTCTGCTTGGAAAATCTTCCTGAATTTCTCAGGTGGGGAGCACAAAGATGCTTTGGAGAAACTTGATAGATTTAGTGAATCCTTTGGTACTTTGCAATTGGCTTAATTGACCTATACTGCACATCTCTGTTAATCTTAGCAACTTTTAGACATCTGGAAGTCAGAGGCCAGGTTTGTTCTAATGTAAATGCTGTGGATGAAGGGGGAAGTTGGAAACTCCTGGCGGTTTTCATTCACAAATGTTTATTTTGGTATAAACTGAATCACTGTCCGGAGTTTCCACCAGAGAGGAAGTGCAGATGTTTCAGCTGTAGAGGAAGGGTAGGTGCCTGGCTGTGATTTGTATCCAAACCTAGGGAAAATAAACTTCCCAGTTCTACCTGTTGCTGCCATGTTGTCATGCCTGCAGAAGCTACTCATGTAGGATGTTTATCTGTAGCTGACTTCTTTGGATAGCCTGATTTTTCAGAGCTTGGTTTTCACCAGGAACTTTCTGTGGCACAAGCACTGAGTGCTGTTCCCTCTAAAGGCATTATTTTCAGTGGTTTGATTGGCCTGTGTGTCTTATTTCTTGTGCTTTCTTGCCTTGCTGCCAGCTGGTCAGGTTTGTTCTCCACTTTCCTATTTTATCTAGGCTTCAAAGTAGACATCCTGCCTAAATGCAGAAATTATGTCAGTGAAATAATGGGCTGTTCTCACACATGTGCAGCTGGACAAGTAACTTCATCAAAATAACTACCTGTCCTCTTCACTGACTCATGGCAGGTTCTTAGTTTTCAGGACCATATGTGACTGCATGAATTACCTCTGGTTTTACTGCAGATTCTTTATTATAACAAACAAAAGTCAGTTTGTTTGTGTTTTTTTTAATTGAAAAAAATATATGTGTTAGTATATTAAAATTCAGACTCAGAAAGGAATCTTATTTGTCATCTAGGATTTTTACCCAAGATCTATAATGTGACTTGTAGTTTATTTTAAAGCTGATCTTGTCTTTATGTTCATAAAGTGACCTTTTGGTGTGCATGTTGTGTATATTCCCACAAATATAAAATGTGGGATTATTGGTTTAGAAATAATACCTAATTAGTGCTAATATAATACCTAATACCCAGTCTGCTCAAACAACATCCATCGCTCTTATTCTTTTTGGCCAAAACCCAATTATTTCTCAGTTTATTCTAGAATAGTTTGACAGAATGATGGAGCTCCTCTGGTGGTGCAGTACTTATTTAGAGAAAAAATGATAATATAGTCAGAAATAAGTGTGTTTAAAATGCATGTGGCTCCCTTTGGAAATTTGAAAACTTCAGGGTCTTCCAGGAGCATGGTCCACTTTACCCTGTGACATGATTATAAATCATTGGAGAAGTGGGCTTTTTGCCACAAAAGCATGGATTTATTCTTCAAATGGCGACTAAAATTTGATAACTTTTATTGCAAATGATGTATGGAACATAATCAAAAATACAGTGTCTGATCTATATTGGCAATAAATATTTTGTTACTGGCAATTGGTTTCAAACAAGCTTAGAGTATTTCATCTAGGAAGTATTTCAGCATAAAAGATGAAATGCAGAGCATTACAAGAACCCTCGTTGGTTTAATCAAAAGTGCAAATCACCATCCAGATTCTGTGAAAACTTATCTTTGTATTTATATTTTTGCACCGTGATGAGCTCCAGGGAAGTGCTTGGGATTTGTTCTCTCTATGTGAAGTTTAGCATGGTGTGGACTTTGTGGAGTTGAAGTCCAGATGATCCAAATTTTAACCTCTCAGATTTTCTGGAGCTTTTTTTTTTCATTATAAGCTGTAGATAAGTGCGTGTTTGGCATCAGGGGAGGTGGAGGTGGAATGTGTATTTTTACAAAAGCAGTGTTTGGCTGTGCAGTCTCCAGTGTTGTGTTAGTGTTTGTGCCTTGGTCATATTAATGAGTATATTTGGTTTTCCATGTGTTCCATATTACATTGATTATGACTTGAGGCTTTGGTTAGGCTTTATGGAGGGTAAACAAAGTCCTGAAGGATAATATTCCTGTTCCCATCCCAAATGTTTTCCCTACCCTAGTTATTAGTCTTGGAGGAATAACTCTTTTCACATGTTCACCTGAATATTAGAGAGGAAAGTCTGAGTTTAGAATATTTTGGTTTGGTTTCGTGGCAATTCTTTGCCTCGTTTTTTATAGTTTGTGTTTTTTTCTTTCTTTTGTTTTTGCTTTAGAAGTTAAAGTTTGTGTGTGGATGATGAATTGCTCCAAATTATTATTTAAGGACCATTAAATGGTGGTGGTAGACTAAGTGCTCAAGTGTCAAATACTTTGAAGGAAAAAAAAGAGAAAATTGAACCTGATGTTTATAAAGATTTCTATTAGTGTGTTTTCAGGCTGTGAGCCCTTCCTGCTTGATTATCATGCAGCCACTGCATACAATTTTGCCTCTATGTGTAACTAAATATAAAAGTGTGTTCTGTAGCTAGATTTTGGTTAAAAGCTGTAATAAAACACCACCAGAGAACCACCCTAAAAACCCCAGTAAATATTTATTTGCAACCCTTGATTTCCTTGTGTCTTAGTCTAATCATAGTCCTTTAAGGTACTTGGTTAAGTTGATCAACTGAACTTGAATGTAATGTGTTAAAATGTTGTTCTTTATTTTGTTCACTATTTTCCTGTGGATGTTTTACTTTAAACACAGCATGTTATAGATAAGGTGAAGCCAAACAACTTTATGCCTTTTCTTTTTTTAACACCTTATGTATTCTCCTTACTTAATAAAAATTCTCTAGAATTAACCTGTTTGGTTTGACAGCTTCACGGTTTGTTGATGAATTTCTGTCAAGCAGAACTGCTCCAAGGAACAGTTTTTGCTTAACTGCTGAGTATCAAACTCGTGTCTGTCTCCCTTCCTTTCAAGGCCTCGGTGCTCCGGAGGTTTCAGAGCACATTAGTCGTAGCCGAGCACAACAATGAGTCCCTCACGCCCATTACACTCAATTCCATCGCCGCGGCAAAGCAACTGGGAGGTGAAGTTTCTTGTTTGGTGGCTGGTACCAGCTGTGACAAGGTAGGAAATGCTGTTTTTGTACAAAAGAAATAAAGAATACAGCAAAACAATACTTGGTCAGCCTGAAAAATAACCTGTAGTGCAGAGGAACTGTGCCAGGAATTGCTAATCTGCCGGAACCGTCCTGCGCTTGAACTGCTTCTCTTCTGAAGAGAAAACACGGGTATAGATTCCATTTCACAGGGGACAGCATCAGTAACAGTGGTCACAAGCTTGAGGGAGCAAATTTTTATAGGACTAAAGGGCAATTAACTTTTAAAACAAGATTTCTCTGTGAAGTTTGAAAGACAATTATTGCAGCGCTGAGAATTCTGCGAGAAGCTCGCACTTGTTCAAATGGAAACCAGGAGAAGTAAAATAGCACAGTGACAAATTGGGCTTCTGAGCAACTTGCTTTTACTGGCCAACTACTAGTTGCTACTACTGAAATTCTGAAATTAGTCATTCCTAACTTTGTCACGTATCTCATGTATGAAGAAAGTTCCTTGAATGTCGGCTGTGTATTGTTAGTGTAATTTTCCCTGTGCAAAATTTAGAGACAATGTAGTTAGTACGTTAGTGGCACTTTTATTCCAGCAGGATTTACTCTTATGTGAGCAGTGGAAGTACAGAAAACTGTGCCTAATATTTTACATACTGCATATGAACTGTTATTTTGAAAGCAACAGGTAGTATCTCGTGAAGGAGGCACACTTAGGGCAGCTAATTCACTAATAGCTGGAGAAACCTCAGTGGCTACTCAGGTGTCCGAGGTGGAGACAAAGCAAATATTTGTCTAAATCAAGAAAATTTAAAAAAAAAACCCATTGTCCAATAAATCTGTCTTTAATTTCCCTTATCCTCTGGCACTTGCATAGTAGAAAAATGATTGTGAATGTTTTGTTTACTTGTTTTTCTTTAATACTAAGTATATGCTGTCTGTTTGGCAAGGTATGTCATGCTGGGAGAAAGTATTTTACAAAAAAATGAAGGTTTGGGGTTTTTTTTTTTGGTAAGAGCCAGTTGCTCAAACGGATGTTCTGCAGCAGCTATGAGGGAGTTCTTCTCTATTTGTTTCCTTTTGTTAATTTTGGAGGGTAAACTGATACTCATCAAACTCAGTAAAACTACACTGGTTCTGGGACGATGCATGTGGTCTCCAGACCTTGCTGTCAGTGCTCTTCTCTCTGATCTGTAATAACCCTTTTATCATTTAAACTTCACTTGTGCGAATTTAAAGGGAAAAAAAAGGCATAAATATAAATTGAAAATACGCGTCGCGTCCGTGGGCAGAAGGTCGGATGCAAATAAAGGGTTGCTCCTAAAATCTGGACAAAGATCATAACATTGCTGTACATTTGTATTTGCTTGTGTAGTAGATATTGACTGATTTTAAAAGAAAGTAAGGTTGGTTTCTTGCGGCTTACACTGGAATACCGAGCAATAATCCTCATGCGTGACTGTTACCGGCTGTTGTAATAAATGAGGAGGTCAGCGTGTGATCCTGAATGCAGGAGACAAGCTTTCCTAGGTTTGATTTGCTTTGTAGTTTTCTTATTCACAAGTCCATTTGCATTTTCCCACAAGGCACTGTGCTGTGAGTTAGAAGAGCTGCATTTTATTCCATCAGGTTCATTGTGATTTTGAAATTCATGTACTTTTGATTCTGGTTTTAACTAATCTGTAGGCTGTGAGCTCTTTGCAGAGGGGGCTCTCTTGTTATTTGTTTGTGGTGCCTGTTATAAGACAAACTAATAATAATTTACTTGTGCTCATAGGTAGCACAAGAAGTCAGCAAAGTGCAGGGTGTTGCAAAAGTTCTCGTGGCTCAGCACGATGTGTACAAGGGATTTCTGGCAGGTGAGAATTGTTCTTACCTATTAACAAAAGAAACTGTATTTATATTTGTGCTTGAAAAGAAGGTAGTCATAAAATTTGAGCAATATATTTTTATTCTCAGAGGAGCTGACTCCCTTGATTGTGGAAACTCATAAAAAATTCAAGTACACCCACATTTGTGCCGGAGCGTCGGCCTTTGGGAAGGTAAGTAGATCAAAGTGCATCCAAAAGTTCTTGTAGAAAGGAGGCAAACACTGCTGTATGTAAGAGTGTGACTCAAAGACCTGAGGGGAGCCAGCCATGGACACTTTGAGTCTGCAGACAGTGTTACAGCAGTTCACTTAAGAGGTCATTAGTTAGAAACACTGATGGATGTTTGATTTTTATTATGGGCTGATGTGGACGAAAGAACAGCGCAGGGGAAATATTCCGTGGTAACAAGATAGGACTGTGTACACGAGGCAGAATGGACTGTGATCTGAGAGCATGAAAATTGTAAAGAAAAGCACAGCAAATCACGATGAAAAATGTATTATTTGCATATTGAAATGAAAGTGTGCAGACCTATTGGAAGCAAAGTTGAGCTTTTTTTTGGAGGGAGAGTTGCATCTGTGAGTTGTGTCTGAGTTGTGTCCATTGAAATGTCTGTAAACATATATAAATAACACGGGTCTAAGTCTCAGCCAAGATGTTTTTTAATGAAAATACGATTTTTCAAAACTTGTTTTCTTAAGGAATATGTTTTGAAGTACGTGGAGAGGCTCAGTGCTAACAATCTGGGCAACATGGTGGTGCAGCAAATTAGAGAGAGAGGGTCCTTGAGAAATCCTGCCGATGCAGGATGAGTAATGACATCGGCCTCCCATCTGACTACTTTCACTTCCAATCAATATCAATCTGGATACTTCTATTTTTGCTAAGAGGAATCTTTTATGTACCTTAAGTCTTAGGGTTTTTAAATATTTTCTTTTTATATATTTGAGCTGTAGTGTCATAGTAGAAGTTAATAGCTTTTGCTTTAAAGCTTACACTGCCACTTTGAGTGCTTCGGGTGAGTAAAGATTTCAGAACTGGGCCCTTTGTGTTGTACCAGATTAGAGGCAGACAAAGAGCAAGCAATCATCTTGTTACCATTGATTTGTTCATCGTTTTTGCCACTTTTTTTTCCTCTTTCCCACTTGTAAAGGTGCTAAGTAATTTTAGGTAAATTTTGAAGCAAGAGAATATATGTTTTAATATTACAAATAAATTTTTGGCTTTTGGGGGAAGAGTGCAGGGTTTTTTTCTTACTGGAGTTGGCAACTACCTTCCAAAAATACCTTTTTTTTTTTTTTTTTTTTTAACTTGAAGTGCTAAGAGCTCAGCAATACATAATTGTCAATTTTCTGAGTAAATGGCATCTATATTCAGTTTTAAACTATTTGAAGCAAATAAGCCTCCTAATTTAAGATATTGAATTAAGGGTTTACTTACAGTAAGTCTCATAAAATGTCTAATGTTATTACAGTAATGGGATTTTATTTGACTGCTAAAGCTACATGAGAAGCCCTACGAAAATGTTAGTTCTGTGTGTCTTTTTACTTAAAGACAGCATTATATGAAGTTAAAATGGGGTCAGCAGGTGTTCTTTTACTGACCATGTGTATTTTAGTTAGCATTTGCTCTGCTAATTTTTCATCTCTAACTTTTAGAATCTCATTCCCAGAGTGGCTGGCAAACTTGGTGTTGCCCCTGTTTCTGACATTATTGAAATTAAGTCCCCAGACACTTTTGTGAGAACTATCTATGCAGGTGGGTAATCACAAAAGGTGTGTGGTATTTATGCAAGAAAAGACCCAGTACTGCTAACTTTGCTACGAGATCTTGCTGTTAGAGCCTTGGAAAATGATAGGAGTGTTCACTCTGCAATCTGAATTGCTGTGGTTCGTGAAAAATGAAGCCTGGGGATGGACATGATGCTCCCTGTGTGAGAAAGCACGTCAGCCCAACAGCTTTGGGACTAGCATGTCAAACCCAGGCCTGTCACCTTCAGGAATAGAATTTGGTCATATCTTTTGTACATTTTTTTTATTAATGCCCTTCTGATCAGATTTTGCAAACTGTAAGACATGAAGTAAGTCCAGTTGTATTTAATAGGACCAGCATCAGTTCTGATTTAAAGATATTACAGGGTTATTTTTTCTAATTATGAAGACATTGAACAAGTTATTTATAATATTTAATTGGCTTAATTTGTAATTCTTTTTCCAGTTTTGTTTCTCTAATGCTTGGCTGACACTGTTTTATTTTAGATACGAGCTCATTAGCTTGTGTTTCTTAATTTTACTGTACAAGACTGAACCACATGTACCAACGTGTACATTTTGAGCTACATTACCAGGATGGGATTTTGTGTTGCACTTTTAAGTTGCTTCCCAGTAATTCACAGTTTCAAGATGACTTTGTTTATGAATAGTTTATTCAGAAAAATGTTGCAGCGTTTTTTTCTCTTAGTGTTCCCTGCAGCCTGCAGTGTGAAGTATTGTATTATAGGGACAAATACAATCCCACAGATACTTGGGGGAGGCCTCATTGTCTTCAGTTCTGATGAGTTCATGCAACAGGATAAAAGATCTACTTTTGAATTATAGGCATCCTTTAAGAATGGCATTTTCAAAGTTGGGGTTTTTTGTCGTTTCTGAAATTTAAAAGCTCATCCGTAAGAGATGATTTGAATGCTTTGTATCCTTTAAAAACAGGATTTGTCATTATACTTATGAAACACGGAGCTAAAAAGTAAATTAAAGTATTTGTAATCTGTATTTAATAAGTGCCAAGTTTTAGTCACCTAAAACTGCAATTTTGGGAAGTACCTTTGTGAATATTGTCTGTTCTAGTACAACAGCTACCGTGTTTTTGATATTAGGTTGTGGTGTTTGTTTGTTTTTTAAGCACAGTACGTCTGATAATCATCTTTCAATTTTCAATGTGACTTTTTTGTTAGGAAATATTCTGTGCACTGTGCAGTGTGATGAAGCAATTAAAGTGTTCACTGTACGGGGAACTGCGTTTGAGGCTGCACCAGCGAGTGGTGGCAGTGCCAGTGTAGAAAAGTGTGAGTATTTGTTCTGGGATTCTGTTGTTTTATGTAGTAGTTAGTTTTGATCACTGCATGGTGATGTTCTGTGAGACATCTGTCTTAGTACAGGTACTTGCACTGTTTAGTGGTGTCTGGTATGGGTTATCTGCTCAGCTACTCCCTTTCCTTTGACCAGAAAATCAGATTGTCTGTGCTGAAATCTGTGCTTGTTGCTCTCACTGCTTAAACTTCCGCCACTGTAATCTTGAAACTTCAAGTAAGGACAAGTTACAGCTTGAATAACCAGATTGGTTTTCAAAACAAGACCGAGCAAAAATAAAAGTGGCTGGTTCTCCACAGTTTTGGTTTAATCATATTGCAATTGAGATGGGTCATTACATCACCAAGCTAAATTAGTAGCAGTTCAGATTGATTTGAGAACACCCAATTGTTGATCAGTTTTAACTATATCAGTTTAGATTACTATTTAATGAAACCAGTGTAGCTTTCATAGTAGAGAGATCCAGTCACAGAATGACAAAGAAGTGAGGTTGGAAGGGACCTCTAGAGATCATCCAGTCCAGCTCCTGGGAGAAGTTGCCTGGGACTGTGTCTAGTCAGGCTTTGAGTATCTCCACATGTGGAGGGTTCACAGCCACTCTGGGCAACCTGTTTGATCACCTCTGCTGTTTTTCACTGTGGGTTTTTTTTCTTGTGATGTAGTGCCTGCCTCTGAACCTTCCTGTGTTTCCTACTGCCTGTGGGTGTTAGAAAAGAAATGTTACTTCAAATTAGTATTTATTGCACTGTCAGTGCATCACCTAAGTGACTTCTTTGCCTGTCTGAGCAAGGAGCACACGTCTTGTGCTGGGTTCCTATCAATGTGCAGCATTTATACAACAGGGCTTCATTTCAGTGCAGCTTGTTACCCAGAGCCACGGAGGGAACTACTGACAGTACTTAAAAGCTCGTGGTAGAGTCAGTTCTAGAATGAGCTGTGCTTTAAGTTTAAGCTCAGATTTAAAAGGTTGAACATACATGCTTTATCACTTTTCTTGTGGGTGTTTTTGTTGATGTGGTGAATGCAGTGACCCCTCCACCCCCCGTTGGTCTCTCTGAATGGATTGAGCAGAAGTTGACAAAAAGCGATCGGCCGGAGCTCACCAGTGCCAAAGTGGTGGTATCAGGTGGTGAGTAGATAACATGAAAACTCTCTTGTGATGCATTTAAGTACCTCTCCCTTAAATAATATCTGTAGCAGAACACTGTAATGTGATACATTAAAAAAAAAAAAGATGTAATTCTGATATATGGCTTAGGGGCTGCTGGGAAGGCACTCAACATGTATGTTTTGTGGGGAGGTAGGACATGACTTTAACATATGCTGGTTGGCTTTGTAAGAACATTGTCGTATTTGGTGAGTCCCTTTCAAATCTTAGCAATATGAAGTGTTGTTAGATTGAAATTTATCATGTTTAAAATTACTGCTAATTATTACAGGCAGTCTAAACATCATTATGCAGTGGCTTTAATGATTTGAAAACCCACTGTGTTTGTATTCTGCTCCTCAGGTATCGAGTGATGGACTGTGATTTTTACTGTATGCCTATGACTAAAATGATTCCTTAGTTATCCCACTACAGAGTTTTGTACCTAAAGCCAGCAGAGGGAGCACAAATTAGTAGAAAAAAATGCTGTTTCCCTGATTTTGGAGAATGATGTCGATGGTGCTGTGTGCAGGAAGGAAACAAGACAGTGGTGTTGGTTTATACATATAAAATATTAATCACAAAGACAGAAGCTAAATCTCCAAGTGTTACATACTGGTTAGTAATATCTCCAGAAATACCCTGTGCAATGGTGTCTTTGAGTCTTTGCAAACGCAAATACTCCTAGGAAAGTAGGCAATAAAAAAAATATAGGCAATAAACATAACCAAAAATGAACACAGCAAAATAATAAACATAGGCAACAAAAAAATCTTAAAGCCTGTTATGTTCTTCTTTCTTGATCTTTTTTTGTTCTTAACTTTTAAGGGAGGGGCATGAAGAGTGGTGAGAATTTCAAGCTGTTATATGACCTTGCGGATCAATTGCATGCTGCAGGTAAACTTGTTTCTCTCTGTTTCTGTTTAACCCTGTTTATTATATTTTAAAATGTCACATTAAAAACAGTGTTCATGTTAAGTCTTTTGTTTTCATGTATTAAATAAACTCTTAAAATCCTCTTAGTTTAGCAATAGATAAAGTTTTTTGTCAGCTGTGTTTAAATGCCTGTGTATGCAGTAAGATGCTCCACTGTAATATTCCCTGTCCTTCTCAAGTCTCCAGAACAGAAGGTTGCAAACAGAAAGTGGTCTCAGCTCACTTTGAAGAGCTGATACTTTGGTCAGACATCCTTTTATACCACTCCTTTATGAATAGGAGCAAACCAACCATATACAATGTTTCAGCCAAGTATTTTATGTAAAGGTTGGGGGAGAAGGAGGAACTGTTTGCTTTAACGTTTTAACTCCATTAATTTTAGCTTTCACAAGTGTATAAATTTATAGTTTTACACGACTGGCTTTGTTTTTAAATTGGTGTCTTCGTTAACTAAATGTCCATATGGCATTTTCAAGTTTACTTTGATATTTTTCTTTACCATGCCTGACTTCTGAGATTCACAGCAATACAAGACGCCACATATGTTCTATTCAAACTTGAAGGAACATTTTTGGGAAGGCATTTATGGGAAAATCCTCTTGACAAAGCAACAAGAAAAAATCATGGAAATGTGCCAGACTGAAATCCTTGGGTTTAAATATACGGCCCTTTGGTGCTGGGAGTAAGGATTTCCTGTTGCTTATGAAGTGCATTAGCACTTAGTATTTGGAAGTTTTTAGTCAGTGGTATAGAGAAGGATTACCATAAGAGCTTTTAAGGGGGAAGTTTCTAAATACATGCCCTTAGAGTGTGGGACTCTTCAGTAAAATCCATGTGCTTTTATGGTGATAGAAATTTGGCTCACTAATATTTTAAAAGAAAACATTGGAAATATTTTCTTTCAACTAGTTGGAGCTTCCCGTGCAGCTGTTGATGCTGGCTTTGTTCCTAATGACTTGCAAGTTGGACAGACGGGCAAAATAGTAGCACCAGTAAGTATGGAAATGTCTCATAACAGAGCTGTGATGTTTTCTGCTGTGCATTTTCCCTCAGAGCACGCACTGAGAGGTGAGCCCAGTCTTAATACTGAGCCTAAAGGAAAATCTGAGTGTGCTCGCTGTGCTACCTGACCACACATGTGCTAAGATGTCATTGCCAACAGAAACTTGAAATTATATCGATGTGTGTTCTGGGTTTTTACAGGTGATGATTTTTTGAAAAACTTCTAGTAACTGGATTAGGGCAGTACAGTCTAAGCAACATTTTTGTAAGGGATCAGAGTGCAGAAGTTTAAGATAAATAATCTGCAGGTTGGCAGACATACTCTGATGAGTGGCTTAATATTGGGTAATAACCTGCTGCACATCTTGTTCTGCTATTTTTGCATCGTGATATCACAGGGAACTGATTTCTGTGTCTGTGTATCTGTGCAGGGCTTTCTGTCCTGCAGAGGTCTGAGACTCCTTTCACTGTTGTTTATGGCCTGAGGAGATGTGAGGAAAGCAGTGGACAGATAAAGCACTGGAGTGTTTGTAAATGAGAAGGTACAACTGTAGCTCATCTCAGAGTGGGGCAGAGTGTGCAGTAGCACCTTCTGAGGTGTGATAATCATGGCCATGAGTAGGGAATTGTGACCAAGAACACAGGCAGGTGTGGCAATCTGTCAGGGCTACTCTGAGCTACAGAGTAAAGGTTGAGCCTCTCAGTAATCAGTTCTCTGTGTATGGCAACAGAAGGCACCAAGGAACAACTTTTTACTTGAGACCAGAAAGGAAGAATGAGCTGGAACTTCGTAGAGAAACTTTTCAGATGTTAACTGCTGCATTAATAATAATTTAAATAATACTAAAAAGCTGTACAAAGCCTTGCTAAGATCTGAAAAGTTTTGCCTTTCTAACACTAAGGGCTGCAAATTTAAGAAGTTCAAACCCTGACCATTATTTTGCTAGTAATCCATCCGTCAAGATACAGCAACACTTGGATATCAAAGGCAGGAACTTGTGATTCCTGGAGTCTGTGGTCAGTTCTGCCTGCTGTGTTTTCTTGAACAAGATGCTTTGTGCTGCTGATTCCTTCTGTCTTGAACTGTGGATAAGGATGTTTGCTGCTTTCTTCAAAGTCCTCATCAGAGGCCATCTGAGGATAACCCTGTGGGGCTAAGTGGAGCTATTTCTAGGCATGCTAATGTAAATAACCTGTAAATCTGTATGATAACCAACTTCTACAAAAAATAGCTTCTGAGAAGTAGACCTATTGATAAGATTGCAGAGTGTGTCCTTCTACAATATTGATAGCAATGACATTAAACTCTGCAGATTATAAACACAAACCCTAACTCCTTCTGCTTACCACGGTGTGAGCCAAGTGTCATTTAACTGGGTCTTTTGAAAGGGCATGAGATGAGGCTGACCATCCTTAGTTCTCCACTGCCCAAATATCCATTAATGAGGTGGAGAACACTAATTTGAAGACAGCTCAGCTCTGGTTTGTGTGTCTCAAGGCTCAACAATGAACATTGCAGAGTCAAGGGCATAGAAACAATTACATTGAAACAAAAAAGGCTAGTTTTTGATGAAGATACAATGCTGTATTTTGCCACAGATGGCCCATAGTGACATGTGAAAGTCATAAGAACATACAGCCACAGCACAGGATCACATCAGTGTTGTCACTGTCACCTTTTGGAGGGTTGTTGGAACAGCCATTAGTCAGTTGGGACTGATGAATGAACGTTTAAGTGCTGTGTCAATAAATGATCTGAACTGCCACAGTTGTGTGGTGCTGCATCTGTTTGTCAGCAGGGCTGATGCAGTTTTCTCTCATCTCCCTTAACACATATTTATTAAACAGTGAGTTGTGCAAAGTACTGAAATATTATATGTCCCTTCTCTCCAATTGTTTGNGCTGATGCAGTTTTCTCTCATCTCCCTTAACACATATTTATTAAACAGTGAGTTGTTTAAGCAGAGTACTGAAAATTTTATGTCCCTTCTCTCAAATTGTTCGGATATTTCATCGGGATCTCAAAATACACACGAGGACAGCATGCAGTGGTTTAGAAGTATAGAAAATATTTTATGTTAACTGTAATGAAAGTGCAAGTTGAATTGATACTAAACCCACAAAGTTGCTGACTAGAACTAATTTTTCAGTGTGCTGGATAGGTATCTTAAATATGAGGCAATTGAAAGCTGCAAATTCTTAATTTAACATTCCTAATTCTACTTTGATGTCTTTTTGGTACTTTAGCTAGAAAATGATTCTGTGCAGTGGAAGATAGAGTTGACTTGAAGGAGTAGAACTGAGCTGTTTTTTGATCAGGTCAGGATGACACTGGCTATTTTAACAGTTCTCAGAAGATGCTGTCTTTTTTCCTGCATGTGCTTGGTACCAGGGAGAGCTTGTTATGTTCTATCTGGAGAATTGCAAAGCAGGTTTGTCCTGTGGTCGGTTATATTCGCTGAGACCTGAGTTCTGTGTGCAGTTTTGGGCTCCAGCTGACACGGTGCCCTTGTGGGTGTGTGAGTTTTAAGCAGGGGAAGAGTCTCAGATATGGAAAACTGTTGTAGTTGGAGACCCGGCTGCTCTCCTGTGCAGCTGCTCCTTCCTGATGGGAAAGTATCTCCGTGCCTGCTCTTACCCTTCTATTAATAGTCTCTTGCCTGGTCTCAGTGGAGGATTGGAATGCATTGTTTTTAAAGGACTCTGGAACTGGGTCAGTTTTGAGGCTGCAGAGGGAAAAGGGTTAGTTACAAGCTCAGGAAGAGGGGAGGTGCCTCTGCTGCTTTTTCTGTGTGACTGCTGGGGAGTATTTCTGTGCTCATCACTGGGTAAGAAGATAATAGTCTAAAAGGTCTGCTTAATTCTTCCGCTGTGTCTTTGACTGTAGATTTGGGGGAAGGAAGGGTCATTTTGGTCCTTCAGTAATTCTGTGACTGGCTTCAGTTTTTAGGATGCAGCCCAGCCAGTGCATCACAGGACACGAGACCCTCACAGCCACAGCAGCTCTCCCAAAATCCAGATGTGTTAATCAGCACACTGCCACTCACAGAACAATTGCAGTTCATTTTGCTGAAGTGAGGAAAGAATACAGTTGGTTAAGGAGTACAGATTTCACCTTTTTTCTCTTTGAGACTTGATTCTACATCTCTCTTCCAAAATAGCCTTGGATCACTAAGCTTCAAGGTTTTGTTCAGTGTTGGTAGTTATGCAGATTGTTGGGGGTTCTGTTGGTGATTTTTCTCTTGTACAATTTTATTCCAGTTAAAGTATTCAGTGTATTATTTTTGCTTCTGTTTGTAGCTTTTTTTACCTATTGGTTTCAGGTGATTGCAGCTTCTATTTGAACGTTGTGTCTTACGAAAGAGAAGGCTGATTTGTATTATTTGATGAGATGGAAGGAAGGAACTTTTTAGGCATAAGTGGATATATTAAAATATAAAATGTTACCTTCCTAATGAAAAAAACCAGTTTAGTATATTCAGTGTCTTTAATCAGTGACAACCATTTTAGCATATTTTTTAAAATTAGAAGCCAGTTGTTTTCCACTATTTCTTTTATGTGGGTGTTCTGCAGAAAAATGAAATTCAGTTCTCAGATTAAGCATTGTATGTAGTTTCTGTTTAAGAAAAAACCCCTTGTAAGAATGTTCAGATTAGCTGATTTTGGATAAAAATATCCTTCCCATGAGTGTCTACTATTAAATATTAGTTAAGTATATCCAGTTAAAAAATATTGAATTCCCTACACAAATCAATCCTCCCACACCACCCCAGAGTGCTATTTTTAGATAAGAAATTTCAGATAGTCAGGGATGTTAGTTTTCACAGTAAAAATCTTCCTAGTTCTATCCCTCATGTTCACAAAAAAAGAAAGAAACAAGAACAAAAAGGGGATGAGAAGAAAGTAAAAAATGTTTTTTTCAGTTATTTAAAATTTTGTAAATGGAACATGAATGCTTCATTATTAGTTCAGTATTGGCTTTTCTTACCCAATTATTGTGTAATTAGTGGCTTTTTTAACATGCAAAGTGGTATGTACTCTTTCTCAGGAGCTTTGGAATTTGATATTTAAGCAAAACAAGTTCTGGTCCAGGTGGGAAATCCTGCACTCCCTGCAATGCCAGGAGGCACCTGTCTGTGGACATCCCAACTATTCCCGTGCTTTCCCAGGTTTTCCCTTGTGTCCCATTCTAATTAATTATATTCTCCCTTCAGCTGTTGAAGGAGGATGGGGCTGTACTGGGATTATCTTGCTTTCAACTCCTTACCTCCAAAAAACAGCCAAAACCTCAGTGGCACTGAGAGTTGCTTTTTTTGGCGAGTGTGTGTGGTTTTAGGCTGTTTATTTAGTTATCCTCTGACCTTGTGGAGGATCTGCTGCTGCTTGAAAGGCATCTTTCTGGTTTAATCTCTTCAGAGTTTAAATGTTCACTCTTTTAAAATTTATTTTCCTCTGAAGTCTCTGTTTTTTCAGGGTCTAGTTCTGTAACTATCTTAGTTTTCCTTGTAGTTGTTCTTAGCTGGCAGAATGCCTTTTTTTTTTTTTAAATTTCTTTTAGGTGCTCAGTTGCTGCTGTCTTGCTCCTTTCAACGTCGGGCACAAGGCTCTAACAAATGACAAGAAACTGAGATGGCAAACTAAGGAAGGCACATGTTAGGAACTATGTGATGTAGCAATAATTGACACTGGATGAAATGATTGTGCTGGAAATGTGATATGATTGCACAGAAGGCAGGTGTGTGTGCTGAGAAACCTCGGGTGGGGAAGGCAGATGGGAATTCAGGGTAGTTCTGATATGATTGCCAGGAGGAAACTACTTGGCTTCACTGCTCAAGCTTCAGCTTCATATTGGAGGGTCTCTCTGGCTGTAATAGATGGCAGGAACTTCAAAAGGGAGGCAGATTGACAACTCCCAGGAATTGACAGTAATAACCAGGGAAAAAGGGGCAAGTTGGGGTGCAGCAGCTTCAGGCGAGATGCTGAAGAGTGAGATGTTGGCTCAGTTAAAAGGCACCAAAGCTGTGGAAGAACAGTGGAATTATTGTTGTTCTACCTCTTCTGCAAGAGGATGGGATGCTTTATGAGCTTCTCTGTGCCTCAGTGTTTTATCAGGCATCCCTTTCACTGCAGTGACTGGCATTTTAGCACTAAGTAGTCATCACCTTGCTTTGGGAGTAGCACAGTATCACATCACTTACATGATTCCTGTGTTTTGTATTTCCTTGTATTTGGTGGCAAAGCAAACACTCCACCCAGCCTGGGTTTGTTTCCTCTAACATTCACGGTTGACTCCTGTTTTTTTTGCCTAGTAAATGGGTGCTAACTGTTCTTGAGTGCTGCTTCCCAGCACGTTCTCAGGGATCCTTTGCTTGCTCAAGTTTTGCTTATCTGTTGTTTCCTTTCACTCTGCTGTGAGGAAGTGTAGGGAAAGCAAAACAAGGCATATTTTATTCCAGGATTTTTGTTCTTTTTTTGTTCTCTGCCTCTCACCTAAAATTACTAACAACGAACTGATTAATTCTCTTATCTTCATGAGAAGTGTCGCTCCTCTCATCTTGATTGAACTCACTTTAGAAACATTCTACTCCTTACTTATCAATGAGAAGATCCTAATTACATCCTCATTTGTTACACATACAAGGGAACACTGAGATACCAGAGTTTCTGTCTTCAAAGCCATGGTACATAATTTCATGATTTCTGCTGCCCTCAGCTCTCTGCTCTGTAGGAATGTGTTATTTGGGCATTGGTTTGCATTGTGTAAATGGTTGAGGCTGTGAGGCAGCCAGCAGATGGGAATAGCACTGGGAAAACTGACCGTGCCTGGGAAATTGTTTTTGGAATATCTCCTCTGATAATTCACTATTGTTGAAAAGTAGCTTTATAGTGGCAAACTTTAGAGAGCTGTTTGTATGCAGCTGGGACTGAATTTACAGCCTGTGTTTCTCTGACTTGCTAAAAAGCGAAGGATTGACAACCCCTTTCATCCTGCATTATCCAGTGTAGCTTTTAACTCCAAGAAAACTATGTTCACAAATTGATGCTCTGCTCCTCTGGGGTTGGTGCAGAAACATTAAATTGTACTAAAATATTCATATGTGAGTGCATTTAGCTGAAAGCAATTGATGTGCTTTTCCCTGGAGAGAGGGGAAAAAAAAAATTGCTGTATGGCCCTGCACTCCAGCAGACACCCTAACCACGCTTAGGAGTAATTACACAGCTTGGCTGATCAAAGGTTCTTAAAGTGAAAAAGAAACTGTAGTTGGGCTACAGTTTAGTGATGTGTGCTTCTTGAATGGAACATGCTCAACTGCATCAAAGCAGTAATGCTGGAGAATTGTTTGATATACAGTGTAATATAGATGAACCAGTGTCAAGGCAGAAAATATTTTATTGGGTTAATAGCTTGTAATTGGAAGGAATCTCTTGTACAAAGCAATTTTCATCACAAAGATCTCTTTCTAATTTCATTGTCCTTTCACTCTTGCATAGAAAATAAAATATCTGAGCTGCCTTTAAAAAGAGTATGTGTGCCAGAGGGGTTTATTAAACTGGCCTGTTTAAAAGCATGCCACTGGTAGGATGATAAATTGATGTGTGCTGAAGGTTTTCAGCATAATTCAGAAATTGTCATAAAAATCAATAGGAGCTGACGACATGTTTGCAGAGGAGCTGCCTCAGCTTGGGGTGCACCTGTGGCTGCACTGAGCTCTGTCACAGCAGCCTCCAAAGGCACTGGGAGTTGCAGTAATATCATATGCTACAAATTATTCTATAAATAATTGGAAGAGTCTGTGTGCACAGAAAAATAACTGCATTGGTAGAGTGGTAATTATAATCATCCATATATAGCTCTCTTGTGCATTTATCCAAACTGGCTGTATGGATTCTGGAGCCAGGAATGCAGATTGCTGCACATGAAGTCTCCTGGACTTGCAGTAGCTGCCAATATGTAAATTGGGTATGTTTGAAGCAGAAATAGAGTTTAGGGAATGGCTGGGGAGGCTTTTTTCATTTTAATGATTAGCATGGAATAACTCTGTAAGACACACCAGTTTTTCAACAAAAATGTCAGTGGTAAGACTAGATGAATAAATAGCAACAGAGAATTTGGATTCTTGATGTGGACTCTTGTCTTTGAATAGGATAAATTTGGGAGTTGGAGTTGTGTTTCTTTTCAGGGTGGTTGTGACACAAATGTGTGCTTGCAAACTTGGAGGTGTCTGTCAGGGTCCTGGCTGCCACTGTGGGATATTGTGTGGCCAGATTAAAGCACTTCTGGCCTTTGTGCCAGTTTACTGGCAGAATCACCTTGGGCTGATGCTGCAGCCATTGTGAGGAGCCTCCTGGGTGCTGGTGCTCCCATCTCCACATCTCCCCACTACTGGCCAAGCCCTTCCTGCAGCAGCACATCAGGAGTGTTGCTGCCTCCTGAGGGTGCCTCCTTGCCCTCTGCTCTTAGGCTGTTTGGTCCATTCAGCTTCCTCTGCTGTTGTTCCCTCCCTTGTGCAGCAGCTCTTCTCTGGTGTCCCTTCCCCTGTGCTGATGTCTGCCAGCCACTTCATAAAAACGTTGTGGCATGACTGACATGTGTACAGTAATTATTTTCTGTGTGAAATGAAGTTACTGCAAGGCAAGGCAATTGTCTGACCTGATGCCATGCCCTTTATACCACTGGAACTTTCTCTTTCCTTGACTTCAGTTGCTTTTGGAAGTTCATCTGTATCAGGCAGTGCAGTGAGCCCCTTGGTGTGGGATCTCTGTGCTGTTCTGTTACCCCTTCTCCTGTGGCACAGTGCTGGCAGCAGCCCTTCAGTGAAAACCTGCCTGTGCACAGCACCAGGAGCTGATGAACACCCCTCCATGTCCTACACTTACAAATCAGTGCCTGTAACTGTGGGCTGTGGGTCAGCTGCCTGCCAGCAGTAACTAGAGCAGCTGCCAGGGTTCCACAAAGCTGGCACTTGAAGCTGGTGTAAAGCCACGTTTGGCCCCTGAGAGGTGCAGTCCAGACCCTGATTTGTGCTGTTCTGTGCCTTGGTGGGGCTCTCCTGCACAGGTGAGTTCTGGAGGACTGAGGCTGCTTCCAGACCTTCGTGTGCTCTCTGTGATGGCAGAAGTGTCACACTGTGCAGCTGGAAGGGACACTGCTCTGTGGGACCCATCTGCTTCCCTTTCCCCTCCCTGCCTCGCTTCATGGTGCTTGGGGCCACAGCCCCGACTCAGACTTTAACACAGGAGGAATGACAGGTGTGACAGAAATTAGTGATTTCAGGGAAAATATCAGAGCAAGGGTATTAATCTGAAAATAACTTAAGAGATTTGAATTTCTCAATCCTCTATGACATCCCTGGATGACTCTCTGAATTTGCTCCTTGGAGAACACTGAACAGACCTGAATCTTTATCATTGAGACCTTGTGGGTCCTTTGTGTCCCTCCTGCTGAACTGGAGATTAGATTAGAACTAGTATTTAAGCAGTCAGGTCTCTTTACAGTATAGAACTGTTGATAAGGACCATTCTGTCCTGTGTGTCATCTGTATGAGAACAGTGTTGAGGTGATCTCCCATCAGTGTTAGAGCCAAGGAAGGGACCAGTTGTCTGAACCAGGGAGCCAAAGGCACATAACCTAGAAGGGCATGGCTTAATATGGCATAATAAATGATTTTTAGACAAGCCTGGTGATTTACAAATGTCCTTTTAATGAAACTTCCTTGTCTTTCCTAGATGTTTTAATAGAATATATTCATAGGCATCTGGCTCCTGGTGAGCTGGAGTCTTTCCAAAGGCTGAACTTCACAATGTTAAGCAGACTGATAAGAGTATCTGGTAGTCTGGATGACTGGCACTTAATGAATTGCTCTGAAAAAAAATCAAATTACAGTAATGTGTCTTTAAAAAGAGCTTGTATTTAAGACAGTATGATGTTAGAATAACTTCTCCTGTAACATCTGTTCTTTTATTTGGTATAATTAAAATATTACATTCTTACCATGAGTTCTTATATGGACATATTATGTTACCTTGCAGCTGTGGTTAAAATGGATTGACCTCCAATATTAATCCACTCTGTAAAAACCTGCAGAGGCTGAGGAGTTTCTGAGTGTGTTCAACAGCTGTGTGGTTTTGTGGAAATGCAGACTAAATTCTGTGTTTCAGTTTCAAAGGAAGCCTTTTTAATAGGAAATACTTCGTTCCTGCTCTGTTTTCCCTCCCCTTCAGTTTTTACAGGAGAGAGTGTTTGTGTCAAAGCGTAGAAGAAGTCATAGTTTTTATTTATCCATTCCTATTTCAAAACCCAATAATAACAGGTGAAATCTGTAGCTGTAGAAGCATCAGAAAGCAATCATCTTTCTTTCTTTAATTGCTGTAATGACTCTGAGGCCTGTATGGCAGGACAGTCTGTATGGCCTGTGTTGGAGCACCTTTGTTTCACCCTCTTCTGTGGGTCTGTGCCTGTCCTCCAGCTGTGCTTGGCTCTGGCATGTTAAAGCCACTTAAGTGCAGTGCACACCTTCAGCTGCACAGCAGTAAGATTTTTATTTCTTTGACCCTCTTACCCTCCCTGGCCCCCAGAATAACTTCTTGAATTAGATCTCTGTGTTCTTAAATATGGACTAGCCTTGGTATTTTTAAAAGAGAAATTGTTATTATTGGAGATTGTGTCTTTTCTAATCATGTGTAAAGTACCACTGTTTAACTGGTTTAGACAAATGATCCCTTAATTAATTTTGTGTGTTAGTTTTCTGTTACTGAGTGAGTTGGTGCAAAGACTCTTTACTTTTCTGCTGTGATGTTAGTTAGCTGAACTGCACAGCTGTGGCTGCTGCTTGCACTGGTGGTGGTGGGAAAACTGTGAGGGAACTGAAATACTCTTGGTTTTGGATAGATTAGAGAATGAATGGTTTTCAGCACAAGGGAAGGTAATATCTCTGTGCTGTGACTAAACCAGCCAATACAGATCTGTGTGCCCCTACATTTTAATCTGTTCTGAATGGAAGACTCTGGATGTGAATGGGGAGCCCTGAGGTGTAAATATGTGCTACATGTTGGTGTAACTGGGAAACCCTTCTGTGCTGGTCCTGTGTGGGAGTGACTGGGGGAAGGAAAGTTTGAGGGCAGGTGGTTGTGGAGGGTTGGGGTAAAGAATAGAACCTACAGGTGAATAATGCCCCAGCCCACTTGGCCATCTGAAAGGTTTTCTCCTGCCATACAGGAAACCTTCCAAAGGTGTAAACACCTGAATTTCAGCTTTCTGTGTTCTTAGTGAAAGGCTGTGAGAGGCTCCAAACAAAAGCCTTGTGTTGGGGGTCTCCAGGATGACACACTCTGCCCTGTCCCCTGCTGAGCAGTGCCGGGCGGTTTTCATGCAGACTTCCTAAATTTTTGTTTTCTCTTGAGCCAGATGCTCCTTTGGGATTCTCCCTTGGTAGTTACATTGCATCCCCAGGTGGGGAAGGAAACCAGTTGTCAGCTGCCTTCAGTATTGAAAAGTACTGTAATGTAAAAACTGCTGCATGTAGTTGATTCTGAGTAGGGATTGTGAGGGGTTACTGAAACTGTGTCCTGCGCACCAAAAATGCCTCTCTCTTGTTTCTTTCTAGGAACTTTATATTGCTGTGGGAATATCTGGAGCAATCCAACATTTGGCTGGAATGAAAGACAGCAAGGTAAATAAAGGTGGATGTGCTTTTGCATCAGCGCTTTAGATGGTTTTCCAACTTTTTTTTGATGTTAAAATTGCCAATTTCTTTGCTGCTTTATAACACACTTTTGACACAAAAACATATACTGTAGCAAAACATCTCACACCTTTGCACTACAAGTGCAAAGTGATAAGTAGAAGTAGCTAATTGACTTTGTTTAAAAAAAAAAACCCAACCCAAACCACGTATGCCTGAATTCTATACAATAGTTCCATTTGCCTTTATTCCAGAGTATGACATATTAATTCATGCATAACAATGTGCAATTTGAATTATGAACTTACTATTCCATAAAGTAAAAGATGTCTCTGACATTCCTGCATTTAGCCATTCAAATGGAAACCTATTATAAAATGGCAGTAAAACTTTAAAAGGTTTAACTCATTAGTTGCCAAAGCAAATAATCCAAAATTGGAATTGCCAGTTTGGTCTACAGTGCAGTGTTTGGAAGGAGGAGCAGAGTTACCTGCTGATTTATACTGTCCAATGTCAGACATCAAACACTGGAGGTTGTCCTGTGTCCCCACAGGAATTTTAAAAAGAGGATATGGACTTTTTTTTTTTCTATTTCCAGTGAATGAAACCAGCCAAGCCAGAGCTTTGATTAGCTCATAAAGCTGGGATCTCTGCTGCTGCTGGGCCACAGCATCACAAGGGTCTTTGTTTCCAGGTGTTCAGGTTTAAGCTGTGCTCTTGGGGAGCGAGGACAGGGGCAGGTGGGATGAGTAGCAGCTGAGAACTGGGTATTTAAAGCTGCTTCAGGCTTGATCTGCCCCTGTTTGTGTTTATCTCCTGCCTTATCTCAGTTAAGACTGTCAGCAACACTGGGAACCTCTTACGTGAAGTGCCAGAATTTCCTTTGTACAGTATTGAGCAGTAATATTGTCCTGAACTGTAACAGCAAACCCAGATTTTTTTGGCTTTTCCAGTGCCATGTTTGATATTTTGAGATGTTTTCTTACAGGAAATAAGAACAGATTAAATTTGCCCATATGAGATGCATACTTAACACTTCCATTTCTCCCATATCTCATAAACAAATGTGCGTGTTGTAAAAGATTTAGTTACTTGTGTTTGGAATGCATTCTGCCTTCCTTTTAGCTGAAGGATATAGATGGGGGTAGTTATGGAAAAGATCCAGTTTTCACAAACAAAGCATTATGCAGCCTGGGAGCTCTGAGTGTCCCCCATCCTCCCTCAGCACTCTGAAATATCTGGCATTGTGAACTTGTACACTTCAGGATACGTTTTCCAAAGCAGTCAGATGCTTTCTACCAAGTGAAATGTATAATTTATTTGTTCTTTACAGCAAGGTAGAAAATGCAGCTTTTGAAGAGACCTGGAGAATCGTTGGTGCTTTCTTTCCTTATTTCCAATTCCCTCATGAGACAGTTACTGTATCTGTTCTGAGAGATTTAACTCACAAAGTTCTGTCTGAGCAAGGTGATGTTCTTGCTGCTTAAAGTCTGAGTTAGCAATGAGGTAGGGAACCAAATCTTACTAAAAAGTTGCTTCAGCTGAAGGAGGCAGAGGAAGGCCTGGGATGCCCAACTAAAGCATCAGATAGGTTTGCAAGCAGTGGGTGTAGTGCCAGGAGCAGAGCTGGCAGCTCCTGTGGTGGCACTGACTGCAGGGATGGTTCTGCAAGACAGGGCAGGGCCTCAGCAGGGCCAGAGAAAAGTCTTTACTGACAAAATCCTCGGGGATCACAGTGCTTCCCACACTGCAGCCTGTCAGGGGACATGGGCATTTGCCAAAGGGTCACTGAAATAAAACAATAAAGCTTTGGGACAAACACTGAAGGGCAGTGTCACTGCAGTACCTACAGGGCCTTGGCTATGAGCACCACCTGCTGCCATGTGGGATGGGATCCTTTACAGGGTACAACCAACCTGGGAAGAAACAACAGTTCTGTGGGCCTGGAATCACAGGATTTGTAACCTTTTGACTTCCTGCCAGTACACCTCTGCTACTGAGTCAGTGATTTTTGCTGGACAAGTACTTTCAGTGGAGCAGTAAAACAGTGCCAGGTGAGGTGCTGCTCCCTGGGCGTGGCCCATGAGTGCCTCAGGTGGGCAGGCAGGACTGCACTGCTGTGGTTTGGGTCCTGCTTGGTGTAAGGCCCCCTTGATGAGCTGCTTGGTTTTGTTTAAGATTCTTTTCCCTTCCTTTATGAAGTGTTCCCCATCTTGTTGTAGATTTTGCTGTGGACACCCACCATGCTTATTTTGCTGAAATCTGTCACAGACAATTACAGGCTGATTTATGTGTATGGCAGAGTTTAAACCAAGACATTTCTGGATCACTGTGCTGGGATTTGTTACGGTGCCATTTTCTATGGTCTGACAAAACTAAATGCTATGTCCCATATAAGTGTAGAAAAAAGCCTCTGGGCAGGGCTTTATTGTGTTTATTGCAATTGCTGCCCTCTGAGTCAGTTCTGCAATGGGACAGCTTAGAATGCACAGGTAAGCCTTTGTAGTAATTTTTTTTCTAGGCTTTTCAACAGGGAAGGAGAGCCAAGATGTATGTGATGAGCAGGGAAGGGAGGGTTGTTTCTGGGGGGGGGCTTTGTTTTTGAGATGGGAAGGAAAAATGTTAAATGCTCTGATCCATATCTTCTGCTTCTGGGGGCTTGGAAAGACTAAAGCCCGTGTTTCCTGGATAAGACCTGTCACTGTAATCCAGCCCCAGGTGTTAATCAATATATACACTCACATGGTGCTTTACTTTGCTTGCAGACCATTGTTGCTATTAACAAGGATCCAGAAGCTCCAATTTTCCAAGTGGCAGATTATGGACTGGTGGCAGACTTATTTCAGGTGAGGCAAATGTGATGTGCAGGATACTTTGGGAGGGCAGACAGTAGCTTACATAATATAACCTAATGAGTGTTAACGATGTCTGTGTGAGTGTATTTGCTTTGGGTTGTTAAAGAATTTGTTTTCTAAATTTGTTACTTGCACACTCAAAATTCAATCCCTGCAAGTAGAAGCAAGTGTGTTGGGGGGCAGGGGTGTCACTGCCAGCCTGCCTTGGTTCTGCTTTCTTGAATATGAACCATTTTGGAAATAACTGCACAGAGGTGCTTGCCTCTGTTTTTAAGCTTCATAAAGTTTGGAAGCAGGGAGTTGGCAGGAAAGTGCTTATTCTTGCCTGGCCTTACTGCCTCATTGCCTGATGCCCAGGAGGAGCTTGCAGTTCCCTCTGGAACGTGGAGCCATGAGCCAGCCCCTGTCCAAGTGCCTGCAGCTCACATGTGTGACTGTCCATGTGCCACACGTGTGACTGGCGGGACACGGGCAGAACCTGTGCCAGCACTTAATGCCATTCCTGAAATGCTGCCCACTGCTCCACGGTGAGCACGGGCCTCTTTGTGAGCCACAGACAAAGTCACATTCTGAAGAAACACCATGTAGACAATTTCCTTAATAAATTTTGTACGAATGCATTATTTCCACCTAATGGAAATGTAGCTCTCTTAAATAATTAAGAGGCTTTATTCAGCAGGAGAGAAGTGGGGAGTGCTGTGAGCTGGGGTGACCCACAGCCCCTGGAGTGGTGTGGTGGGTGGGGAGTGTAACTGCAGGGTTTGGTACTGCACAGGGTGAGTTTGAGGGGGTCAGGGGGGAACATGCACTACCCTGGCACTGGTGTTTGCAGGCGGTGCCAGAGATGACGGAGCTCCTGAAGAAGAAGTGAGTGCTGGTGATGGAGCCTGCACTGTGGAGTAAGGACAAATAAAGGATTGTACTGGAAAGAGGTGGGGTCACTGGTGTTGGGGTTTTGGGGGTGGGGTGGGGTTTGTTTGTGGTTTTTTTGGGTTTTTTTGATGGTCAGTTGGATGGCACATGGAGTGGTGGGGTGGAATAAAGGAAGGCAGGGAAGGCAGGTTAAGAGAAGAAAGGAAGAATGGAAAAGGAGTGGAAGAGGGATACAAGGCAGGAGGCAGCATGGGTTTGTCAGTATTTATTCCCATCTCCACACCCCTCCCAGCTGTGCTCAGCCTCTGGGTAGGGTCAGGCCAGGGGGCCAGGCTGGAACCAAGCTGTCCAGCAGCTCTGTCCTGCCCTTGGGCACTGTGGGGCTGTGCTGGCCCTGGACTGGTGGAAGGTCCATGGTGTTCCCAGGTATAGTCCTGTTTGCCCCCTCCAGGCACTGAGTCCATGTTGGCCCGAGTCTGCCAGAAGGTCCTTTGAGCCCAGTCATTGTAGGTCCCAGCTGGCCCAGAGCTGGTGCCAGGGCAGGTGGGCTGTGCCCCATGGACACTGGCGAGCAGAGGTGGCGCTGGCCTTGCCCTGGTGGCCATTGCAGGAGATGCCACAGGTTGCCTTCAGCGCTGCCACATCACCTGTGGCAGCCTTGTGACCCAGCGTGGTGAGTGTGTCCCCGCAGGAGTCCCCGTTCCCCCAGGCTGTCCCTATGCCTCAGGAACTCTGCCCAGCCGCGGCTCTGGGGGCCCCAGTGCTCCGTATTTCTCCTCAATCATCGGGGCACCCTGCGGGCAGTCGATGAGTGGCTTGAGCTGGAAGACATCGAGGCTCTCCTGGTTCCTGCGGTTGTAGACGCTGAGCCGGTGGCCCAGGTCGGGGCTGGCCCCCACCGAGCCCGCGGGGCTGGGCAGCTTCAGGTTGACGGGATCCAGCCCCTTCTGCGCCAGACAGGCCTCTTCCGACAGGGACGAGAGCAGCTCCTGCACCACGGCCTGAGCCACCCGCTGCCGGGCGGGCGCCTGGGCGGGCTCCTCGCAGGCCGTGCTGCAGTCCGGGGAGGAGCCCAGCGTGTGGCTGCTCTCGCTGCAGGCCTGGGTGCCCGAGCTCACGGTGGAGCGGGAGGCGCTGCCCGACGTGATGCTGGCGGAGGTGCCGGTGCTGCCGAGGCGCAGCGGCACCTCCACCGTGAACAGCTCCGAGGAGATGTTGGGCCGGTGCACGTCGATGGCGGCCGTGGTGACCACGCAGATGGCGGCCTCGGGGACACCGCTGTCTGCAGGGAACAGAGCACACACTGAGACTGCGGGCAGCAAAGGCACAGGTACTGCCTGCAGAGGTGTGTATGTACCTGTAACACACTGTGCCTACAGCTGTGTGCACAAAGGCAGGTGAGACACACAGCACACAGTCCCCCTCTAACACACAGAACTGTCTGTCCCAAAGGGAACAGTAACACAAACACACCCCTTTTCTATCAAAAATGTACCTATATAGGGTTGTAAATAGGGGGAAGAGATTTAGAGGGATACACAGCCACAACTAATACTGTATACCTGTATATACATCTGAGTGTGTACTGTCACACACTAACATCTCTAGGTTTACTCATGTAGATAGGTAAAGGGTATGTATGTACAGATGTATAGACAGATATACTGCATCTATAATCTGTTCCCTCCCTTTAAGTACTTGTAATTAGCTACTGTTAAAACAGAATGCAAACACACCCATGCTCCTACTCATCTTTGTACCTACACACATTGTACCTATACATGAACACCCCTCCACTATAAACAGACAGTTTTTAATTTTGCATGCACACATATAGATACATAAAAGGTGTGTGTATCTCCTTATTTATCCACTGGGGATGTATTTACAGGGATACACAGATATACATAATGCCATATACCTGCATAGCTATGTGAACACACACACAGTACATATACCATGCTGAGGTGTATATATGCAGTGTCTCACACATCCAATTTTATATAAACATCATCTTTATATAAAGACATGAGGACTTGTGTCAGTATCTGTGTGAGCCTAAGTTAGTATACATTATACACACACTGTATAGTGGCCTGTTGAAAGACATACAATTACTGTCATTAAACAAAATATACCTGACCCCTGTATATGTATTTATGGCATAGATATGTATGGAAGAGATTATGCATCAGCACACCTCCTGCTACATTTATACAGCTGTTCATACACACAGGTGTAGATAGTCTTTATAGCAGTACCATTCTATAGTGGGGATGAACATAGATAGCTCTGTAACATATATGCATCTATAAGTAATAACATATACTGACCTACCTCTTTGTATTATATATCTGCACATTTTCTACAAGATATGTATGTCTCTATAATCTCCTGTCACACGTATATATGTAATACTTACATGTAGATTTATCTGTAAGGAGACCCATATATAGCACAGTATATATACATATGACACACAGACTGTGTAATACAGCGTCCCCCCTTAAATACATTTAATTATCTAATCTATAAACACAGGTGCTCTCACACATATACTTACCTTTATGTATAAATGCATGTATTTCTCACTGGGTGTGTATAGAGACACATATATACACACACTGTGTGTATATAGAGAATACATTGTACCTATACATGAATACCCCCTCTTTACAGACTTTACATGTCTAGAGATATAAATTTTATATATATACATACACACACATACACATGTACCTTTTTACAGCTTTCCAAGTATATTATGGGGATGTATAGAGAGGGACATACCTCTCTATAATAGCACATACCCCTCTCTAGACATGTGTGTGCACACATACATGTAATACACAGGTGTTGCCCACCTTATTTTATATATGCATAATCTGTACATATAGATTTAACCATACACAGGGGGGAAGAGCTGTTGCTGTGTGTATACATACAACCTAAAGTAATACATTAGACCTACACATAGTAGTAATCTATATATCTAACTACATACATACATACACATACACAGTACATAGTTGTTGTCCTCCCCCTTTGAAAACATAATTATCACTCTTTAAGTATTGTGTATAAATATTTACATGTTATGGTGTGTATATGTATATCTGGAATGTATATACAGGGATATACATATGTAATATGTATCAAATAACATGAGATACATATTATCAGTACATTATATAATACATTATACACCTCCATCCTTTATACATCTTTTAAATTATCTACATACACCATTTTATAGATAGCCAAGTTTACTGTGGGGATGCATATACAGCTATACCACATCTAATATAATATATACCTATAAACATGTGTGTGCACATGTGTACATATGGATGTTTGAAATATGGATCCCTTGAAATACATAAAATGTTCCATCTTTAACTTGAATACACCCCTCCATATACTTTATGTAACGATATATATGTGTGTGTACATACACAGGGAATGCATATAGAGGAATCTACATATATAATACATTGTACTTAAGCACAGCCACATCCATACTACACTTAACACCTGTTAGACATACAAAATTATATGTACACTCCCTCCTATCAATGTCCCTTCATGTGTATTATGGACATATACATTCATAAATAATAACATATACCTGTGTGTATATATAGATATATATATAACATACATAGGTATATATACAGTGGCTCTCACACCCTATTTTTATATATACATAATCCTTACACATATGGTACATAATGCATGTGTATATGATGCTTACCTATTTATATCTCTGTATATACATGTGGAATGTACATAAAGGGATATATGAGAACATACACATATAATGTTATGTATACATGCACACAGACATGATCTCTCACACCTTTCCCTCCTTTTCTTAACCATATATACACCTAAACCTACGTATAAATTTATACATCTTTATATAATAGTCCTGTATAGATTGGGGATGTATGTAGAGCAAGATACATAAATAAAGACAATACTTTATACCTCCTATGTGCATGTATGTACATTTTTAAATTGCTATGTATAATTTTCATGTGTATGGATACAGAGGTTTTCTCTCTCTCACACACACAGATTTTATTTACCCTATACACAACTTCCTATAGACACAGCTATATCTTTATAGAGATGTTCCCTCTATAAATAAGTAAATTTCGTGTATATATAGTATCTACATATATACATACATATATACACACATTTTATATATTATAATACATATGTCTATATATACACTCAAGTATTTTCCCTTATATATCCACTATATATGTATGTAAAGAGACTCTCACATACCTACCCATATATATCTCTTTACATATATTTGTACATATATAAAATACCTATGTAGCTCCACACAGATCTTGATCTAACTTTGTCTGCATATACACACATAAACTGCTTTATTTATACACACATAAAACATATACCTATTACAGATTACTAAGATATGTATGTGTATAGTCTCACACTTTTCTAAATATCTATATAATTGTGTTTTAGAATAAGATATATGCACACACATACACCTACAGATACCTCCTTGCTATATGTAAAATATACATTTTAAAAATACATGTATCTAGTCACACACCTTTTTTGGTGTTTTTATATAGATATAAGAAATCTAAAGTATGTATATGGAGTTTCTGTCATACATATCTATATGTAAATATGTATTTATATATTCCCATATATGTGGGATAGACATATATACACATATCCCCCACTTTATGTACCTTGATATAGACTGACACCTGTATCCATACACAGCCATGTCTCTATACAAGTACATATATCCATGTATGTATGTGCATATAGGTACATGACACAGCTACATGTGCACACACTGATATATGCATAGACACAATCATGCACAAACACCTTCATAGATCTCTGAGTATGCAGACACATATGTGGCCATACTCATGGCACACACATATCTTAGTCTGTGAACAGCTATGGAGAAAGCATCTCTGTCCCCCCATGTACATCCATGTGGGATGTACCCACACATACAATATACACATTCACAGGGACACAGTGGATTGGGTTGGAAGGCACCTTCAGAATCATCTGTCCCCCCTTCCTGCCACGGGCAGGGACACCTCCCACCAGCCCAGGTTGCTCCAAGCCCCGTCCAACCTGGCCTTGGACACTCCCAGGGATGGGGCAGCCACAGCTTCTCTGGGCAACCTGTGCCAGGGCCTCCCCACCCTCACAGCTCTCCCAGCCTGGCTCCAGAGCAGAGGGGCTCCAGCCCTCTGAGCAGCTCCGTGGCCTCCTCTGGACTCGCTCCAGCAGCTCCACATCCTCCTGCTGTTGATCCCCAGAGCTGGAGGCAGCTGCAGGGGGGTCTCACCTGAGCAGAGCAGGTGCATGGCCATGGTCGAGCTGCACGTCCCCAACACTGCCAGGTCTTTGTCCTTGTCCTCAGGCTGCTCTCGATCCCTTCAGCCCCTGTGCCTGTGCTTGGGATTGCCTGGCCCTGATGAATTCCAGGAGGTTTGGCTCCTGGATGCCATCCCTGTTTACAGCCACACACACTTCTATTTATGCCTCAGTTACATACACAACTACATCTGTCTCCAGGAGTGTGGATGTGTACATGGGAATAGAAATACAGAATACATTATACATAGATACACATTTCTGTAATTCTGTACACATATATTCAGATCTCCTCTCAAACCTCCCCACTCCTTTACACAGATCTTTATGT
Source organism: Pachyramphus minor (assembly GCA_013397135.1). Lineage (NCBI taxonomy): Eukaryota > Metazoa > Chordata > Aves > Passeriformes > Tyrannidae > Pachyramphus > Pachyramphus minor. The sequence goes on along the minus strand of VYXB01007426.1, from coordinate 218,257 downwards.
ATTTTATATAGCTAATATATGGGTTTTATTAAAATATCTGTGTATGTACACAGACACAGCCTCTCACACATCTTTATCTGTATATAAAGATATATATGTATATCTTGATCTATATAAAAAAATCACACATACCTATATGGGTATATAAATCTGCTCACATATACACACATGTATGTTTGTATGTGTGTGTATGTTTGGAGACATGTACCTGATGCATCATATATCTATATATACAAATATATATATAACTACATACATCTTTATATATGTATGTGTATCCAGGTTTGTATGCCTATAAGAGATGTATATAATACATTACCCATTTATATGCATACACATCTACACACATTTTATATACAATACATATATGCACAGATACATCCTCATATAGCTATCTACATATAGGTACATCTGGAGAGATCTATATATGCCTATATTTCACTGTGTATGCATACTATATATATATGGATGAATATATGTGATAAACACATGTAATACATTATGCTCATATATATATAAGTGTATATATAAAAACACATATACACACACACTTATCTTGTATATATGTACATGTATATGCAGGTACACACACCTTTTTTTTCCCCTATAACCCTGTGTATATATGGGGATGTATATATGGAGATATAAATTTTTAACACACAAACATTTTTTACACATAAGGGGAGTGTGCACACCCCCCCCACCTGCCCAGCCCTGCTCACCTCCTCCTCAGGTTCCTCCCAGTCCTGGCCCCGCTGTGTCCAGCAGCCACTGCACGGCTGCCCTGGGCTGAGCAGCACAGTGGGGCCCACACAGCCCCCTCTGACAGGAGGAGCCCCCTGAGCTCTACATCAGGGCCCACACAGCCCCCCCTGACAGGAGGAGCCCCCTGAGCTCTATAGCAGGGCCCACACAGCCCCCCCTGGCAGGAGGAGCCCCCCGTGCCTGCAGGACTCCTGCCAGGGGACATCCATTTGAAGGCTGCCCTGGGGTCACAGAGCTTGCTGGCTGCTGAGGTTTCTTCCCATTCAGTTTAACCTTTCTGAAAGGTTCCCAGCGTGGTGCTGGGCTAAGCTGTCTCCCCACTGCTTTTCCCTTCATTTATTTTGTCCATGCTGTTCATTCTCGGGTCCATTTGAACTGCTCTGGGGGCTGGACAACCTGGCTAGGGGGAATTAACCTCTCCCAGATCTCCAAAGTATTCTGAGTGCCTTCAATGTGGGGCCCTTCAACCTTCAGAGAACTGTTGACATACTTGCATGGAGCAAACCAAGAGACTCTCTGGTGGACAGATGTACATCCCTGCTCAGTGTCTCCTGGCTTACAGCACACAGTGCAATGCAAACACAGAGTTCACGTTCGTGTTTTCAAGCAAAACTTACCACTGCTGGGCTCGTTGTAGTATCGGCTGATGTAATTATTCATGTCATCCTCTGGAAGGACAAAAAGGCAGCCATCAGAAGACAGTTTGTATCATTAAATGGTTGAGTGCCACCCCATGGAAGGCTCTCCTCTGCCCTGCATGCCCAGAGCACCGCCTGCTCTGTGTCTTAGGCCACAAGACCTCAGTGCACTAAAGCCCCCATCCATGCTGCAGCTACAGCCAACATGAGGTGGGACTATCATTTGTCACAGTTCTTTACAGCACCAGCCTGGGCAGGAGGCATTCTGGCTTCCAAAGGAAACGTGCTCCATGGTCTTTCCAGAGACTGGCATGGGGCTGACCAGTTCCCCAGGCCCAGCCCCTTGTTGTTGTAAAGACAAGTGTAACAACACATATATACAAGATATACAGCATAATGTTGACATTACTTTCTAATTTACTAGAAAGAGTTGTGCAGATCAAGGGTGTAGTACTACACTTGCAGTACATACACAAAAGCTGCAGCTGAACGTCAGTAACAGCAAGTTACAAACAACCATGTGACCACAGAAGGGAAAGAAGCAGCCCTATTGCATGTACAGATTTTAGGTGCTGCAGATGACATTGGGATTTTGTGTTCTTTTACAGAAAAGCAGAACCTTTTTCCTGTTGTGGAAAAAGGAAATAAACTCCTCTTGTTGCAGTTCTGAGCAGAAGGCAAACAGCATCAGCAGTCCAGGAGAATGTCAAGCTTACAAGCAACCTGACCTGCCCAATTTGTGGTGTATCCGTGCTCTAAAAGCATTCTCTTCTTTTAAGTGCTCTTTTTGATACCATGTTTCAGAAACCCATGCTCATCCCTTTGAGCCAGATTTCCTTCGTCCCCCTGGGTCTCTGTGGCTACAGTCCCGCCTCATCACAGCACATTGCGGTTTGCAGGTGAAAGAAACAGATGTTTTCTGGGGAACACTTTCCTCACACAACAAGACCCAAACCACCAAGCACTCTGTACCTGAAATAGCTGCACTCATAAGAAGGCAATCTAACCTGACACTGAAAGGCAATGTGGTTGTTTTCCTGGTTTCATTGGATCTTAAAAGCTTTTTCGGCCCTTGTTGATCTTTAAATGCCTGCAGTCAGAGGTGCGCCTTGTGCTAATGTCTGAGTTTAAAAAAGAGGCCTCAGAGTAGCTCAAGGCGATGCTGCTGAATTAGGAGTACATTGCAAGGCTTTTCAGCTATCTGCTGCTAAAATACACTTCATTTCAGTCATGCATAATTGATACTCTCAGTGCCACCAAACCTTCCAGCCGTACAGACACAGGTTCTGGTTCAGGCATGGAACCTTCACTACATCAGAAAATACCTATGTGTGGTTGTACTTCTGTAGGGCACTTCCAGCATATTTAACTTGGAGTCCAATTCTAAGCAGACAAACAAGGAAAGTAGCACTGCAGTGTGGGTGGATGAGGGCACACTCTGTGTGCAGGGACACCCTCCTTGTCACCTGGCAAGAGCCATGGATGGGTTCCTGTGGCTCCCATTACAGTCTGCCCCAAATGCCAAGATGCTTTGCACCAAACACAGAAAACAACTTGGAAAAGTGACTCACCTGCTTGTCACGCCTTAAGGCTCAAATGAAGTCCTCTTTAGGACTGCACACGTTTACTGGCCACCTGTCTGGCAACTAACAGAATGTACCAGGGCACTATTCCCAAACAGAGCAGCTGTGTTCAAACCAAAGAACTCGACTGCTCTTTATGTCAGCAGTGCCAAGCACCTGGAAAGCAAATCCAGCAAGGCACTGCCTCAGCTCCCCTTGAGTGCTGAGGACAACCACCCCCTGCCCTGACCCTGCATGTGACCACTTGCACCCAGCACTGGGGGAGCTGCCCAGCTGCCACTGTTATGTTATTATGTTATTATGTGATGGTCTTATTAATGTCATTGCTTATCACTGCTCATCTATTTCGATATAAATAAAAAATATATGCATAAATAGATATACATGTGCATATAAAATATAAAATGTATACTTTTAACCTTGAATAGTTTCTTATTAATAAAACACAATAAAGAGTAATGGAAAAAATCCAGCAGAATAAATATTTCAACAACAGATTAAGTTTCAGAATCATTACATTAAAGCAAACTGACAATTAACAAACTCATCTGAGCCATATGGGAGTCTCAGCTGCTTTGGGCATTGAAGGCTATAAACAATTCCAGTTATCTCCCATTATATTCTACATTGCTGAAAAAAAAGGAGCTCAAAATAATGCAACAAATATACAACTGAAAGCACCTACTTTTGCATATAAAATGTATACACAAAGCCAAAGTACAGAAGTGCACATCCCCATGGGACACTGCTCAAGTGTTCCTGGTGATTCCAGGGAGATGAAGACCCTGCTGCTTGGTCAGGAGTGCAGCTGGTGGCACATGGGAAGTTCACAGGAGCAAGCAGGGGAGACCAGCTTTTCCAAAAGGGGCAGATCACCTGTATTATTTAAATTCTACACAGTGTTTTCTGCTGTTGGTCTATTTTACTTCCAGCTCCAGAAAGGAGCTGTCTTAAGGCGTAGTTCATTCCTCACAGTTACCCTGTTTTGCTTAAATTTTTTTTTTATTTCTACTGCCTTAGAATTTTCAGGATCCAGAAAATTTAATTTTTCTCCTTTCCTAGAAATAAATCTATCTCCTCCAATACACAGAAATGTTACCTGCACTTCCTTTTCCAGAAGACAAACTTTGCATCCTTAACCATAAGGATGCCCAAATGGTATTTATAGTAAATTAAAGAACTGGTAATAAGTAGAAAGGAAAAGCATTTTCCTCTTAATTCCCCTGAAAATGGCAATCTTAGGAAAATGTCTATGGATGGTAATTGGGATCTTCTTGTCAGATGTACCAGGAGGAATCACAGAAACATTTCTGTTGGAAAAGGCCTTTAAGATCAAGTCCAGTAGTAAACCTAACACTGCCAAGCCCATCACGAAGCCACATCCCTCTGTGCCACATCTGCCCACATGAGTGACCCCCAGGAAATCTGTGTGACAGGAAATGTGGTGACAAATCTGGTGATGAAGATCTAAAAGTTGTGAGCTGAGAAGGCAGAATGGCAAGAGTGAGGCAGCTCTTCCCTGTGTGAGAACCCATCCTAACCTGTGGTGAACAGGGATGGTTCTGTAATCTTCCCTGGAAAGGGGAAGCAGTGAGATACACAGCAGCACTGTGGAGGAATTCAGCTGAGAGATTTTGCTGAGCAGGGGGAGGAGGGAGCAGAAGCAGGCTGTTCTCTGTGGTCCATGAGCAGTATTTCCTCAAGCTGTGTGGGGTGACAACTGTAAGAGGTGAGGCAGCAGAGTAAGGTGGGACCACAAACGGGTGGTGGGGCTGACTCCAACACGATCAGGACTTTCACTAGACAGAAGGGAAAGTCTGGTTGGGAAGGTTGCTCAGACTCTGACTTATCTCACACAAAACCAGCCTCCCCTGACACAGTAACCAACCCTCTCTGCAAGGCTGTGAAGTGCAGTCCCATCTCAGCCTGCTGCCCAAATCTCTGTTATTGAAAAAACGTGTGGTTCTCAGTCAGGATCTGTCTGACAGCCACTGGATTTTGTCTGATGAAGGTTTCCAAGTTATCTGCTTGTACTTTTCCTGCAAGACTCAAAACACACACTGCAATGGTTCAGGGAGTAATAAACTATTTAGAGTACAGTGCCATATAATCTCATCTGACCCAAGAGACAACATTGCAAGCACTCTCTCTTGGCCCTATAAAAACCTAATAAATTTGGTGAAACACATAAATGACATTCCACCCAAAGCAAGTCTCTTTCAGTTCTATAATGCCTCAACAGTAATCTTTAATTGTTTCATCAATGCCTTCAGTGAATGATCTGCAACTCCCCTGCATACAATAAGTACCATTTACACATATTTTAGATTAGAGGCCTTAAAAATGGGGATTTATTTTGAAATATTATTATTTTATTGCCATTGATTGTACTGCCTTCTGTCTCTGCAAGCTGAATTTTCTGAACTGGAAGGTTATTTTTGATGCTGTGTAGCCTCCCCCTGAGGTAGTAATGTCTTACCCCAACTTCCCTCCAGAAAGCAATCTTTACTAGGAGGTTTCTAAAGAAGCAGATCTTTCATCTGTTTGTGCCAACAGGAACCAGGAGTAGCCAGCTGGCACCTTCCAGGAGACTTCCCCTGCTTCTGGTTTGAAGGCAGGTTGCCACATCAGTGCAAGCTGCAGTACTGAACAACTGTTAATTCACACTGATATCCAGTCCCTGCAGGGCTGGATGGATGCCTGAGCACATGGATAATCCATCTTGAGAGGAACTGTAAACTCAGCTTGCACAGAAAACAGAGCAACAGATTCAGCCTGGTTCTAAGTAAGAAATCAATCTGAGAGGGAAGTCACTGTGCAAAGGGAAATCCTGGGATATGGAAGCAGGTCTGTTAGCAGCAGCTGCTGCTGGGACAGAAAACCAAAATCCAAAGGGGGGCTTTGGCCCTTGCTTCAGCAGCTCATGCAGCAAGAGCACCGTGTGCTGACCTGAGCACAGCTCAGATGCAGCACAGCTGTGTCAGCAAGGCTGGTGGCTCTGGGTACAGGGTGGCCTGGGGGACCCCTCACTGCTCTTTTCAACCTTGTTCTCTATGAATATGGATCAGCAGATCCACATCTGAGCTGGCTCGTTACAGTCAGCCCAAAGCATTCAGAGGAACTTGGGCCTTGTCTCTGAAACAGCCACATTTGTTGAGTCTAAAACACAAAGGTTGAGAAAGGACATGGCTACACCATCAAAGCAATTATCTGCTGGGTAAACATCAGGGAAAGAGAAGAATAAATTAAGCAGAAGGATTCAAGAACAAATTGTTGTAAACTGGCAACAAATAAATGCACTCTGAGAATTAGGAAAACAGCTCTAATACTTTGGAAAATGAGCTGGTGGAACTGCTCTAATGGTGGAGAAGGGCAGAACACATCCCTGCTGTCACAGGGAGCACCATCTGCTTATGAAAGGGATCGTTTATGAAAGGGGCTGCATGCTTGGACAGTGGAAAACATCCCAGTTCTGTGTTCCTTTACCTGTCAGCAATGTCTTCACACCTCTTCACATTAATGATGAGAGACAACTCCAGCCTCACATGCGTGACTGTGCACTCACCACTTCTGGAAGTGAGGAGTTTCTACCCCACCCCTTTGGTGAATATGGAATGCAAGAGTCAAACTTCACTAACTGCACACACATTTATGTAAGTGTTGCTTAAGGTTTACTTCCTTTGATTCCTGCCTGGATGGTCAGTGCACAGAGAACCACAAAGCCTGAAAGAGGCACCTAGAGAGAAGCCAAATTGGAGTGCACTTGGGATACAACCATTTCCAGGAGTAGGCTTCAAAGTAGATACATTTCAACATTTGAAAATAACCATAAACTATTTTTTATCTATTGTTTTGCACTAGCAGGACTCTCTTAGAGCACTAACAGATGATCACCAAAGGAACTGGCTGAGAGTTTAAAAGCATCCAACCAGCTCAGACTGCCTTGCAAGGAACAACTGACAAAATCCTTTTTGGTGCCCTGCTTTGCCTTCTCAGACAGCTTATGAATAATCTTAGGAAAAGCCCTCTGAAGCTCAAGAATTTTTCATGCTCCCCTCCCAGTATCCTACTTTTTTCACTTACAAAACAGTGGGTACCTAGGGGGAGAGCAAGCTTTACTTTTCTCTAAAGCATGATCATAAATTGCAGCAGTCCCCCAAAGCAAAAGACTTAGTGCTAACCCTGTAAAAATGGAAATTTGACTCAGAACAGTTAAAATAAGCTTTTGGCGATGTGAAGTCCCGGTTCTCGCTCAAAGGAATAGAAGGGTGGTGTATTAATCTTACACTCTGGCAGTACTGTAGAATTTCAAAAACTGAAATGATATATGCAGGAAAATGAGGAATTTCCACTAGGGACTCTAATTCATATACTATGGGAGAGATTAAAGAATAATAAATTTTGGAAGGAAGTATTAATGGCTAGATGGGGCACTGTGAACCTGGCATTCCCTGAAGCCTGGAACTTTGTATACCAAACACTAAAAATGATTTGTTGTGCAGGACCAGAAAACATTAGCTGTTATTCTGACCATGAGCAGTTACACACTGTATGAGGTAAGAAGTCCTTTATAATTTAGAACTTCCTTTATAATTTAGAGATTAATAGATAGGATAATATTTGCCATTATGTCAAATGGCAACCATGTCTGGGAAGAAGAAAGGAGCACTTAGGATACTTCCCTTGCTCTTAGAGCAAGGCTGACCACAATGGGCCTGAAAATCATTAGTGATGCTGCGTTCACATGCAGCAGCTCTCAGCCCAAGCTCTTCACAATCAGAGGGAGGGAAGGTAAAGTGCTCACAGTGCAGCAAATGTCAAAGCCCTGCCCTGAGTCTGCAGCTCCTCCAGCCCTGCCCTTCTCTTGGGTCTGGTGTTGATGCTGGTACCCTTTGACTTGCAGGCTGAAGCCTGTGTTTTAGCTGTCACCTTTGTCTGCTCTAGAGATCAAGTTTTTGGCAAGAGAAATAAAATGCCAATTCAAAGCAAGCTAAAGGTGAAAAAAATTCCTGCTTCCTAACCAAATTAATTAGGAAATACATATATTTTCTACAGTTATTCCCACTATATCAGGAGGTCTTTTGGTGAACTGCTCTGGGGAGACAGAAGCCTGTGAGGCAGCAGCCAGCTCACTGTTCACAGAATTAGCACAGCTGTATGGCCCCAAGAAGGGGTCCTTCAAAAGGAGGCATGAAATGTTTGCTGGGGAGTTAAGGGAGAGCCCATTGTCCATCTGACTAGAGCTCTTGCTTCTCCCAGTCTTGTACTTGCAATTGGGGCACTTTAGATACAAAGAGCAAGAGATCTGCAGAAGGAAAGGCTGGGTGGAAACAGACACTGAAAGTTCCCAAATCAACAGAACAGCTCTCCTGATGCAGGTCACAGTGTGTGTCTCTACACAGACTCCCTGAGGTGCTGCCATGTACCATTGATACTGGGGTAACCTGACTTACTTTACTGAATGCTGTCATAAATGGTTGCACAAAATCCAGTGTAAATACCAGAGTACAAGCTACAGCTGCCTCTGAGGAGCTTTAACTTATGCACTATCCCATAAAACTTCCAGGTAGGGAAATGAGTAAAAGTTCTCAATGCTTTCTTACTCCAGAAGCCTCCATGGTGAAGTATTCTGCACTGAATGTTTCCATTGTTCCATAAAGATGGGGGAAATAAGATTAGCCTGAGATGGAATATCCCATCTCCTCATGCAGCATGTTCTGTAGCCAACTTAAGCTTGCTGCTTTGGCAGCATTCAGAGCTCTCAGAAGACAGTGATTGATTTATTTTGAAATAAGTTAAGTTTGGCAAAAACACACGCATTCCATTCCATCCCCTAGCCTCAGGTGCTATATGTAGGGCTAATGTTCTGCCAGAGCATAAAAGAACAGCACATCAGAGCCTGTTCTGCCAAACAGCTGAATCGTGGCTTTGAACTGCTGCTTTTCTTTTGACAGTGTTAGTGACTTGGTCCCTTATTTCTCCTCTAACTAGTCAGCGCAACAGGCAACTGCAGATATGTTTCAAAGCTCCCAAGTGCCAAGTGGCACACAGAATGATTAACTGCAGCCATCACTCTGGAATCTTTTAAGGAGGAAAAACACAGCTTCGAGAAAATGGATGCAAAGCAATCCCTAATGTGGTCTGACACAGAGGGTAACCTGCAAACCATAACCCTCCCCCCTAAAGTCAGGAGTTAGAACATTGGTGGCTGAAGTCCCAGGCAGGGAATGGGAGGGTACAGGAACTGGCCTGATGGTCTGAGCCCTGCAAAGCCACATCTCAGGAGTACTGCACATGCCTCAGCAGGTGGGGAGATGGAGGATCCTACACCAGCTGCATATCCCCTTCCCACAGAGTGCACACAGAGGCACCTTCAGCTGAAGCCATACCCTTCTTCCATCCCCCACACCACAGGCAGCTTTGGCTCATGCATGGCCAGAATGACCATGGTGGAGGTGAAGAAGATACTGGCAGCAAAGTGATGATGATGGCAAAGCAACTGCCAGCATATTAGTGGGAATAAAAGGTGGTGCTGGGAGAGCAAGCCCCAGTTGAGGTGGGGAGGGAGAAGAATGAGGCAGGGCTGGCTCATGATCCTTCCTCCCCAGAGGTAACTGCCTTCTCAAGCTGTGAGGTGAGATTTCAAAGTTACACAGCAGCACTGCTAGCGCAGGACTCAAAGCCTTCATAGCTTACTACTTTTTCTTTGCAAAACAGTCCAAGAAATGACATGCAAAATCCTCTATCTCAATTGCCTGTTACCGGGATTGTGAACTAAAGCACTGAATGCTACTGCTGGGTGTGTGGTTTCAGCAGCTCAGTGTGATGGCAGAGACCACAGGCTGCTGTCCCTTGCTGGAGGAACACAGGGAAATTTTTCTGTCCAACTCCTGCCTCATTCAACATAAACCCGTCAAAATTGTTAAAACAGAGTCACCATAATTTATGGTCTGAAGACAAGCACCCAATGCATCTACAAAGATTTTGTATGTAATATATGATACAATACACCAGATACATTTCCTCTGGTACTTTTAGATGATTTCTGGGAATCAGAAATTAATTCTGCCTACTCAGAATAAATATAACCTAAAAAGAACATAAACATTACACCCAATCTATAAAGTAATGTATGTTTTCTTATTTGCTGAATATCTTTTTTTAGTGAAAAGCATGACTGTCTCATCATGTAACCTAACTAAATGCAGAAATCAATCCTGAAGATTGTTGTTGGAAGTGTGGGCAGAATTTTACAGGGAGACACAAATAATGAGTAATCATGTTAACCTGGACGTTGGGATGAATACCTCAGACAGAAGAACTTTTAGATGATCTCCATAGCACTAAAATTTCAGCAGAGCCTCCTTACAATGTGTGCAACACTCTTCATTTCCAAATGTAACCCTCAAGGAACACATACATAAATTATAATATATCCACTGGGAAAACCTCTGAAATACTACAAAAAAGGGGGAAATGCATTTTCGGGGGCAGTCTGCTCAACTGTCTGCTTTTAAATACAATTTCATATCAGGAATAATTAATGGCTTCACTGTGGTTAGTACTTACATATTAGAAAGAGAAAAAAACAAAGCAATTTCTACATGCTTTCATTACTGTGTAGAGAAAGGAAAGGATTATAATTTGAAAATGTCTGGTGTGTTTTTTCTCTTACAGATTTTGATTAAAGTATCTGTGCCTTGAATTCTAAGGAGTTTGACCAATGTAAAGATAACATGCAAAACCCCTAATTCCAACATATTCACATATTGTGCATCTACCAAAATAATCAAGCTAAGATGTCCAAGGAAGACTAACACACCACTAAGGTAAACAGTGTTGTCTCCTCTGGAATATTACATTATATGTTACTGAAAGCAGGACACATTCTGCACTCCACTGTAAGGGCTGGGGGTTCACAGGAAAAAGCTATGTCTTGTCCAGAAAAAACTTCAGGCCTAATACTTATATAACAAAAACTGATCCAAGTAAATATAACTGTTGGTATTTCCCTGAACCACACACCCACAGACACTGACTGCTCCTCACCACAGGCACATGGCACTCAGACATGAGATGCCTACGCTGCGCATCCCTCCTTTCCTGGCACCAGAGCTGCCTGTCCAACACGGGCAGTTTTAAGCAGCCTGGTGAGAGCACAGCCTCCAGGCAAGGCAAGCCCCACAGCCTGGGTCCTCTCCAAACCACAGAAACGCAAGTGGCCAAAGACCAAAACTGTTTTTCAATGTTCTTCTCAATTTCTCTGCTTTTACCTCTGAGTGATTATCCTTTGGCCAATTCTCATTTGGCTGCTGCTTCTTTAGTATTTGATAGATCTAATCATGAGAACGCTGGGAAAGGAAGGTACATCATAGTCATTTTCTTCCCAAGTAATTTCTTTGGCTCTGTTTAGAACCTGCTCACAAATACAACAACAGCTCCTGCCACTTTGGAGCAGAGGCAGCCTCTTTGTAAGAATGGGAAACTGCAGTCTCCAGTGAAGTCATGAATTCCCCACCACAGTGGAGGTGTTTGTGGGTTCAGCAGCTTCAGTAAGGGATCAGCTGTGCAGCACTCACCTCGGGGAGGTCGCAGCTCCGTGATGTTCTCGGTGGCTTCGTCGTCCGAATCGTCCGTCGCCACCACCTTGTACCTCTTGCTGCTCTGTTTGTTCAGGACGTGTGGGACCTGCAGCGCAGCCTCTCTCTCTGCAGCGAGGTCCAGATCCTGCTGAGCAAGGTGGGCCCTCAGCTGCCTGATTTCAAACTAGAGTGAAAAACAACACCACATATTGATGTCATATCAGCATAGCCAGGAGTTTATATTCTACAGTTGGGAACCTATTACTCATTTTATCACTAAATCACTACAGTCTGGTGAAACAAGTACAATGTGGTTGAGCCAGGACATGAGTCCAAGCTACTGGTGCTCCCCCAGAGCCCATGTGAGCAGGACCATTGCTCACACAATCTAAAGGTAAGGACTGTCTCATGCTGGTCTTCTATTTCACACAGCTACATCCTGAAGGTAAGATTTTGGCCAATTTTTAACAGATCTAACTGCCAAATCAAATGTAAACTTTATACAAAAGACCACTCTTAACAGGCATTTAGGGATTTAGCTTCATGACACACACACTAGACTTGATAATGAGGGTTTCAGTGGAGGGGAGGTTCTCTGAGCAGCACTCAGAATGGTCCTCTCCCACAGTCCTCTTCTGTATTGAAATTTTCTGTACTCAGCAGTGTGCAGGAAACCCTGGGGAAGGTTACCACTTTTCTGGCCACTCCTCTCAAATATGTGAGCCATAGCAGTTAAACACTTTCTGCAACCAGGATGGGATTTGCCTCATGACTGGTGTTATAAAGCAGACATACCTGACAAAAAGACAGAAGCTACCAGGTACCATCTGACTGACGGACACAGCAAATTTCTCTTGTATTTGACAACCACACATCTTCCACCAGGCAATAAGAAAAACAATTTTTCTGTAGAGGCTGCAGAAACCCTTTAAACTGTTATGTAAGCACTACAAAATCCCCTCTGCCATGCAGCACAGCTATGGGGATGCAAAACAGAGTTTCTCTTTTCTAAACCCTTTTTAAGATTGGTAGCACAGCAGTGATCAAATCATGAATAATTATAGCGCGTCTGAGAGGGAAAAGCAAACGAGGCAAGTAATAGGCTCAGGCATTCAAACTCCAGCATTGCTGGGCCTCCCCTCGTTCAGGGCCTGAGGACCCTTCAGCGAGCACGATGCCGTGTTGAGCCTCGCTGCACCTGCCACTGCGCATTCACAGCACAGACGGGATTAGCACCTCCGTGCCTGAAAACTGGTGTGCAACAGCATGTAGGCTAAATGAACCTGCTTCTGGCTCTCGCCTCTCAGATGCTGACTCAAATCTACTCTGCTGTCAGATTTTGGAACCCATCAGCAGGCCCAGCCTGTTTCACCGCAGTCAGACAGGGAGCAAATGCCAGACATGCCGCAGAGCACCAGCAGCTCCTCCAAGCTCTGTAAGCAACTGCAGGGGAAACAAGACAGTTTCCACAGATTATGGAAAGAAAAAGGGATTCCAGTTTCCCACACCTGGAGACTATCTGCTTTCCAGAGCATACAGGAAGAAACTACAACTGGTAAGCCCACTGCAGCTCACAAATCTAGAAACCAAAGGGGCAGTTCAAACTTTCCAGGTCGTATTCAAACCACCTAATATACAGATCTAACAAAGCACACAGCTTCTCCTCCGTCTTTAAATCTGTGGACAGAGGCCTGGCAGCTGCAAACAGCTGGCTGCATGGAATGCTCATTGCTCTTAATCAAAGGTCTGCAGTGGCAGCCAGGAGTCAGGTGGAATCAGCAAATGTCAAAACACAGCCCTGCCCCTTGATTTCCTGCAACAAAACCTCCATGGTAGATCCCTGCTGCTGGGTTTGTGTTAACCTATTAGCTAGGGGGAATTAGCAAACTAGTATTGCTAACTCTGTTCCCAGCCAGCCTGAAGTTCCCTGAGGATTAAGGTGCTTGTGCCATACCCAGAAGTGCCAGTATGGACATAGGGAATTTCAGGTTTTATCCTCAACTTGAAAAAAAATAAGGAACAACAAAAGAGCTTACATTCCACCTTTGAAGGGAAAAAGATACCCCTTCAGACACTCCTTTGGTTTAATGGAAATAATGCATTTAAACATGAGAAGCAAAAATACATCTGGAGATTTTTTTCTTTATGCTGCCTAGCTCAAACCAAAAGGCAGTAAGAATTAGGGATCATTTCTGTTTTCCTACATTTCACACTTCATCCTTCAAAAAACATTCCTGTGTGTCAGAAAAAGAAATATTGCTACTAAAATGCTTCATTCTGGCCTAGAGGCAGGATACGATTTCCTATTTTCACGGAAGACAAAAAAAAAGGCAGGTATTTTTTAACACCAATGGACAGAACTAGCCAGGAGTCAGCTCAGGAACTATTTCTGCATCACACCCAATTTAAGGATCTTAAGCATTTACAAAGATTGGCTGAAGAGGGTAACAATCAAAAGCTCGGGGGGCATGACTTCGTTATAGAGATGTGAAAGGGAAGCATCTCAGGTGATCTTCCCTGCTACTGGGAGCCTACAGCAGGAACGGGGGAGAGAGAGGACTCCTCCTGCCCACTCCCATGTTCCAGTGAATACAGCCAGCATTTCCAAATATCCACAGGTTATTTCCAATCCTTAAACTCTCCGTGCCGGGTGCCGAGGCAGTTTTTATGAGCGGTTTTATTGTTTATCGCGGCTCTGTTCAACCTCCCGCCGTGAGGGGCCGCGGGGCCCGCGCGAGGCCGCGGGACGGGCTCTGCTGCCCCCTGGCGAGCGCGGCGGGAGCGGCACGGACCGCACGGCCTGAGGGAGGGACGGCACCTGGCAGGGACACCACACTGACAGGGACACCACAGTGACACCGCCCCGGCAGGGACACCACACTGACAGGGACACCGCCCCAGCAGGGACACCGCCCCAGCAGGGACGCCGATGGCACCCTGAAACGGACACCACAGTGACAGGGACACCACACTGACAGCACCATCGCCCTGACAAGGACACCACACTGACAGGGACACGGACCGGGCACCAATGGCACCCTGACAGGGACACTGGAAACAGGCACCAGTGTCACCCTGACAGTGACACTGCTGGTGACACTGGGACTCAGGCTAGAAAATACGGCACTACTGTCACACTGTCACAGACATTGGAACCTGGGCTAGATACCTGGGCACTAATGTCACACCCTGTCATAGGCACTGGCTGATGCACTGCTGAGGTGAGAGGTGCATGCAGCACTTGCAACTTTTTAAGTTGTCCGTGATCCCTTCGTTCCTGAGCTGCAAACACAAACCACGTGCTTGCCTCATTTTCAGCTCTTAACACTGAGCTATTTCAGCTGGTCTCAAATCCAGAACTGAACAGGAGACTGTCAGAAGCAGATATGAGGATCAAATTCCTGGGCACAATAAAGCAGCCCAGTGCTCTTGGCATCAAGTGCAAGGTAACAGCACACAGATGTTCCAAGGTAACAGCAGAGACTGATGTTGCCTACAAACCCACGCAGCTGCAACTGGTTAACACAGGCTCTCCCTTCCACCTTTCCATTACCTCAGATGCTGAGCTTCCAGATCCCATTCATATTTGCCCTGAAGCCTATGTGGTCATTAAAACAGTGGAAAGCTGCAATTAAGTAGTTGTGTGTGTAACTGTCATTTTTTTTATTGACAGAGAAGAGGGTATTCATTGTACCAATGGTGGTATCTCACTCCCACATTGATTGTTCCTGCTGCAAAGCGCTCCATACAACATGTTGCACAGAGATGCAAACCCTGACTCTTTTACAAACACATAGCTCTTGCCTGCTCAAAAAGGGACTCTGTGGGATAGAAAGTCACCATTTACCACAAGGACTGATTTAGTAAAATGAAAGGACATTCAATAAAGTTAAACAAGAAACAGATTTTTGTTCATAAAAGGCACAGATCTACTTAGGACATCAGTTCAATATCAGTTGTTTCTTGACAATTATTTCAAGGTCTTGTAGAAGCTGGAATACAGTTTTAGCCACTAAAACCAAACTCCTACAAACAAAGGTTAAATCTAAAGGGGTGTTTCTTATGGGTGAAATGCAGTGAGAGGCTGCATGAGCAAATTAGGTTGTAGGTGCTTATTTCTATTGAAGATTATATTGAACACTGACCTCAGGCAGTTCTAATGTGTAAAAGAGCTAATGAGATTGCTCTGACTGCATGTCAGGCAGTCCAGGGCAGCTTAAATCAATCATTATAAGGTATAAAATATAACAGTCTTTTTAAGTAAAAAATTCTGGGCCAAGTTAAACACATGAAATTTCTATTTGCAGTAGGAGCTGATGTAGCTCTTTGGGTACCTGGGTCCCTGTACCTGGGCCCCTCCAACACCGAGTCCTGCAGGAGAGCTGGACTGAGGACACCATGGTGCCTCCTTTCAGGTAGACAGACCATCCCTCCCCTCAGCCTGTACGGCAGGATGCATATTATGCATATCATGAGGGGACAAAAAAAGGGGGGAAAAAAGGCACATAAACATATACACGTTTAGATTTATATAAATTAAAACTTAATAATAGATACCAACTCTGTGTAAGAACATTGTAAATCTCACAGAGACCCAGTGAGCAAAAAATTCTATTGTGTGGAAGATATTTTGTTGCGACCAAGCAGACCAAGGTAAACCATCTCCTGACTTATGATAATTACAAACAAGAGCACTGGTCCACTTGAGAATGCTACTGACTCTTATTTATCAGGACACCTATGATATTCATCATCTCTAACTCTTACACATACTTTGGTGGGTATTTCTCAACAAGTTCCAACATACTTTGCAATGGAAAAAATATACTTGAAAACTTCATAGCTGAAATGGACCCATGAGGGTCATCTGGTCCAACATCCTTCTAAAAGTCAGTCCATTTAGCACAGGTTGCCAAAAGCCTGTCCTCTCAAATTTTGACTATCTCCAAGGCTATACGTATGTGGCACAACCTCCCTGGCAATCTGCTCCACTGCCTGACCATTCTCATAGGGAAAATATTTGTTGTTATATTTAATAGGAATTTTGCACATTCCATGCTTGCGTACAGTCACTGTGCACCTCTGAGAACTGTCTGGGTACTGAGGGAGCTGAGGACAGCAATAAAGCTGTAATACAGGTGGCTAATGTGAAAACACACTTATTACCAAGAAAAAGGGAGAAACAGATTGTCTCCTAGAAGAATGAGTAACCAGACTGTTAGACATGAAGAGGAAGTTCATCAACAGTCAATTTACCGTACCATTTTCAAAATCTACTATATATGTCATTTTGTAGCACAAATTTGGCAGTATTTTGTCAGGAAACAAAGCAGAAAGAATGATGGGCACTCCTGTGCACTCCCTCACTCCAATAATGTATTAGTGATTATTTCTAATCTAGTGATTATTTCTAAACTGACAGACCTACCCAGAGCTCCAGATAATATCTCAGTTTACATACCTGGTTTTACAAAGTGTGCCACCCATCCTATCTGATATTTCACAGCACACATGGAAGACTCAGAAAGGGACTTAGCAGCGAATCACATAGTACTTCCCTTTTAATGGTCTAGCAACAGAGTATGATTGACATAGTTTCAGAGAGATCAATGAACATTTTAGCCAGAAGCTTACTTGTGTCTAATGCAGGAGCAATAACTTTGCTCAATTCTATTAGTGCTGTCTGTACAGAATGCCCTGCCCTAAAAATCATCTGCCACTGGGATACAATCCAATGTTTATTTCCATTAGTTTAGCCATTGTTGGTAACAATAAAAATCAGGAGACAGTTGCAAACTAATGATTTATGGGCAGAATGAAACACGGGATGACCTTGGCTGCCTTCCATCCACCAAGAAAATGACTGGTAGTTAGAAATAAATTAAAATTATTGCAAAAGGATAACATAAGTTATTTCTCCGATAGGTAATTTTACCAGCTAAATAGCCCTGTCATTAAACTAGCAGCTGTTGTACAAATTATATTCCAAGATAAAAAAAGAAATTACAGCTTCCATAGTTGTTGCAGCTTTAAGAATGATGAAAAACCCAATTCTATAGGAGTCGACAGAAAAGGAGCTCTTGTGATAAGGCTGAACACAGAGTCTTGGCTGGACTGTGCTCAGCTGAATTACTCTTACGAAAGTTGAGCAGAAAAGATCGAGTAAGTAGATCTATTACCAGAAATGAAATTCCTTTTCAGGTGATTTCAGAGGAAAAAACCAATCTTCCCTGACTGGGATTTGTAGTTAATGAAACGTTAGGACTTTGTTTTGCAATTTAAGTTATGTGATAAAACAAAACCATATACTCCGTGCGTTATTTTTGATAGTGACTGCAGTGAGACTTCTTTTCCTTTTACCTTTACCCATTTTTAGACAATCCTTGTTACTGTGGTTGTTAATGTTTCTCATATTTTGTGATCTCCTGTACAACTTTTCAGTATTTTTTGCCTTGCCTGCCCTCATGCTCCACTCCTGTTTAACGACCTCTTTTTTGGCCAATGGAGAATAAATAAAACAGCAAACTACTCAGTGTAGTTGCAGTGGGGTACTACAGAGAACAAACTGGTGGTCCGTGCAAATATAAGCAATAAAATATATTCTGGTTTTCAGATGTATGGCCAGCCAAAAATCCACATCTGGAAAGAGTTTTCATATTTGCAAAAGTACATCTCCAATGTCAGTCAGGAATGGAAATGTACTTATAGTTGTGATACCCTGTCACTGGTCAAAATACACAACTGACAAAAGAAAGGGAATTCAAAAAGATGTGGGGAGGTTGCATCTTTCCTGCTTTTTCCACGAACAAGCAATCCATTAAAAAGGTCAGGAAAGATGATCAAATGAAAAAGCAAAAACCTGGCAGAATTTTAGACATTAAATACCATTAGGAGCCATTTCTCCCATCAGATGCTGTAAACAATGTTAATGTGAATATTATAATGCTGACAACTTGTTCTTGACTGAATTATGAAGCTAATAATTTACAAATAAAGGATGCAGTCCTTGTGTCGATGTCTACTGTTGCTAACTGTAGCTCATCAGTACATTTACCTGATATTATACAGCTGAGGCATTTGTTTGGCAGCAAGTCAGGCCAGTAAGAAGGATTAGCAATGCTGTCATTTTTCTATACACCATATTTTTCCATAGCTGATGACACTTGAAAGCTACAAGAGAACCTGCCCTGTTTTCTCAGATTTACTCCTCTCCCAGTGCAGTATTTCTTTGTGTTTGATGTACAGGTTGTTGTAACCATCAGAGCTCAGATTAGGGCTGCTCTGCTCAGACATTTGGCAAGACAGGCTCAGAATGGAGAGCAGCAAGGGCAGCTCCTGAACCTCACCTGGGATAATGAGCCCACCTTTACTCCAAGACTATGAAATAATAACACCAAAAATTGTTCAGAGAGTGTTGTCTCGCTGCGTAACACAGTTCCTAAAAATAAATGTTTTAAACTTTATGACTGTTAAGAACTTCAGTATGGTCTGACAAACAAATTACTGTACTGGGACTCAAGAAATCACTGATTTGCTTAACCTGTTTGGCCAAAGGATAATCTCTCCCCTTTAAACAGGGGAATTTCACAATTAGACAGAACCCTGAATCACTAAATATCATTGTGCAAAGGTGTTATGAAGAGAACTGCAGTTTTGCCACTGAAGACACTTACATAGTTGGAAGTAACTAATTTCTGGCAATTTTGTCAAGCCTAAGGTTTAGAAATTTGTTATGCTTAACATGAGAGACTCAAAAATGATACACTGTCAATTGGTCTTTCTAATTTGTCACACAGACAGGGCAATTCACCACCACACCAAGAGTTCATTGCTGAATCCTAGACTGAGATCCAGGAGACCTCAAACTAAATCTGAAAAGACAGTTGGGGACCTGAATTCTGATGGATGGTTTGACAAGAATTTAAGGGTTCCTCTGTAAAAGATGGGCACCTTAATCT
The DNA here is from genome assembly GCA_013397135.1 of Pachyramphus minor. Lineage (NCBI taxonomy): Eukaryota > Metazoa > Chordata > Aves > Passeriformes > Tyrannidae > Pachyramphus > Pachyramphus minor. The sequence continues at coordinate 198,731 of VYXB01007426.1, read as the reverse complement.
CTGCTTCAGATTATGCTTGTGGTACCTACCACAAGCCAGGAGTGGGAGTTGAAGCTAGAAATCTCCAGGATTTATTTGGACATCTATCTCATAGTTACCCTTACAACTGAAACTAGAAGTAAATCACCTGGGGGCTCATTGTGTTATGGTTTGATGGTCACCTGAACACTCACTTATCCCAGGCCTCAACATCCATCCCTGGCTCCTACTTCAACACAAGTTAATCAAGAACTCATTTGCATGAGACAAACTGCAAAAACTCCTGGCTCAGTGCCCAAACAATGGCTTTACACCTTTTTCATGTAAATATATTCATTTGAGACATTTTAAGCTTCACCTTTCCTTACTTCATCACTAACACTGGGGGGCCTGGGAAGAGTCTTAAATCTTGACTTACTTCCAGGAACTAGAAGCTTCTCTTGCAACATTTTGAGCTTGCCAAGAGTCTCTGACTGACCTACAGGGAAGCTGCCTTCTGCATTTAAAACAGGGAGATTCATTAGTTTTTAACTGCATGTACTTCTCCCAGGAATACACCCCTAATGCAGCTGCAGTCTCCAACAACGGCAGCGCCTTTTGCATGTTTGTAGGACTATGTCAAGCTAGCTAGCTGTACTCACTCCATAAATCACATACTGGAACTGTTCATTTCTGTTCCTCACATTTGTTTTCCTCACCTTAAGGAACACAAGCCCAGCAGCAGAGGCAGCCTGCTGCTGTTTGACAAACACCACACTGACAATATCCTGGCTGCAGCCAATGCCTCCTCAGCACTGAGACCTGTCACCCTACTACACAAGTCCCAGTGGTACTTCTCAAACCAGCAGTACATGAACTGTTTGATTTGCCTTGACAAGCTATGCGTAAATAAAGACATAACTGAACTTTACCCCTTGTTCTTGGCAGATCTGGGTTAGTCTTTCCAGCTGCTCATCTTGAATAACCTTTGCCTTCTCGTATTGCTGAATCATCATCTCCATCTCCACTTTCACTGGAAGGACATACGCTGGAAAACACAAACAACACTTAAAGCAACCCAGCTGTGATTTGTTTTTTTATCAGAGAGAAAACCTTTACAGGCCACAGAACATCACCCTTCTTCCTTGCATCCTGAGAACTGGAGTATTTCTAATAGAAACAGCACAAGGGTACTTTTTCCAGGGAAGGATTTCTAACATGAGAAATCCAGGGTCTAGATCTTTTTTAGTCAGATCTCCCTCTGCCTGGATAAGCTGAAATAGATGCTCCATGCTCTTCCCAGCTTCTGTGGCACTAACACAGATCTTTCCCAGTGTTTACCACAGATTTCCTGAATTGCTGGGTAGGAGGATTTTCTCTTTAGAGTCAAGCACCATCCCCTCCAAACCTGAACAGCATGGCTCCCTCAGGAAAAGAACTATTCCAGAGCCCTAAGCATTTAATTCCTAGACTTTGTGGTAAGAAATAAATCCTTAATGGAAACACCAGACTAAGAAGGATATTTTTAAAAAACAAAAAAGGCATTTATCTTCTCTTGCTATGCAAGCTACAGACCAGTTTTCAATAGGTCTTCTGAATGCCTCTAGAAATTTTGCTCCTGTCATAACTACGGCAAACTCAGACTGATAAGAAAAACTGTTCAATACATGCTGTAATCCTTGATGTTTTCTGATGTTACACAAGATCCTGAAATTTTCTTGTATGCTTCAATCAGAGGGCTATGACCTGCCCTCGACTCTGAATACAGAGTTTTCTGGGCATTTAAACCCAAAATAACAACTTTGTTCTTTCACACATGAGCAAAGTGACCCTTCATTTATTCCTTTTCCACCTCTTTTCCCTGAAATGCCTGAAACTGCTGAGCACACAAAGCTCCAAAGCCTTTGCTTCCAGGCACAGTCACAACTCTCTCTGCAACCCTGACTTGCTGGGGTTTTATCATCTGCCCTGGTGCTTCCCCCACAGAGGTCTGTGAAAACACCACCAATACACACTTCACTGTTATGCTGGAGACACACCAGTACTGCAGAGAGCACCTTCTGCTGGGAACCCCCACGGTAAGAAAGTGCTGCTGGAATCTGACACAAAACTTGTATTACTGCCAAGAACTTGGAAAAGAAAGTCCCAAGATGGAGTTGGCTGTATGGTTATGGGGAGGGTGCAGCAAATATCAGGAAAGCAGACCAGAAGTAATTATTTTGCAGAATCAGCAACTACATCTGGTGGTAAGAGGTATGAAGCAGGTCAGGGCATTTGGTTTACAGGACAGGGGATGGGATGGTGCCCAAGAGCAAAACAGACCCCTGGATTTTAAAGGCTCCTGGGGAGCAGGAGATACAGCCATGATCTTGGGACTTTCCTTCATGGGAATCATAACTCTCTTCTGTTCAGTGCTAGCAAAATGTAAGAGAAAGGAGAATGACAGAAACAGTGGTGGCAAGCAATCTTTCTGTAGTTTTAAAATCTCTTTTCCCAGCCTGCCAGGTAATGCTTGGAGTCACAGACTGAGTCACCACTCACCATCAATGATCCTCTTCACTCTCCATATCCGCAGGGTGATGATTAGGCTGATAGCATCCCACGGGCTGCTGGGGCCATTAGCCACTGTTGAGGCCACCATTGGTGCCAAGGACAAGATTATGACAGCACCATCAAACACCTAGAGAGAAATCACTTTCTTTCAAACCTTTCCTTAAAATCATATCCCTGCCATTCCTCCTTAGAATCTTGAAGGACTCCCTCTTTGCCCAAAAGAAACGCAATTATGGTACATATTTGAAAGGAATATGAGAGGTGGCCAAGACACAGACAGGCTGCATCCTGTTTAGGTAGCACAACAGAATTCCTCAGTGCTTTTTATGAGGTGAGGAGAGATAAACTGTTGTAGGAAGGCAAGGAGAGAGAAAGGTATTTGGAAATACTGGCCAAGATCCCCAAGGAGAAGTGGTAGCCTAAATGCTATTACAGCCAAAGAGTTTTATCATCATTGGTATTTATTACCTGTTACTTGGCATAATGTCATCCCAAAAAAAAAAGATGCAGTCCCTGTCCATAGATCTTACTGTCTAAATGAAGAGATCAAGAAGACAAGTAGAAAAAGATGGAGCAAAGAGACTTGATGGCGCTTGGCCACATCCTGACTACACAACATGTGTGCATCTAGACAGAAAGACTGCCTGCTCTCACTTTTATGGGGCAGCGAGGTTTTCAAGGATTCTGACAACTGGGACCATTCAGAATGATTTATATGACATTGGTTACATTGGGATTAGATCAGAAAAAGCAATTGTGCAAAGCATTAGACAGAAATGAGCTAGTAAATACATTTCAGAGCAAACTGGCAATAGAGTTGTGCCTGTCCCACACTGGCCTAGGAGGGTAGAACAGAATACCATGTTCCCATTCCTACTGAGAACCCTTCCCTGCTGCCAAAGACCACTGATTAATGGTTTGCATAAGGAGGCAGGACATAGATTTTTATGAGAATGACGTATCTGGAATTGTGCATAACAATTCAATGTATTGAAAAGAAACACTCCTTACTGCTGCCACTTGATGGGCAGTAAACAATATCACTCTATTCCAAATCATCAAAATGAATTTTCAGAAACTGCTGCATTAAGCCTTAATAATAAGAGTCCCTGAATCAACAATTTAAGTTTCACTTCAGTTTTTAAGCAAAACAACTTAAAAGGTTTACAACTTTATTACAAAAATGTGCAAGCTTCTAGACTTGCTTAAGCTCCAAGAACACCCAGCTTTTCTTCTGGTACATCCTGTACAGTATCATTTTATCAGACAGTATCAAGAAGGAGGTTTTAATTTTCCTGTGTCCAGATTTGTGCTCAAGACTGGGATTATGTGCCACTTATAACACATGCATTTCCTTATCTGTCTATGCCGATTCTACCTAATTTTTAATTCGAGGTACAAATTACAGTGATTATCATAATTCGATTTAATTAAAAGAAATTTCACAATAAAAATAGGGGGCTACCTTCCATCAGAAAACTACAAACAATATTTCAACCAGTTCTAATTTCAACTTGATTACGGGAACAGGGATATACAATTTTACTCCCAGGGTAACAGACTCCCAGTCTACCAGAGCTCAACAACAAAATAAATACACACAAAGAGCAAGAATGCTGCAATTCCTCCCTTCATAAAATACTTTCAAGTATTGCATCTTCTGAGACTCTCACAGAAAAAGGGACTCTATCATACAAACTAGGGATACTTGCATATAATAAGATAAATGTATTTATCTGCCTAAAAGACACTGTACTGCATCAGGTTAATAACAAAGCCACCCAAAGCAGTTCTTCATCGTCTTACTGGGTCTGCCTGGAAAACAGTACCAAGAGTGAGAGTTCTTACCTCTATTTTGTTTTCAATGTAATCCCATATGCCAAGGACCACAATCCTCAAAATAGTCTAGTAAAACAGATTAGGGGGAAAAAAAAGATGATGAATGTCATTGTAATTTTAGATAAACATTTAAGCCTTCTATCTATTTAGGGAATAATTTTTTGTCTTATTTAAGCATTATGCATTTCTTATAAGTAATAATGAGGCTGTAGAAATAGCTACACTTCTGTATTATAAAAGCAGGCATTGTTTTCCAACCACTATATTGACTCAGTGAAACCTCCACGAACAAGCTCCAAGTTCAAAAGTTCATCAATCTTTCCCATCCTCCTAAAATTTTGCTTTCAGATTTGCATGATTTAGATTACCAACCTTCCCCACCCCACCCCCCTGACCCAAGCCTATATAAGATCAACTGTGGGGCCTCCTCAGTTAAAATGGGGGAAGATTCTCTTTTCTGGCCATCTTTGATATGCCAGTGATTACTTATTTCCTAAGAGAAGAGACACTCTCCTGATGCCTAAAGACACTGACATGTCATCAGTCTGAAGAGCAGAGGGCATTTTCTCGAGTACAGGACTTATTATTAAGTTGTCTTATTATTAGATCCCAGAAAGTCATAGGATAAGGGAGAAAAATATCTCTGTGATCCTCCTCTATGAAGCAAAACAGCTGTAAGTAGCCTGAACAGCCAGAAAAGAGGAATAAAGAAAGAACACAGAATGAACCAATGGTGAATTCCCTTTAAAAAAAAATCCAATGGCACCTTTCCTTATTTTTACCTGGCTTTCAGATGACTCAATAAATGAAAAAAATCAATCAGTCAACTTATGATTGAAATTGAACTCACATAAAAGCATAACTAGTAGGGATGTTTTCTGCCAACAGCAACATCAAGGTCAGATTTTGATCGGCATGACAGACATGAGTTCACCTGCAGCTGTGAGCCTTGCAAAGACCACCAAAATGCTACTTTCTCCCTTAAAGAACAGCATGAGGACTGAGGGCTCAGCAGGCCTATGTTTGAGGGGTAACCATGCCAAGAACTGTACAGAATAAAGTGACTCTGATGAACACATGTATCTTCTCTTCATTACAAATACAAATCCCAAGCAACTCTGACTTCATGCCAAACATACCAGCACTAACTAATTGCAGAACAACACTGAATTTTTCAGTGCTGCTCCGATGCACGATTTTGCCAAACCCCACGAGCCCAATTGCCTCATTTGGCCTGGGATGGCTGTGCTGAGCTCTCTCTTGGCACTCCAAACCTGTGTAACAGCACTTAATCCTGTTTTGCAGAGGGAGACATTGCTGTGGGGAATATGGTGCTTCCAGAGCCCAGCCTCCTACCATCAGTGAGCAAGAAAATGAACCAGGCAACACTTAGTCAGAAATGGTGTATGCAAAAGCACCGGCCAAGTCTGGCTGAGAAACAGTCACCAGCCATGAGAAAAAATGCAGCTCTCTCTTTCCTCTACAAAAAATTAGGAGACTCTATGTAGACAGCAAGAACTGCCTAATGCTACTCCTAAAAACAACATTTTACTTCCAAAGCATTTTACAAATGCAGCAGAGGAATAAGGCTGTCATCCCTTTCCATGTTAATGTCTACTCTTGAGGTTTATTTGTTTTGTGGAGGGAGAGATGCACAACAGCAGCTGCTCAAATCCCTTAATGGCCCCAAACTGGCCAGCATGATGCGATGTAATGTAGGTGTAAGTGCATGTGCTGCTGATCAGCCAGGGCACTCCTGCAGCCCCAAACTCGAGCCTGTCCGACAAAGCATCCCTGCTTCTCTGTCAGCACCTTCCTCAATCCCCACTGAGAAGCTGCACAAAATACTCAAGTCCAAGTTAGCCCTAAGTTCAGCTGTATTAGTTAACCAGGAATCCATCACAGCAAGGCAGCCCTGGGGAGACACATGAGGAAAAGCAGGGACTTCTATAAAGCTTGGGATGCCACCCTTCCTACAGTCACCCTGCTGAGGGCACAGGGAAATCTGGCTCATTCTCTGCCAGGCTTAGGCAGTGTTTATGAAGTGCTAGGTCAGTGAGCAACTCAGTACAGGATGGCTGAACACTCAACACCTTCCCAGAAACTGAGGCTGAAAATGTTTCTTCCTTTGGACAGATGTGCACAAAGGGATTTTCACTGAAATAAGGCATATCTGCACAAAGGAAGCAGACACATCATCTCACAACCCCAAATATGATTTAATATGGCACTGCTGAGGGAAGATAAAATTGGATTTTCTTTTCTGCCTTTTTAATTCCTCGCTGCAGCTACAGTGCCACTGTCCCATCACTGGGTCTGAGCAGCTCCAAGGGCTGGAAGCTGGCACAAATATTTTCATTTTCAGTCTGCTGCTGTGAGTCAGCACACGTCAGCAGTGACTGGAAGTCTGCTTGGCAGCCATTTAATGCAGGACTGGTGGTTGGTGCTACCTCTGGAAGAGAGGTGTCCTCCTCCCAGCACATGCCTTGCTGATTAACACCTCAGCTCTTGGCTAGAGCAGACACACTGCAGGAAGGTGAGTGTAAGGGTGCAATGAGCCCAGCTCCCCAACCAAGAGAGACTCTGCAGAACCAGCTGGGCACAACTTGGAGGGGAAGGGAGCTGAGAAAACATTTGTTCTGTATGGAAGGTCTGAACACCACTCTTAAAAGCCCTCCCATCAGCAGTGAAGTGACAGAAGCCATGCGAGGCAGCCCCAGGAGTGAGTCCCACCCAGAGGTGCCCCTCGGTGGCTGCCCCTGCCCACCCTGCACCAGCACAGCTCCCACCCAGCCCTGGCTGTCCCCACGCTGCCCCTGTGTGTACAGGCTACTGAATAACACCCACTGCTGCTGCCACAAGTCCTACCCAGAGCAGGCTGAATGGAGCAAATCTGGGCATATCCCTGATTGCTCAGTACCATAAATACCTCAACTGCAATGAAAACATTGGTATTGCTTATATACAACATTTTAGTGCTTTTTGCAAAAGCCATCAAAAATATGTTGCAAACAAATAGATATATTGCATTTGCTTGTATACTGTCTCTGTATAGAACTTAAAAAAAAATGAGAATCTGTAGCAGAATCTGAAAAAAGCACAGACAAAAATTAATAATCCAAGAAACTTCCTGTGCACTGTACAAGGACCAAACTGAAAAAAGCATATGAATTAAAAGAGAAGTGCAACTGGAACATCCACCACAGACAAAACAAATGTTACTCACGACTCTACCATTTGTAGGCACAAGAATCTACAAGAAATAGGGAAAAACTGATGCAGCACTGCTGTTTCCTACTGATATGCAGGCATTTTTCAGCACTGTAGCAAATGCACACACACAGTTTTGCATTACACTACAGGCATTCTGCATTTTTGAACACATTGATTTGAAAAAAACCCATTAATATCAATGTGAGTACTCTTCTTTTAAAGGCCACTGCCAGCTTGGTTTTTTGTACTTGAAAAGGAAGGCTTTAACATTTTTGGACTGGAAATCTTTTAATTATAAAGTCCTTAACACACACATTTTTTAGTTGTATCAGAAATGCATTTTTTGGTTTCTGCTAAAAGCTAAATTACTACATAAAAGCCCAATACTACATAAAAGCCCGTCCAGCGCACTAATAAAAGGTAAATGACTGAATAGTTCTGTTAACTTCTTTAAGTTGGAGTAATCCCAGGTAAAATTTTAAACCATTTTTCAGACAGAAATGCAATTTCAGAACTGACAGAGTCTCTTGGTGGCACACAGTTGTTTGCATGCCATTAACTGTCTGCAGTGAAGCTGTGATGAACTGTGTGATGCTGCAGGTTTTCCCTCTGATTTTGTACGGAAACTTGGCCAAGTCCTTTGCTGAGCCAGCCGTGTGAATTCCCACAATCTGCATGAGTTAGCTACATTTGTCAGCACGGTACATTAGGTAATTTTAAGTACTTTTCTGCTTGCACAGTTAATATACAATTTACTACTCAGTAAGTCACTGTGTCAAATTCACCTGTGGAGTGAAGAAGTCACAAGGAGGCAGCACAGGAGGAGAAGCTGGTCCAGCAGGGTTTGGCAAAGGAGAGCAAGTCTGCACTTTGAGATGGGGTAGTGATTGTACAAGAGAGAGACAGGATGGAGAAGGGTGGAGAGGATGCTCCTTCCACTGCCACAAAACTAACCTATCTGTTACAGAGGTTCCAGAAACTCTGCAGATTAAGCTTCTGCCTTTTGGATACATCTCATAAGACCAAATATTTATTGAAAGCTTTCCCAGAACACCTTGTACCCAATCGGTAATTTATAACCCCCCTTATTTGGGTCACTTCACAGAGGCCTTATCTCATCCAGTCCTTAAAAGAATCTTCTTTTGCCATCTTCTGTTGTGCCTGTCCTGAGCCACTGCATTAGCTGTCCCAGCACATGCTGTCCCCAGGCCACCAGAGCCCAGGGGAACGTGGCACATTTAAACCAACACAGTCCTTCTGTTTGCAGGGCACAGGCACCCTCCTCACATGGCTTCTCTTCAATCAGGGCTCTCAAATGAAATGTGGAACTGCTCACCTCACCACCACCCAGCACAAACCACTCCCTGTGCCCTGTACTCTGTAGCTGCTGGGGCTCTATCAGCACATGTGGTCACACAGAAAGAATTCAGTGCCAAGGCTTGGTGGCACTACCAGACACAAAGCCAGTATATTCTCTCTCACTAACACTGCCAGGATATCACGTAGTATCCAAATGCACCTTTGCACAAACGCTGCAGTTCTATTTGTTCTTTTGTTCTCCCACAATATTAGTTCTTCAATTATGGAGCAAACAATGAGTTTTCAACTGACAGTTGTGCATAGATGTATTTTCAGGAATAGAAATGGTTTCCCAGAGACTCAACACACTACCACAGATGCAGACTGGGCAGAGAACTGGCCTTGCATCACAAGTTCCCTCTGGGCACAGTCACACCAGCACTGATGCTGATCTCTGAAACACGTGGTGTAGGAGGTGCTGCACTGCCACTATCAAGAGATGAAAGCACAGATGAAGCATTGATAGAGCACACCCTAAGTCAGGTGCACCCTTGGAAATGAAATGGGCAGACTGGTGTTTCAGGCAGATGTCTAGCGAGATTCCTGGAACTCTAAACAACCACTTTCCTTGGTAACTAATTTTTTGAGAAGTAAGAAAAGTGGTTAGGAAAGAAACTTCCCAGTATATATCTTTTTTTACACACTAGCAAAGAAGGAAGCTTAAATTTACCTTTATAAATCATATTAATACATAAAATCCTATCTTTGTTCCTAGCCCCCACTAATCAATCCATTTAAAACCAAAACATACACAACCAGCAGTACAATGCATTTATGCACAATGAGAAAAGTTGTGTGTTCATGGAATAAAAGTAAACATCCAGAACAGAAGCCACAGTGTATAGAAAAACTACAGAATTAACAGAAGATTATTATGTTTCTGCTCAGCTCTTTGAAACTCATGAAAAATAACAAGTAACATAATTGTTTTCTCTAACATAAAACTATGAATTTGTTATGGGAAAAACATTATTTACTTGGTTCTGTCATTTGGAATGTTTTTCCTTTCTAACAGAACCCTCACAGCAGAGACTTCCTTCAGAAGCTTTACTCCTTTCAAGGGTTGCTGTTAACAAGCAGCAAAGCATTAGGATACTGTGAACACTTCCTTTTATCATACAAGATGAGGAAAGCCTTGGAGTTCTTTCCTCCTAAAGGTAAAAATCTAAAATGCACCTGTGAGCCACAGCTAATGAAACAGGTTGTTTATCAGCTGGGATCCCACACTTTACTCCATTTGAGAACTCACTTGGACACTGATGCAGGACAAAAGCTGTGATTCTGTGCTGGCCTAACGTTCAGCACACCAAGAGTTGGTTGCTCCCAGGGAAATACTCAAGTGCTGAAAGCAAGCAGAATGCCTGAGTGCTTGGCTGACTGAAGCACATACAGAGCAATGCAAACAACTAATATCAAGGAACTCAATTCTTGCACACAAACAGTCTCATCGATCTGAGTGGAAAAGCAGAACTGAACAACAGCTACAGAATCACGTATTGGTGGCAATGGGATAAGACTATTAAAACACAAGCAGACTCCAATCCACTTACCAAAACACTGTGACATTCCCCATCTTCCTTTTCTCAGCCAACTATTACCAAGGCTGAATTTGCCCTCTTGATAGGGTGTAACCCCGGCCTTGCCTTGCTGTTGATACTGGGATTTCCCCCCCAGTGTCTTTCTCTTCTCTTCTGTCTTAACATCTGGGTAACATTTCGTGCACAGACAAATCATAGTGATGTATGTAAACAGAGACAAACATACACAATCATCACCACTAGTAAATCCTGTTCAAATAGTTGGGAAAAAAGCAAACAGAGCTGATGTGCACTTCACTTGAATAAGGATATTTTAATGCTGGAAAGTCACAGACAGTGATAGGGAATATAAAATTAACAGGGTGCCTTTAAGGCTTGTGGCTATAACACAAAGCATAGGGAGAGCAGGAAGATGGTGTGAAAGTAGCTACTCAATTTTTTTGGCAGCTGTTCTGGTGGCATTTGCCAGCTGCTGGCATGCTGTGCCCTTCATTTTAACCAAGCAGAAAGGCAGTGCCTGTTTAACCCCAACACCATTGGAATGCAATTACTTGCAACACGTTGAGAGCACAACCCTTAATCAGTCACATTCTTCCAAAACATTCAGATTTTGTGCTGAAAGTTTTCTGCTTTTTAACAAGTCTTCTACAACTTTGTGTTGTTTGTTCTCTGAAGAGCTGTGTACCACACTTACAACTAATGGGAACCAAAGTACAGAATAAACAACAAATATCCAAACTTAGGACATGGTACTTGCTACGGAAACCACATTTTCTAAACACCAGAAACCCTGAATCCTTGCTTTGAGGAAAAAAGCACTGACTGAAGGACTAATCAATCCCCAGCAGTTGCCTTTTATATCCAGGCAAACTAATTAAACCTGTTCATACCTGGAAAATCTTCCTGGCATGAACGGTCACAGACTGCAAAATCTTTCTGTAACACACGATCTTCTCAACAAATGATCCTAAAGACAGTTGACTTTGCTAGGGGAACCAGAGAGAAAAAAATCCACTGAAGGAACCAAGGAAATAAATAAGATGGATTGGGGGAAAAAAAAGGGACTTGCATTTTTTGCAGTATTCTGTAACATTTTGGGGGAAAAAAAAAGTTTTTTATTTGGATGATAGAAAATTAAACCTCTGTTTTCCCTCTCCTGAGACACAGTTCAACATGAACAGATGTGGTATTGCTTATTAAACCAAGCTGGCACAAGGCCAACCCCAGCAAACCCCACAGGAAAGGTACATCTGAGCTATCTTCCAGATTGGTGGTCTCTGAAGCACATTCAGTTGCTCTGTGGAGCCACCTCTGTTGTTTTAACCCAGGACCCTGAGCCACAAAATGAACCCATCTCCAAAAATCTACCCTCCTCTGTTCACCTCAATGGCTGCCTTGTGGCCTCCTTTTTCTTTGGTCTAAATTCAAACCATAATCAAATAGATGAAGCAAGATACTTTGGAAGACAGAAAAATAAAGTGAGTGATAAGAGGTTTATAATAAATGAGAACAGCAAGTAGACAAAGCAGCTCCAAATACCTAATAGAGAGAGGAGAAAAGCCAACCCAGATCCAAAATGAGGATGGTGAGTCAGGGAACCTGTTTTGGCTCTGTGAAGTATCTCTGTTACTGTTTTCCTGTAAAATACTTTGGAACCAGTTCATCCACTCAGAAGTCTGAGCAGAACTGAAACAATTAATTCCTTCCTTGAGGCAGAGGGGTACAGGCCCTGAGGATCTGCCTACACTGCCACAAACAGGCAAACAAGAGCTGAACTCTGGAAGGGATATGGGAGCAAGGCTCTCATCAGGGTGGGAGCAGAGTGGTTGGTGGTGCATGTGAATGAAAACAGACCTGGAGAGTACAGGGCAAGGGAATTGAGCATCACGGGAGAAGCTTTTGGTGCAACAAGCTCCAGAAAGCAAAGCAAAGCAGGTGAGTGTGGCTGTGCAGCCCTGCTCTAGCAGCAGTTACAAGCTGATCCTGTTGGGAAGCTCAGGATTACAGGGAGCTCCAGGATGCTAATTCTGGGGGAGAGAGGAAAGTATTTCTTTGCAGGGAATGGACATCATCTAACAAGGCTGAGTCTTTGGGAATTAGGATGCACAAGTCACAAAGGAAAGACTGCAAAAAAATTTTAATTGTTCAGAGATTATTTTCAGACAGTTTACATGGAACCTACAACCCACAGTCACCGTCATAGGGTGGGGACAGTAATGGTACCTATTTGTGTAACTGCAGCACCAGAAGGCTCAGATGAAGAGCAGCTTGAGACCCCCTGCCTGCTATCAAACAATCCTTTCAGAAAGCACCCACTGCCAACATCAGCTAAAAAACCACCCAGGGTAGAAAAACAAGAATATACGTAAATAAATGTATTTCATTAAGAGCACCATGGAAATAAGCAATGTACGAATTCAACACAAGTGATCCAACAAATCATTTGCAGGTATCACAGCTTTTTGGGTTTTGAATTTTTTTTTTTTTGTAACCTTCATCTAAATTTACCTAAAGTGAAGACTTTAACATCTCTCTGGATGATATTTTCTCCTACAGAACCAGAAAAAATATTTTTAAATATTTAAGTCCAAGCTGTCTTCCAATTTAACAAACATAAAGCTTGTTTTTGTGACAAGTAACACATGATGACCTGAAAAATAGCCATAAAAGCATTTTGGAGTATTTCAGGAGCAGACTAAAAGTCTCAATACCAATGACTTCTTTTTGGAATAAAGTTGAAAACTCTAACAAACAAATCATCCCAGTTTGGTCATTTGTTCCATCGTGACTACAGCCTTTTCCAACACATACATTCATACACATTTTGGCCAAGAAATTCACCATTTGTTTCATTCTCTTACTGGGTCTACATGCAGCAACCTGGAACCTCTAAGCTACCTAGATAAATTGTGAGAGGAGATAATTCCATTCTCAAAACAGATCTTTTTGTAAAAAAAAAAACTCCTGTGGACCTTTATTCTTGAAGAACATGTCTTAATCCTATGCCTTATACCCAGTGACATTGATAACCAATGGATGGAACCAGTCCTGTCCAGTGCCTGCATGATTCTAAGATATTTATTTCTTTCTGCAGTTTTCCAATTCTAATTTGTAAGACAGTAGCTTCCACATTTCCATACAAATTCTAGGCAACTGAAAAACAGTGCTAATCTATACTGCATATTTTAGTTTGTCGAGCAGGACCAGCAACAGTACATTTTTTTTGTTTGGTTGGGTTTTTTCCTTAAAATACACCATGCTACATTTATTTACAGTCAAATTACTGTTAAAACTCTTGCTAATTCCAGTGACAACATAAAAATACTTTGAAGTTCTGTATGTGGTGAAAGACTTTGGTTATACATACCTCTGAAAAGAAAACAGAGAGGATGACTAGGCTGATCCAGTGAATTACTCCTGCAAACTGTGAAGCACTTGAAACTGCAATTAACATAATACAACGAAGGGTCATTATAGTAGCAAAGTGCAACTTAGGTTTAATATAATTAGAACTGCCACAACTTACATATGGTAAAGTTTGCTTTCTTAAATTTTGTAATGGAAGCACCAGAAGGAGGATGGGATGCAATGGGACATGGAACTCCAGCCCTGCCAGCTGCTCACCCTAATTCAGGCAGCTCGTTGGCAGCTGCAGCAGCTCTTCACAGGAGCATTTACAGGTAATTCTGCTGGTAAGCAATGACATACTCAGGTCTTGGATGCTCTGTCACCTCTCCATGCTCTCACCCCACGCGCTGCTTTACCTCGGGATGTGTCACTAAATCCTGTACACCTAAAAATCCAGAGTTAGGATTCAGTAAGGAAACAGAATGCTCTCCTATCCCCATATTACTCCTTGTATTCAGTCTTCAACAATTCAGCTCAGATGATCAGTACTTGTCTGGAACAGGTGCTTAAAAACTAGTGCTCAAAATGGGCTCCAAATACATTTAATGCTGACAGAAAAGTGCAGAAAGCTGACAGGGTCCAGTGTCTGAACTGCTGGCAACTCCTACTCTCAAGTTTGGAATAAGGGAATGAAGAGAACACATCCTCTCCTTACTTCAGGGTATTTGTGAGTCTACCATCTGCACAGCAGACAGACCAACCCAGTCTGTGTGGTTTGCAGTGCCAAACAACGACTGTGTAACAGCCAAGTGTAAGGCAATCCATGGCTGTGTGCAGAGGTGCAAGGCCGTGGGTTGTGTCCCAAGAACATACAGGGGACACACTAAATAAAGCATTTTATTTTGAAATCAAAATCGATTAAAATGGGAAGCAGAGGAGAGGGATGTAGGAAGAAATCAGGACACCAATAAAACTGTGAGTAAAGGCTGCCACTGGAACTGTCACTGCTGAGGCTCTTCTGGGGCTTGATGAGAGAGTGTTTGCTGTGGTGCAGCACAGCAACTACCTGATGAAACAAATGGGCAAAATATAATATATTGAACTTTGCCAAGGCAGAACCAGAAAAGGAAAGCGTTTGGATGCCGTTTTTCCAAGCAGTGTGGATTGACCGACAAGGTTCCAGCTGCCCCCCAGTGGAAAACAAAGATAGAGCAACCAGAATTTAGGGAGAAAACCCATTTCTGATGCCACACTGAGCACTAACTGTGCAGTACACCCTGCCAGCCAGGGGGCAATTAAGTTGCCAGTAAAACAGTAAACTTGAAAAGGCCTTCCAAACAAGCAGCTTTTTACAGGAGTTGAATCAGTAGCCCATACACTGAATGTGGATATTTGCCTCTTCCAAAACACTCCCTTTAAAAAATGCTGTGAAAAGCTACAAAACCAGAAGGGGCTTCTCCAAGAGGTGCTTGTCCCTGCACTGTGGTGGTTTGGATACATCACTGGGATTCAGTTTGAGGCAAAGCACCTAAATAACTCAGCTTTTACTGTAATCTGGAACAGTTTCCCATTTGTTGAATTTTTAACTTTTTTTCCCCTAAAAGCCAAAAAGTTTGCTTTGCTTCACATTTTTCTTGTCTGGTGCTATAGAAGGAGAAGCGAATGCAAATCCAAGTGCTTTTTAGTCACGAAGAAGGATAAAGAACAAATCAGTATAAAATGCAGAGTACAGCCAAACTCAGTTCACCTCCTCCTCCTTTCCCTCACTTCCACATGTCCTCAAACTGTATATCCAGAGGGGAGGGATGAAGGATACACCCTGCCAAACCCTAAGTGACCACTACAGAAGCTTGTACTACCAGCACCTGCTTTCAGTGGCTGTTCCTGAGGGTGGTTTCCTGGCAGACACACCACAGGGAGTAGGGAGCCAATGCTCACCACGTGTGCCGAGATGTTATTTTGTTAACGCTTGTGAGGAGCTTTGAACACAGACCTAAAAAAGCTGATTATAGGACAGTGACTTATAATAAATAAGACCTATTACGTGTCCTCTGCTTTCTGGGGTTTCTAATTCTGGTATGAATTATGCTTTGTGATAAAATACCCTAAAAGGTCTCTGTACTTTTCATGTGTGTCCCCCCCAGTTTGTGAACGCAGTGTCCATCTCCGAAACCGGCAGCTTTGTGCACTGTGCAACCAAACACTGCACTGGAAGTACAGAGGAAAATGATGCTCTAAAAATGTCACAGCTAAAGAAAACACCAGGGTTTCTTTTGTTGTATTTTTTTTTTAAATAAGGAAGGCTTCCTAAGTAATTACAGTCTATAATGTGGATTAGCAGTTGTTATTACAAACAAAATTGGCAGTGATGTGCTGTGACATACCCTAATGTACTGGTTGATTTTATATAGAATGGGGAATCTTTTAAAACTGTAATTACATTTTTGAAAAACATAATTATGGGCTAATGGCTTTTCAAAAGCTTAATGTAAGCGACACACATTCCTCATATGGCACAACTGCAATACTTATAATATCATATCAGCCCCACCGAGACAGCCTTTATGTGATTTAAAACAAGATAGAAGGTATTCAGACAAGGCAAAGACAAAATGCCTGATGGGATGATTCATCAGTTAAAATGTAAAGTAGCAACACAAGTGGAATGGGTCCTTTCTCAGGTGCTGAGAAAATCCACACAGGCCACCTTTGCACAGTGAAGTCCCCTGGCTCAAACACCTACAGCTCATGCACAAGGTGTAAGCTGCAGAGCTTTTAAGGGTGTCACATGCACCAGACACACAGAGGAGGAATGATTCCTAAAATAAAGCCTTCTTTGGAAAATTCCTCAGAAAATAAACTGTAAGGAAACAGGTGCTTCCAGAGGAGAGTGTCCAAAACTGTTCAAACTCTACGAGAAATCAACAAAAACAATTTTTAAACTCTCTGCCTCCACAGGGAGTGACAATTCCCTACATCAACAGAAAGATGTGACACCTCAATAAATTTTGTTGAAAGCTTCTTCCTCGTTCATTTCTTAAGGACTTACACCCATAATTAGCATTCCTGACTTTTTTGAAAGCAGCAGACTTGTCCAAGTGCTGGGCTTCCTCATTCAAACTGGTGAGTGAGCAGAGACTACAGAAAATAACAACTGGAACGGAGTGACCATGTCAGAACAGCGTGTGCAGCATGGACAGACAGGTGTAAATGGTGAGCAACAGTGTGGAGTGACAGCTCAGCCATTTATTCATCTCACAGAGTGTATGAAATGGCTGCAATTATCAACAAAGTCCCCTGAAATAATTGCAATACCTAAAGCTTTGCTCCACTAAAATCAATTGACAAATCACAACACTAAAAGGACTTCAGCAGAATAAAAATTTGGTTTGTTCAGTTTAAAGTTGCCACAGAAGAAGACAGCAGACCATGACTTTTTTGTGCTACATATTCATGCATTTATGGGATTGTCTGAACCCCAACTGCCATTTCAGCACACCTGAGATTGTATGGAGATGTGAGTGGCTGCTCCTCAACATTTAGCAGAGGGAAAAGTGTAACTGGTATTTGTGTTCATGCCAACTTTGTATCATAGAAGAAAAAAAGAAAAAAAAAAATGAAAGAAGGGGTGGAATGGAGAAAAAGAGCAGAAGGGGAAAGAAGAAGATGAAGTAGGAAGCAAAACAGAAGCATTAAAATTTCCACTGTGGAACCTGCGTAGAGTGAATTCAGATAAAGCAAAACTCCATTTAAGCTATTATTTAACTCGCAGTGTATTAGCAAAG
This sequence comes from Pachyramphus minor, assembly GCA_013397135.1. Classification (NCBI taxonomy): domain Eukaryota; kingdom Metazoa; phylum Chordata; class Aves; order Passeriformes; family Tyrannidae; genus Pachyramphus; species Pachyramphus minor. The sequence goes on along the minus strand of VYXB01007426.1, from coordinate 181,138 downwards.
TAGAATGAAAATCTGTATCATTTCAGTGCATTTCAAGCTAGAAAACTGTAATTCCAATTCCTATCTTCCTCAGCAGAAGTAAATTAATAATAGAGGTAGCACCAAATCCCCTGGTATGTTCACGATTTCTGTCTATCCACATGTGATAAACATCAGGGATTAATGAGGCATGGATTTTTTTCTGTGCATATGTTTGTAAAGGACAGACCTTTTCAAGTCCTAATGACAGCATATGTGAACCTCTGCATGTACACTCTGCTTGTATCCCTTGAAAATTTGTCCTATACTGAATTTGTTGGTTGACCTGAATTTGGTCAGCAAAATAAGGAAGAGACTGACTTCACTGTACCAGGGTTCCACAAAAACACATTTCTTACCTAGCCTAGTAATCATTTAAATGGTAGGAAAAAAATCCCCACCATCCTCCCCCCTTCAAAAACCTCCCAGCAAGTTAAGCCTTTATTTTATCAAAATTAAAAAAAACAGAAAAGGAAACAAAAAAAAAAAGAAAAAGAAAAAAAAAATCCTCCTACTCACACTGGAGAAGCTTTATATCTATTAGGAGTTCCAGAGTCAGAAGAATCACCACCAATACTACACAGGCTACCAGGAAACTGTTGAGACTTGCACTGAGCAAAAATACCTGCCACACAGCTGCTCGTCTCCCACAGCACGGTTTTAGCCAGTTAGATCTAAAGGAATAAAATTAAGGGAAAAACAAGAAAAGAAAAGAAAAGAAGAAGAAGAAGTGAAAAAGGAAAAGAGCTAAAGAGCAGTGAACTCAAAATTACAAGTTCTGCTGTTATGGATACACTCAGCAACAATGCACAAAGACTTTGCAAAATTCACTTTCACTGGGTTCCTGACCAGGAAAAACACATAAGAAAACCCTTTTCCCTGGGAATGTTGTGTGTCTCCCCAGCTCTGGAGTACACTGGTGTTCAAGTGCCTTCAATGCACAGAGTGATGCAGCCCTAATTATCACACACACATTTCTACTTTCTTCCTGTCTGCCCCGTTTTCATGTGCTCTCCCTGTGACAGACACGCTGCATTCCCTTATCCCTGAGCACCAAGGCACAGCAGGGCGCTGCTATTCAAAAGCTAATGATGTTTTTTTTAAGTCTTTCTCTGCTGTTGAATTTTATGGTCGTTCAGCTTTATCCCTGCTCTACAATGAGAAGGATCTGACAAGGGCTGGTTTGCAACAATCAGTCCACCACATCATGGAAAGGAGCAATAGGAATCTGGAAAACACCAAAGAATGATCCCACAGCTACACCTGCAGGAGCAAAGGCACACACCTGGCTGAGTGCCAAGCCTCTGACCAAGGCTCTCTCACTTGGTTATTTGTCTGTCACCAATCTGTTTGTGGATCAGGCCAAAAATTACTTTCCTGGAGTTTGGGGTAACACAGTTTTGGGGGCAACATGCACCAGGGAATGCTCCCAAACGTGGTTTGGATGACACCACCTTGTTTTAGAGGAAAAATAAAGTTTAGGAAGGATGCAGTTATGAGGAAGCTCCAACGACCAGAACTCTGGACAGAGGCTGATGGATCAGTAAAGGCTGCACTAATGCAGATAAAAAATTACAAGGGGGCTGCTAAAATTTTTTATTTTTTAAAGTATTGGCAACAAGAATACCAGCAGTATGGACTTCAGAAGCATAAAGCCCATCCTGACATTTTTTTCCTCCTAAACCACCCCGACCCCTCCAGTTTCACTTGGATACACACAATTTCTCATTGTGTTCTGCAATGTTCCTGTCCTGGCTCACCTCAGGAAGTTCTGATGGGCTACTGCCTGACACTACAGATTTTCCAAGCACTGTAAACACACATTAGGTAATGAAAAGGTGACATGATTTATTGACTAGGTTTAAAAAGCTGCAAGCACACAAGTGTGGTGCAGGAACCCCACCGAACTAAAACGACAATACACAGAAACCAGTGGTATAGAAGAAGATCTGATGGTACTGATCAATTCCAAATAAACAGCTCTAGACTCAATAACTTGTGTTATAATCAAACACTTGAAAAAACATCACAAAATGTTCTCTGATGTACCCACACTCACAGATGAGGGAGAAAGTGATGCCAAGCAGTGCTCAGAGACTTGACACTTTCAAGCAGCTTCTCAGCATTAAGCATATCAACACTTGCAGTCAGATTGCCTGATTACCTGACTGTGAAAGACCTCCTCAATTGACTCTTAAAACTTCAGAGAAGATTTAAGTGTTATTATCAGGGACTTGTCCTTAGGTTAAACTTTGCTGGCTCAAGCCTGAATACAGAATGCACTACATTTTAAATAGGTAGTTTAAAATCATAAGGAAAAAAAAAAAGGCACTGGGATAGGGCCTTTTTTCCAATTTGATCTTTTAATGGATTTTATTTTACATCACCTCAAAATAGGTCAACTTGTCTTTAACCCAACTTCGAGTTTGGGCTTGAGGTTGGGGTTTTTTTTAGATTTTCTAAAACAACGAGGGGGCATGGCTTTGTTTAAACAGAACAAGCTTTAGTTTGATTCTCCACTTACATTTATCTTCCCTTTCCCAAAAGTCCCGTTACCCAGCATTTTAATATTGCAGGGAGCTTTTCCTGTTCTCAGAATGATCAGCAGAGGGCCCAAGTACAATCCTTTAGAAGCTCTACACAGTCAAGATTTTCAAATATATCAACTGTACCAGTAAAAATAAACCCAAAGTTTATTATATAAACAATTACATGTAGCCATGATAATTATTACTCAAGTTACTAATTACTTACAGAATCCTAAAGTACGTAGAGTTATTCTCACTGTTCAGTATTATCCTTCTCTATTAATAACACTGATTCTAAAAAGCTCCTGAATGAAACCAGTAGCTTACAACTGCAAAAAGCAATCAGCTTAAGAGGTCAAGGGCAGCTCACCTGCATGTTTACACCCATATTTCACTCTAAAAGGGGCCCTGTTTTTTTTTTTCCTGGATGCTGCTTAGCCACTTCTAATTCCTGCCACTTCTCTTCCCTGTTACTTCTACACTCCCGTATAGTCCAGTCCTGATCTTGTCTTGGGTTGCTGGTTTGTTTTTCTTTTACTTCTTACCTCTTGTAAAGGATGGACATAAATAATAAAAGGAACTATAATCCAACTAGAAATATATTTTAGATAAACCTGTTGACCTGCCAACCACACAGACTCCTAATACACAAATCTCCTCATCTCTTCAACCCTGTAACCTGTTTAGTAGAGCAGTACTAATTCCTCCCTTCTGATGTCTAAGGGCTCATCCACTCAACAGATGAAAAATCCAGTTTTGGAGAAAACCAGATCCCTACCAGAATTAGTGTGGGTTTAAACTTACCTTCCAAATTCTGGCCATTTCACCCGTGATCCTGCAAAGCTGCACTTAAAGCTCAGATTAGAAACGTAGCTACATAGACTTCTCAAAAATACACACCAAAACTCCCAGAACTTACAGAGCTCTTTATAAATTTATGAGATTACACACTGATCACAGAGAAGCAAAACACCTTTTTCCCCTCGCTTCAGACAAAAATGAGAAAAAACCTCAATTTTTCCCACCCTCCAAAAAAAACCTCAAACCAATAAAATAGTCCTCTATTTTGTTCAGAGAACAAGCACACATTCTCCTGCTGTCCTGACTGTGTTTGCTTGAATCCACAGACAAGTATGACTTCCCTTTGTGAAAGTTCAAACAGGTTCATTAGGTACCTCAGCTACTTCATCTCTACAACAGGAATATTATTTACCTTTCTTGCAATTAATGGATGAATTAAATAAATGTACCAGCACAGGAATTTCACGGTTGATGGTGACACAGGGCTGTAAAGTTTTGTTCTGAGACATTAAAATATATCTGGTGGAATTTTACCAGGGGTAATTCTTTTTAAAGATAATTTCACACATGGCTTTGTGCAAAACCAATCTGTCATCATCACTGCTAGTCTTATTAATAAACAGCTTGGAAAAAAAAGAACATAAGGCAAAAGTGGGAAAAGTTGAACATATTTATTTGGTAAGAAATCACTACAAACAATTTGTTCAAGCTGTTAACAGCTGTCATTGTTTCTATTTTCTGTTCTTGTAAACAAATACCCCCAGATCTGCATTATACCTCACCCTGTCTTTTTGTTTTCCTGTTGGCTAAACAGCAAGTGTTTGCATCTCACAGGATGGCTAGGATCAGAAAACAGAAGGATGGATGAGATCCAAACTGCTCTCTGAGAGTAGGAGGCCACGGTCAGGAAGTGACAGGAACACAGAAAGGCTAAACAACAACACAAAATCTGGCTGGGAAGCACAGGCAGCAGAACCTCACAGCAGGCAAGAGGAGCTGGAGGCCTTGAGCAACTCACTGCAAGGGACAGACAGAGCTCTGCACCCCCTTCCCAGACTTCCTCCACAAGCTTGGTTTAACTACTGAGAACACCCTCATGTTTTCTTCCCCTAAAACTTTTAGTATTTCAAACCCCATGACACTTCTTGGAAGACTGCTGCAAAACTGCTGCTCAAAGGGCAGGAAAGATTGCCCCAGTCTTCTCCCTAAACTCACCCATGGCCAGTTTATACACACTTTTTCTTCTGCCAACATTATTCTTTAGCTTGATTAGCTCTTTTCCCTTGCTGGCATTTTGTCTGTGATGCATTTATACACAGCAATGGCAGCCACTCACGTAATTCAATTAAAGCCCACACTTTTTGTAGAACAGACACTCAGTAACTACCCTGGTAGCCTCGTCTGCATGTGAGTACAGACAATTGGAGCAGTACATAACATTTTGGAATAGATTTCATTAATTACATGAATGCTTCCCAGCTCTATTTGAAGCACTTTATGCTTCCTAGGATCATTTGTGCCTTCTCTATAGGTGTGTAACACACCCTTTGCCCACAGACAACCTGTGATTACCTGGCCTATTACTTCTCTCACTTGAAAATTGCTTATTAGGCTATTTCTTTTTATGCTAAGATTTTCAGTGAAGTATTCACATCAGGCTCAAAAACTACCTTTAGGAAACATAAGAACAGCCTTACTAGGTCAGAACAAAGGCTTGGCATCCTGTCTCCAATAGTGGCCATGAGCAGATGTCTCAAGATGAATAAGAACAAAGCAAATGTATAAATACTTCCCCTCAACATTCTCACAGCATCCAACCATTTTCAATTTGGGGACTTCCTGAGACAGATGTGTTTTCTCAGACTGTATTCAGCAACCTTGAATGAATTTCTCTTCCACAAACTTGTCCAACCTCCTCTTAGGGGGATGAGTTATCAGCAGCCACACACCCTTTAGAAAGTAGCTCCAGGCATCTACTGCCCTCTGAGCAAAGAAAAACCTCTTTTTGCTTCTTTGGAACTGGGCCTTAATCTATTAATGTACCCTAGAGACTGTATTGAGAGAGGGGTGTGTGGGTGTCTAACCTTATTTTAACCTCTCTGTGTCATAGACTTTGTAATGTCAATCAAATCTCACATCAGCCTTCTCTTTTCCAGACTGAAGAGTCCCAGTTTACACAGTCATCTCCAGTGGAAGTTGTATCACATCTTTGATCACAGTTTGCCTTTGATTCTTTTCCAGTTCTTTTATATCTACCATATCCTTTTTGACAGGTACCAGAACTACACTCATGTTCAAGATGTGGGCAAAACCTGGATATATTCAGGGTCACAACAACAGCCTCTCTTTTATTCCCTGCTCCTTTTCCTTAGCAATGCTAAGATCTGATTTGCTTTCAGACTGCTGCTCAGTATTTAGCTGATTTTTTTTACAGTCTTGCCTTCCAGACAAATATTCCTCTTTTCCACATTTCCCTTTGTCCCATTGCTTATCCACATTTCCACTTTTGCATCAAGCCATATCTTCTTTAACTTAGACAATTAATTCCAGTATCAAGCCAGACAAATTAGATCCTTTTCTTTCCCACTCTCCAGCGAAGCGCTTTGCAAACAGTGGTCTGTGGGCTACAATTACTACACTTCTACCACCAAAAGTATGTGGGAAAAGCAAGTTCTGTTGGACAAATACAGCGAGATCTCCAAAGCAAAAAAGTCTGAAAATTGCTGAGTTAGAAAATTTCATCTTTGTCTTACTTCTAGCAGTGCCCCTTCTATCAACTGATAAGATGCTGGAGGGACCCACTCAAAGGATTTAGGTACAAGGATAAACACAGTAATGAGCTATTCAAAGATAAACACTTAAAAGGCTTAAAAATTCTAAATCACCAGACATCCCTGTAACATAGCCCAAAATTTCCTGTACTCTCTGGTGAAGAGCTGGGCACCTCACAGGTTCCATGGTGCTGAATGTTCATTTTCTGCTGCAGTGCAGGTCTCAGATTTGGACCACAGCACCAAGAGCAGCAGTGATATAGTACTGCACAAAGAACAAATCAGCACTACAGTCTCATTTCACTGTATCCTGATGTTAGGATTTTGCACCATCTTTCTGGATTCAGACTATGACCAGCAGCTAAAAATAAATTACAAGTCACTTTTGTAAATACAAGGAGCTCGCTATGTGAAATAGTTCTGCCCTCCAAAACCTTTGCAATTTATCTTGAGCTTAAATCTCATTATTCACCAGGTACCAAAATCAAGCATTCCTGGATCTGCATGAGCTGCACAGAACTTTTGAGAAAGGGGACAATTCCTTATTACTGCCAGCTAAAGATCAGAAAAGCAGAAAACAAGAGAAATGTGAGAACTTGATGCAGTCGAGTTCTTTTAGTTAAAGCACCTTTAAGCTTTGTAGAAAGCACAAGTAAAAAAAAAGATCTACTCAAAAAGATGAAAGTAATATCTGAAAGATGAATACAAAGACCAAAATAAGTGCATCTACTCGGTGCAATTACAGAAGACAGTAAAGGGACAGACATCTTTTCCTCCCAGGATGGGTGAATATATTCACCAGCCAAGTCTTGTAATCAATTTAAAAAGAAGAGCTCATGACTCTTCCCTGTGTTAATTCTGTGCCTCTGTAAATCTCTGTTCAGTTTTGCTTTCCCTTCCTTTCTCTCTCTCCATGCAGTTTTCTTTTTTTCAGATATTCCTACTGTTTAATGCACTTTCTAGCTGTTACCAAACAAATCTGAGGCTATGAACTCATAATTATTAAATTACAACTGTTTACAGCTAATGTCAAATGAGTCACATTAACTGCATGAAATCCCAAACTTTACAGCTTTTTATGTAAAACACAGTATTTTGAAAGCACCATCATGTTTCAAACTTCTCTAATATACAAAAACTCAAGAGCTGCAATTTAAAACAAATACAAGTAATTTAAAGTTGGTGTATATCTCTTCCCCCTCGATTCTCAACCCCCAGGAAACACAGATCTTCATCAAGAGAGGCTCACTGTCTATCTGCATGGTCACACAACAATAAAATACAGCCCATTGTGCAACTATCTCTGAATCCCTTTATAAATTATTGTGACAGATACCTCCTAACTGGAACTTCAGGAAAATACAGGAAGGAGAACTTTTCCCTATCCCTGCACACGTATGATTTTCTGCATGGTGTCAACTTTCCAGCTATTCTCCACCACTTTTATTGGTCATTGATGCAAAAGGCATAAGAGAGAAAATATTTTTTTTTGGAAAACAGAATACTTGATTGGGAAAAAAAAAAGAAATTAAGAGTGGGACTGAAAGCTCGTGTTAACATTTAAAAATCTGTCTGGGTGATTAGTCTCCTTAAAGAAAGGTTTGCACACTCTTGCCATGCAAACTGAGTCCAGTGCAGACACAGCCTCTCCAGTAAATTCACAGACACAAAGCAAAGAGGCAACTCTGCTGCTGCAGGTTGAGCTTTTTGTACCTGAGCATCGTCCAATTTGTTACAGATATCTTGGAGCTGTACACCAGGTGTGCTCCTTGGCATTCAAGGCACATTTCTGGGATGAGTTCAACTCTTATATATATCTCTGCAATGTCTAAGCAGTGCACAGCAGTGATCTCTAAGGATGAGTCTAACCAGGTAACTGCAGGGCAGATCAGTGGGACCCTTAACTGAGGAACATCACACTCATACTGGTTCTTGTTTCTTCCCACAGTAAGGAGGAGATTACCTTTATACAGAGACTGCTACGGTCACATAAAACTCCAAATGTTTTAGTCACATATTGTTGGCATTTATCAGAAAATCTCCTTTTTCTGAAGAGTAAGATCCACAGCTCTGTTAACACCAGGCACATCAGCCTAACTGCAGCTAGGAAGCAAGGCAAATGCAGGAATTCCTCCTGTCCTACACAGGGAACCCTCACACACCTGACTCCTCATCAGTGCAAGGCAATGGTAATGCCAGCCCACCCAAGTGATCTGTAATGGGTATTTGTAATGCAGATTCTGTCCAACTTAACCAACTTCCATCATGTAAATCTTTGTACTTTCCCTATCTGAGAAGTCTACAGAGGGAGAAGAATTGTTCCTCAAGCCACATTAGAAGACCACACATTTTGTGATGTGTTTGAGGGTTTCTGGGAGAGCAGAAAGGTTTTTCTTGCCTGATTACCCTTTCACTACTTACAGGTGTACTTCAGGGTCAGGCTTAATGCACCATCTAATCTGCACTGCTTTCTTTTTTGCTTAGCACAGGGATCAGTATTGTCATCCAAACTTCTGACAAAACAACTCATACTATCCACAAAATTCCTTCAACAGACAGGAACTGACTGCCCTGAGAATCTGATATAAAAAAGCAAAGATCTATCAAACTGCACAAAATAAGATCCTTATTCCAGTATTAAAGCCATAGGAATGTCAGCTTACAAGTCTAACAAGTTAAAGACAGACCATTATCTTTCCTTTTCTTTTTTTCACTTCTTGTGGGAGGGGTAGCTAATCTGATGCCATGTGAGAGTTTCCAGGCACACAAAGAGGGCTGAGCTATTCCTGAGCTATCCATCTATTCCTGATTGCCCATTAATATTGGCTTTATTAAGAGAAACATTCTCTCAGGTGAAACAAAAAGCTCCCCTCGTTAGCAACCAGTTAAACTTGTGCTTGGTCCCTGAACACCTTCTGGCCTTAAAGAAGAAAAATTAAGAGGAAAACCTTGGGATGCACACAACTAAATCATTAAATCAGAAGACTCCTTTCTTGCCCTCTCATTCTTCTCTAGTCTGATGTCTCTCTTGCTGCTCCATGCATGGAAAAGGAGCCTTACTGGTGACTGTCCACAGTCACCAAGAACTGGTAACTGTGGACAATTGAGTTGGAAGCCACAAGGTCATGGAGAGATGCAGTTTGTAAAAACCACCCAGCCTTGTCCCAGCACAGGGATGTGCCAGACCCTCCTGCTGCAGAGCCTTGCAGTTAAAACAACCCTATCTCCTCCTCATTCAGGTTGAAGCCAGTCACACCTAACAAGGCCATGGGAAAGAAATTACACCCCATTCATAAAACCAGACATATTCCCCACCAAGGCAGGAGCTGGCACGGGGACCAGTATTTTACTTCTGCTCCTGGGCTTCTGGAGGTCAGCTCTGCTCCTAAATTTCTCAGGGCATCAGTTGTCATGAGAGCTTTTGAAAGGCAGAAGCCGCCATTCCCACAAGGGAGATGCAGTCCCAGGACTCAGCTGAACATAACTCAGCCAAAATGCATAGAGATGTACAAACTAAAGCTCTAAATTTTCTCCAGAGAATGCACTCTAGAGCTGGGAGATCTGGATGGCACCTCCTTACTTCCATGCAGCCTGACAAAGCCACAAAAGAAGTCTGTGTGAAGGAAGACATCTCCGCTGAGGAAAAGAATGACAGGCCTATTTCCATGCTTAAGACTGCAAAGCTGCTCAAATGGTTACAATGAGAGATCTGTGCCCTTTGGCACAGTGAAAAATTGAGTTTCAGATCATAAAAATCTATAAAAATGCATACTTGAACTAAACTGGTATTGACTCAGCACCAAAATAGCCTGAGGGTTACACCTGCATACTCAAATTAATTTTCAAGTGCCTCTTTTGCTATGCAGGGTATTTTATGTTACAGTTGTACCATACTTATATAACCTACTCAAAATGTATTTCCCCTTGTTTGGAGTAACAACTTTCTGGAGATGTCTCATAAAGTCCAATTTGGAAAGAAATTAGAGGCAAGAGCCTTCCCCACATATTGCTTCCTGACTTCCACACAGAATACCTGCTGGGCTGAGATCAAGCAGGTCTCTGCTGATTACAGAGCACAGGTTAAAACTCATCAAGCTGTTAATAAATGGAGGCTTATACAAAGCCTTTTAATGTGTTCATCAGCAAGCATTCTATATGGCTTACTGGGAAGTGCTTTTATAGGGATCCCATTGACAGTGGAGTAGATATGTGTTCAGTGTGACACACAGTGGAACAGCAATCACGGAACCAGCAGGGCTGGGCACAAATGCTCACCTCATCTCTGTCCCAAGGGATGTTAAACTATAGTGTTATCATTCCTGACAAATACATCTTCCTGAATACATCCAGCAATTGTACCTCAGTTCCCCTCCTTCCCCCACACACCAGCAGTTTACCCCAGCACTTCACTGCCCTCACTATTCTCTGCTGCAATTCAAGCTTCTCACTTTCTGTCCTAAACATCATGGAGATCAATAACAGGCTGTTCCCTTCCTCACTCAAGTCTCTTAGAAGCTCCCCTCAAAGTCTCTTCTTCATGTTATTTCAATCACTACTCCATGGCAGGTCTTCAGAGCCTCTAATCATTATCACTGCCTTCCTCTGGATTCTCTCCAGTTGACCCAAATCTTTCATAAAGGATTTAGTACAGCAGTCCACCTACAGCCACTTCAAGCCTGAACCAGGCATAAGGATGACTTCTAATGTCCTGTAGGACAACAATGCTACATAATCTGACACTGGGTTACGTTTGAGCAAATGCTATGAACTGGTCGAGATCTTTTATTCCAGTAAAACTGGAACCATTGTTCTATGAAAATGGAAACAATATGTATGTACTATGTACATTATCAAAGACAACATTCTCACATGATCAAATTACACAATTCAAATTACTGGGTGAAAATACACTATTTTGTCCAGGAATCAGCAGTACTGTGCCATTATCTCTGTCAGGAGATGCACAACTATGTACAAGAATCTCAGCAGCCAACTCTCTTGTCATCCTGAAACCCTCCTAAAACCCCTTTGCAAAGAACTTCCACCAGGCCATTCTGCTTTTCTGATGGGCTATAGATGTTTTGCCCAGTTTTTCCTGGGATAAGGCTTCCAAACTGTGGTCAAACAGCAGAATTATAAAGAGTCCCAAATCAGACTAGACTAGCTGTATTAGAAAAGGTCACTTCCATTCTGTGACAATGCTTTTAAAAAGCGTTTGAGGACAACTGGCTACACTTCTCCAGCTTAAGGTGTCCTATTTTACGGCTCATGAAACCCCTATAACCTAAAAGCATAAAAGAAAATTCTGTCCTTTCTACTTACCCCTCTCTTTGGTACTCCTCATCCAAATTTGACAAAAGCTGGGACCCAGCCACAGACAGATCAAGTGCAGCTAAAGGTAGATCTCGATAAGCAAAGTTAACAAGCTGTACAGGAGCAATGCTTTTGGTCTCTTCTTCTACTTGTTGTGAAATTATCTCAACTTCTGAAACACCACCTTCAATTGTAGGCCTGAAAACATAATAAACAGACATAGAAGATATAAATATATAAATAACCAAACAAGTAAAAGTAATTCAGAGACAAGAACTTCACAGAATCCCAAAGAGCCAGCAACTTAAAAGGCCTCTGCAAGGTCATTGAGGAGACCAAATCTCTTCAAACTTCTCTTTCGTAGATCTCACTGTGATCAACAAAAACCTCACAAAGGGGAACAGCATTTCACCCTGCTGAACCTGCTTCAAAGGCACTAAATATAAATGGATGTATTATAAACAAATACAGAAAAAATGCATGAACCCAAAAGCAAAATATTTATGCAAAACAGAAAGAAAACATGAAGCCGTGTCAACTAAAAACCCATTGCTTTTTAGGTTAGATCAGTGAGCAATGAATAGCTAAGCTTATTAATCATTGTATATAAATCAACCATTAATTAATGGATGCAGTTTGACCCCTCTTCCACTGTGAATTTGAATATTGACTGATGGCAATGGTTTCATTTAACCAGAAAAGATCATCGTGTTACTTCAAAACAGTTCTGAAAGGAGAACAATAATTCAGAAGAATTAGGGACTCCTCCATAAAGATTCCCTTAACTATCCTTTATGTACAGCTTCTTAATCTGATCATGTTATTCTTCTACCAGCCCACTAACACTAATGGAAACTCCATGCAGGTAAAAACAGTGTGACAATGTGCATGTCTTCCACCTTGCTAACAAGATACTCCTTCTCTAGGAACTTAGTGAGTGTATTATGGAGTGCATGTGAGGGGTGACTCCTCTGCAGGACAGAGTTTGCATGGCCAGGCTGATCCTCTGCAGCACCAGCCAAAGCTCCTGCTCTGTTGGATGCACAGCAGGTGCAAGCACAAACTTCTCCAGCTTTCTTCCAGGGGAGCCTGTTAACTTCTGGAAAAACCTCAGGCTACTGTCAGAGGTTTTCAACAGCAGGTGAGAAGACACTCCTTTTCCACAGGGAGATAGTTAAAAAGTTCTTTAGCACCCAACTTCACTCTGTTATTTGACTGCAAAAATTGCACTGGTGATTTTGTTTTAAAGAAGCTTATTAAAATCTTCCAGCAATTTAAGTAACCTGATTAAGAGTTCCTTTTTTTTTTTTTTCCAGAAGAAGTAAAGAGTTTAGAAGAGTACTTAACTGTTATATCTTGTATAAAGATATAATCTAAGGATGTGGGTGAGGGAACTAAAATTCAGTGTAAAGTTTCTCTTGGTCAGAGCCTCACATTAGACTAACCCTTTCATATGGAAGACATTATTCCTAAATTAAACGGAGCTAACTGCTGCCAGCATTACATAAGAAAGTAACTTGAAAACACACAGAAAATGCTGTTGTATCTCCAGTATTTGGCAGGGAGAGGCTGCAGCTGTGTCATACTATGGCAGTAAGCAGAGGTAAAAGGAAGCACTATTTGAACAACCTAAAAGCCTTTATTTTATTCGTGTGTAACTAATAACGGTAAGTAATGAGATTCTTTAATTTCCAAACGAACTGTATTCTTCTGTAAACAATCTGAAATCAGAAACCCAGAGGTAGAAACTAATTTTAGCAAGAATTTTCTTTGATTGTCATCTTTAGTGCCATCCTGTGGACATTTACCTTTATAAGACCAAGCCAGTTCAGTTTTGCATGAGAGAGCACACAATGATCCCATTTCCAGTATTATAAAGAAAAAAGGAAATGGGTTGGTGCTGCTTTCCCCCTCCCAACAGTAGATAGCTCCTGTATTCTTAGACAGACTAAATCACAGACATAATCTCATTTGGACTGAAAACAAAAACAAAAAGAGAGACTAGTGCTGGCAGACAGGTTTGGGACAGGTTTGGTGGCAGGAAAAAAAAAAAAAAAAGACAGATCTGAAAATAATAAAACATACCAGTTTTCAGCCACTGCTGTTAGTAACACATCAGACATGCTTACAGCATTCATGGTTTTTCTGCTAATTCACACTCTTTAGACAACTTCAGAACCTCCTTGATGTCACAACATCGTTCTCCTACAGGCAGCAGCTTGTTCCCTTTCATTTAAAATCAATTATAATCATATCACATGGTACTTACTGAGGATTGGTCATGTTGGAGGATGCAACCAAAGCAGCAGTCGTTCCAATATTTAACTAATTCCAGTTGCTCTGCATACAAGTTCTAGTCTTGCAAGGTTAGGTCTCTGTGACAAGCAAAACAAAGTTATCTAAAACACAGCTGAAAGAAATTCAAAGGGCTACACTGACTTCCGTCGTGAACTGGAAAGTTTGCCTTATAATTTTATTTGCCCTATGATTATTTTTGGAAGGATTTTTATTCCAGATTAATTCCTCCATATTATTGAAGCTGTAAATTTACAGTGCATTTCCTTATACACACAGACACATATACTTCCATTAAGAACACAGGTCTTGGTTTTAAACCACTGCATTGTTGAGAAAGATAACCAAGGTCAGAGGGAGAAGTGGATTTCCAAAGCAAGCTCATGGCTTCAGGAGCGCAAATTCTACTCGAAGCCAACGGATTTTTTACAATTTAATATACATTACAGAGATGAGCATTAGCTTTGTTGATGAAGTTCAGGGGTTTGTTCTCCATTTTCCAGTTTGAACTGTGTTCCTGGTTCCATTCCCTGCTTTAGAAAGTCTCTTCCAAGAATTAATTCATGTTGTCCAATGTTCTAGATGGGCTGTTATCAGGAGAGTATTTGGATTAACAAAACCCAGGAACACATTTGGAAAAGGTGCCACATTTGCCTGTGGCAAAATCTCTGCTTGTGCCATACCTGGACCAATGCATTGCAACCAGAATGGAAGAAGACAAGTCTGTGAGAATGAAACCTACTGATACAGAGGTTTTGGAAGCAGGAAAAATGGAGAATGCCACAAACCAAATAAAAATTCTTAGAGAAAGATATAATGAGAGACCTCGAAAAGCTACTGTGAAGTTTATATGTTAAATAATTTTTAAAAGCAACATCAAAACAAACTCTTATTTTAATTAAACAGAAATAAACACCGGCAAATCAGAATGTTACTGACAGTAACATCGATAATCATGAGAAATGCTTGTTATACTAAACTTGATAGGAGAGCCACTTACAGGCCGAGTTGTTGGTCAAGTATTTACAGTGGAGACAGATAAATGTAGCTACAGTAAGACCCTTAATAATCACTTAATACAAAAAAATAAAATTGAACTTACGTCTTTTGTAGAGCCATTTCCAAGGCCTTATTTCATGTTTTGTAACCTTACAAAAAATGTAAAATACAGCCAATGGATTCTCACATTTTCCAGATAATGTGCCTGGGTATGCAGAAAGAAAGGATCTACACTGTGATTGCCCTCCTCAAGTAGATAAGTCAGCCAAAAGCAATTTAATAATCTATATGAAGAAACATGGACAACTGTAAAACCAAAGACTACACATATTTTAGAAAGACACACACACTCCATTTATTTATAACCTTGTAATACTTCTAAAGACAGAATAAGAAGCAAACTTTTTTCAGATAAAGCTTTGCTAATACAGCAGAAACTCGATTTGACATCCATTTGATACCAATGGGAGCCTCTTCCCTGGCCTTTGTAGTCCTTAAATTATTTTATCTACTGTATCCCTAAGGCAGCAAAATACGAGAACATTTGCCTAAAATTATGCATGTTTAAACCACACAGAGCTTTATGATAGCAACTGTTACATGTACCAGCACAGCAAAACTAAAATATAAGAATTAGCCTTGTTTTGTGACGTTCGCTCCCTGACATCTCCTTTGGGTTGATGTTTTCACAACACAAAAAACCTCAAACAATTCTGAATGAAAAATTTTACCCAGATCAACTGTTCTAAGCCTTCAGCCTGAGAAAATGCTAAAGGCACGAGGCACTGTGCACCTGTCTTGTGAGACTGAGGAAAATGAGAATCCTGCTGTAAATGCATTTGCAGATCTGGAGGGACAGAAGGTACACAGGTGATACAGCTGATTTAGGAAATGGGAATAAAACTGATGGAAACTGGCCTCAGAGGACAGGCAGGCAAATGCATATGTGGGAGTTTCTTAACCTAGTAAAAAACTCACCATTTATCCGCGAGACAGCACAGTGCTAATATCCCCAATCTCTCTCCCAAATGGGGCTTAGAAAACAAAACAGTGACAAAAAATGTATAGCTAGATTTTTAAAAAGTCTTATTTTTTAGATTAATCTCAAGATTTTGAGGGAACTGAAGTCATAACAGTGGGACCAGCAACACTGCAGTTCCTTCACACAGGACATGAACATTAAATATTTGCCTCTCCAGAATACAGAGCCTCCTTTTCTCCTGAAAGCTGGAAATACACTCACAATCATACAGAATTTTGCTTTACAACTGGACCTGGTCTCTGAACCGGACCTGACTAGTGGCAACACCACTAAGCCAGACCAGCTCCCTCCTCCTGGAGTTGGCAGCTCTACAGGTAAAGTTTGCTCACCACCAGGACCAGAGGAGCAGCTCTGCCGACGGCGCCGGTGGCTCCACAGGGAGCAGAGTCCAGCTCGCTGAGCCCAAGGGATCTACCATGACACAAGGTGCTCGCAAAGGTGGGACGAGGAACGTGGAGACACACCTGGAAGGAGATACAGGGAGTCAAGTTTCCAAAGGACTCAGTGGAGCCTTCCTGAGAGAAAAAGTGGCCAAAAGTGAGTAATTTCTGGAGCAAATGACTAATGTATTCGCTGATTTAATGAACTGACAGGACAAGTAGTTAGCAAGGACAATAAGAGGACAAAAAAGATGCAATAGGTTGTTGTATATCTATATCCTAAATGGACTGCTGTGATTCATGCGTCTTTCCAGGTTTTATGCAAGCAATAGAAATGTCTTAACATATACTGGTATTTTGCAGAAAGGTATTTTTTACCATCCACCCCACCTCATCTATCTGTTTTTAGCTTCCTTAAAAAACCCCACCTTTTATAGCAACATAAAACACTTGCAACTTCCACAGGAAATTTCTGTGCAGCTGAGTGGTGTTTAAAGGCAACAAGGATCAGCAGGGAGATTCTATTCTTCTGCACTTCTCTCTCTCTTGCATTCCTATAGGATATAGTGTAGGCAAAGAGGAATGATGTAGCTCTCCTCCCTACCAACAGAGATAGGCAGAGGGCAACTTTTGGGTGTTCCATCCATCACCCCAGTGGAAATTTTTCCATACAGACCCTTCCCCACATGACATGCTCAATTTATCCAAGACAAAAAAAGCCTCATTTCTTATAGTCTGATCTGACAGAATTAGTTACCAGGTCCAGGGTTTGGGGCTTTTTTCCCCCACAATTTATAGACTGAGACCAGGCAGCACACAGTACATGCCAAGGGGCCACTCAGCCTTGGGCAATGCCCAATTTGTGAGAGTTCAGCAATTCTGCCTGTTCTGTGGTGTGTTTTCAAGGTGAGAGGGCTGTAGAAAGAGCACAGTTTCCAAAGTTTAACAGAAATAGTTTAAAAGGGAGATATAACAGAAAGAATTGTCCCATGAGTTTCTACTGCAAGCTTTTAGCAGTAAAACAACCCAAAGCACTCACTGGACTAACTGACTGACGTATTTGAGAGATACCAAAAGGACAGTGCAATCTGATGGGAAGTATGTAAGTTTGTACCCAAGTTGCCCAGCTTAAAATGTGTGGGATCACAGTACAAATCTCAGCCAAGCTGACTCAGCTCTTCACCCCTCTGCAGTAGGCGAAGGAAGTTGTACTGCATTCACTGAGCTCTTTCTGAGGCAAGATCTTCCAAGTGTTCAAAAGTGCTGGGCTTGCCCTCCAAGCCCTTCAGCTTTCCTGTTCTCTGCTAGGCACTACATGTGCCAGTGCTCCTCAAGGCTTCTGTGAGGTACCCTCGGGTTGATTCTGTTTTCTTTCCCCTCTCCTCTGCTTCAGCTCCTGGGCTGGGCAGTGGGGTCACACACTGCACTGAGCAAAGGTTCACACTGCTGTGCTTGCCCAGCACACATCCTGCCTGAATTAATTCGTTAATGTTTACATCAACCTTCTACTGTCAGTCACCACACCTTGGCTGGAGCTTGCTAATAGGAGATAAAGTCCAGCTGAAACAACACAAAGCACAGAACAGAGTTTGGAAGGCATAGGCTAAAGCACAGCACGTGGCGTACGTACACTTTGAGCTAAAAGAAAAAAGAGAACCAAAACAAAACTCCAAGAGCAAACTTTAAAATAAATCTATGCTCCACTTATGCATGAAAACCACAGCTTTTAGCATTGATTTAAGCACAGTTTTACAAAATATGTGTCACAGTGTAGTGGGCCCAATTGGGAGTGGGGAGTAGGAAGATGGTTTAATTTAAGCCTTTTGCATGAAAGTCCCTACTAACTCATATCCTGTGTTCAGCTGAGCTGAAGTCAAGACAACATGATTCAGAGCTGTTTGCTGTGCTTGTTCACGTTCTGAGGTGTATTATCATGAAGCTGTAAGCTCCTGTACAAAATCCAGATGTTAACTGAAACACCTGAGTTCGTGCCCTTATGAGGTAGCTACAAAATCAAATTCTGACATGTTCTTCTAATTAAAGATTCTTCCACACAGTTCCCCCAACAGCAGCTTAAGACATGTGACCAGGTTTGCATTCAGAGGAAATGCCACAGGCCACACTTGAGGAGACCCCACTGATAGCTGGGTTTAGGTGTCCTTGCCCAGCTTCAGCTCCTTCCTCTGCCCACAGGCTGTTACTGTGAGCTGGACCAGGAACCTCATTTGGCATTTCACTCAACAACAACAAAACTAGCTTTCTTTTCCTAAACTTTTTTGTAAAAAAACCAAACCAAAACAAAACAAAAAACAAACAAACAAACAAAAAAAAACCCACAAAAAAACAAAAAACAAAAAGGCAGGATGGCTTCCCTGATACAGGTCATAGTACAGCTCCAAAAATAGTTATGTCAGCAAAACTGAACGTGTAGGGCAGGGCATTGTGCACGGAAACAACAGCACAGAGGAGAAACACTTTAGATCAGAAACAGTCAAATAAATCAAAGCTGATGTGCAGAGCCCTGGCCATTGGCAACATTCAACTGGAGCAAATACCCAACAATAAAATACTGAAGAGACTGAGGAAGGGGTGGAAAGGAAGAGGCTTCTGTGAGGGGGGTTTCTCCTTCTGTGTCACACTGGTGGTTTTTACTCTGAATCTAGTCCAGAGGAGGAATTGGAATTTTGCTTCCTTTGTGCGAACAAGTTGAGTCCTTATTTCAGTCTACAAATTAGAAGTTTTGTACAATCTAAAGCTCAAATGCAAATGGTGGTTATTCAGGTGCCAACTGAGAAATCTTAAGGTCTGGGGACTATTCAGAAAAACAGGAAGAAAGGGAATAATCTGAAATAGGAGTAGGGGAAACACCTAGACAGACATGACCCCAAAAGCTTTCAAAGAGATAAGGGAAGTAAACTTCAGGGGTAACTACATTTAGCTCTGGTGAATTAGCCCAGCCAAATACTTTTTTTGTGATTAACACCATGGACATCATTCTGAGGATCAGCATGAACCTGATGTCTACTACTGCAAGTCACATTTCTCCAAGAGCTGAAATTAGGCTCCCTGGAATGGATCACAACAACTGTCTTTGTTCTGAGAATCTTAACCAGCTCCATACATCTGCATTTTGAAAGTTTTACTGGTCATGTATGTCAAAACTGCTTCCTTCAGGAATGCACCAACTTGCACTTCTGAAGGAGAAACCCCAACAAATCTGCAGGAGTGGTCTCTGCACTTCCTTGCTTTTCTTCAGGTTGAAAAAAAAAATTGGTTTTGTTTTTTTTTCCCCAATGGGAAAAACCATAGGTTATGATATTAAAAAAATTATTTTGATTAAACTGCCCCTCCCTAATGCCTTATTTGGGACAAGAGTTTGATAGAGTATTTGTTTATATGCCTCTGTATAGGTGGATGAGCAGTATCTCCTTCATTTGTTTTAAAACCCCCCCACATTTAGATTTATCAAAAAATTATGGATGCAGACATGCCACAAAAAAACACCAAACAAAAAAACAACCCAGCAAATTAACTTAGTTCAACTTTAACATGCCCATGCAGTATCCAAAAGGAAAAAGGCACAAGAGATGGGGCTTTTTAGTTCAAGTCATAAGGAACATTGAATTTTGCATCTTTTTTATTTAAAAACAGTGAAGTTTTCAAATATATCACATTAAAAAAACCCCACGAAACTAAAAACCCCTCTATCACAGGAGAGGTATTTAGATTGGAAAAAAGAGTCAGGCATTCACAAATTAGGAAATGGCAGATTTGAACTTGCTCATGCAGCCATAATTCTATCCCCTTGTGGGATCATCCTGTTTTCTGAAATTAGGCAGAATGTTGTTTGAGGAAAAATGAGCATGTAATCATGTCACTAAAGACTCTCATTATTCGTAAGTGTAAGTCATACTTTCCAGAGAGAAGTTTAGATGGGCCAAAACAGAGAAGAATGATCTCGTGCACAGTTACAGTAATCTCTTCATAAACTCCACAGGATCATTGGTCGGATCCTGAACATTTCAGTACTGCAAACTTCGGACTACAGGACAAATAAGAGTAGCTAGAAAAAAGCCTTTAGAGGAGGACTAATCCAGTACAAACTCTGAGGAGAGCCCAGTCAAGCCCCCCCTCCAAGGAGCTTGCAGGTGTGCAGTACATGGTCCTTCCAGACTGGAAGAAGCAGCAGCTGCTCTGTTCGGGAAGGTTATGGAAAGACTCTGCTCATGCTTCTTCCTTCTACTTTCCCCACACCTACAAACTGGGGAGGGAAGGCAGGGGCTGGGTAGCAGGTCTACAGACAGGTTCCATGACATGCAAATACTCCATACTTCCAACACAAACCAGAGATGCCCCCACAGCTCTTTTGGGCTCTCGTTCCAGTTCATGCTACACAGTGTGTACTGGGACTGCTGGTTTTCCCTGAGCTCCTCAATAAACAACAGGCATTCATTCAGCCAGAAGGTTATTCATTTGATCTCTTTCTCTGGAGTGACTCCAAGCATGCCATTTCCCTTACCACTTTATAAACCTCCCTCATTCAGCTGTAATAAACTGATGATCCCAACACCTTCTGCATGTGGTGAAAGTGGAAGGAAAAGCACCCACACCATAGGGCTCTCTTCAGAGAACAAACAAAGAGAGCAATCATTTAGTTAGAAGGTCCCTTTCCAGATTTGTCCAGCCATCAAAGCTTGGGCCTACTTAATAAGTGAGAGCCCAGAAGCAGGCTCGGTGTTTCCCGCCAGGATTCCCAGGATTAGGCACATCCAGACTGGAAGACACCGTGTCACTGCACATCTGAAGGTGCCCTGCTCTGCTCAGGGCTGCTGGGGTGGTACCTTCACTGGAGTGAGGGCACAGCACACACAGAGAGCAGCCCTTGGAGATGATCCCTCCTTACAGCACGGCACAAGGATCCCTGCAGGGACCCTGGGCTCGGACACACGGCTCTGGCAGCACTGTGCTGATCCTGCTTCTGGGCTCACAGTTGGGAAGCTCAGCATTACTTGGCTTTTGCCATGTGCCACTGCACATGTTGATAGGAACAAGCCTGGCATCAACAGCTCCACTGGACTGAAAACATCTGTTTTTTTCCGGTCTGGGAAACTAAATGACTCTGTCATAAAGGGCTCAGTCAGCACGCAGTTAGATTGTTTGGACAAATTTCATAACACAGGCACTCCCCCTCACAACCCGAGATTTTTTTGTGTCACAAATTCTGGTTCTCAAAAGAAAAAAAGCAAACCAAAAACAACCAAACAAACCAAGCCAAAAAAACTCCCCTCAAAGCTCCCCTGGACTAAATATTAAAATATTAAATTTGAAACTCGAACAAAGTTTATACTTGCTTGGCTAACAACAATTCCACTTCTGAATTTTAAATGTTTGGGGATGACACCTAGTCAACTCAAATTAAGCCAAGTTACTAGTATTGAAAGCAAATAAGTACCAATTTAGTTTCAAAGAAGTTTGGTTTTCTTGCATCCATCAAGAGTCAACTCTCAGATTTTGCTTTTAGCTCTCTTCTTACTCCCTGGAAATGCAGTGAAAAGGCACAACCAGAAACCTGCAGCCACATCTTCGAGCCAAGCAAGATCAGCCTAGCCACTCTTTAGAACAGTAAAAAAAAAATACTTGCACTTTTGAACATGCTAGAATGAATATTTTTAGGTCTATACAGACACCTGGCAGGTCATCTCTGATTAGATTTGAATTCAGTCCACATGCACCTAATTTTTGCAGTTTGTTAATGGCTTTTGAGGTAAAAATACAAGTCCACCTGAATCCAACAGCAAAATTTATTTGGACAGAGCTGGAATTTCACTTAGGCTTTTAATAATAACAGCAGAGTAACACAAAAACTTGAGACAACCTCCCTTGAGACACCCTGAGTATGATGGATGCCTCAATTCAGGGGGCTGACACTGTCAGTCTGTCTTTCAGGACACTGCCTTAGTCACAGGAAAGTACCAGGGTCACCACCTGTCATGAAAATGGTTAAAACTCACTACATTTTAGTTTTCATCCTCAATATCTGCTACCCATCGTACTTGGAGGTTAACCTTCCAATAAATACAAGCTTGAGTTTCTGCACATACCCTTAGATTACTTTCTGATTAACTTTCAGATTGCCTTTCAGCCATTAGGCTTCAACCTGAAGACTCTTCCTCAAGCTATTAATTCTAATTTTCTTTAGATCCTGGGCCTAATGGATTTTGGATTGAAAGGCTTTTAGAAATTTTAGAAGTATTCTCTAGTTTTCTAGAGGAGCTAATGTCAACCAAAATACAAAAGATTCACAACACTACAATAAGAACAGAGGAAAGTACAGAGAAAAACCTTGTGAGAAATTCCTGGCTTTTATTTAATCTCTTCAAGCTGAGGATTTCAATGCAGCTCACCAATTATAGCTCTGTGAGGCCTGTAAATATTATATTTCTATAGAAGACTGAGAAGTGAGTTCTTTAGACCAATTCTGTCTCTCACATAATCAACAATACAGAATCAAAACAAATCTAAGTAGACTGGTACTAAAACCAGTTATTAGACAAGACAAAACCAGCATTTGTAAGTAAAGATTTCATTCTAAGAACTGACTATAATACAAATGTATTTTTGAGGAATATCTATGTTCTGTCACTCCTGGAAAGTACTATGGGCAACCTTCCAGACAAAATGCAATAAATTTATATGAATTTATGGCTTTACTGTGTATCTTAGAAGCAAGTATATAATAATTAGTCTATTGATGTGAAATATATTGCTCTTCTCTCAAACAATGCTATGCTTTGTAATTCAGCTCTTGGAAAGAAATAGCCCAGGTGCTTTGAATGCAAATTTACAAATAGTTGCAGTATTTAATCCTGGTGATGCATACAGGGTAAATCCACTCTGCAAGAGCACACAAAAGAGCACAAACTAAAATTTGTTAATTCATGTCTGTCTTGTACTTCAGAGGCAAGTTATCTCACACAGGCATGCAGACACATCAGCTGTACTATGTGTGGCTGGGAAGGTCCTTAGTGATCCCTGGGTGCCTAAAAGGCAAGATTTAACTGCCTTGTTGTAGCATGCAGTGTACTGAGAGCCATTATTTTAATAGATGGCCAGTGCATTTAACCGGGTCACCCCCCAGCAGGTGATGGAATGCACTTAGCACAACTCACGGGCCAGGGTTCTGCCACCAAATGCTGATGGTGAGGGACTCAGTCCAAGCTGTCAGCAGGCCCAGCCCTGACAGGCCTATGGACCATCTGGAGGACACAGCCCTGTCACCTGGCCAGTCATTTCCACATGTAGGAGCAAAGCTGCACCTTCCCCCCTCACTCCTCTCTGGGGTCTGGAAGGTCTCATGGGGAAGACACACATGGCCAGCCTATGTTTGGAGCCTGCCTAGACCATCCACTGCAAACTGCACAGCAAAGAGAACAATTCTTCCCACTGCCCCTGGAAACAGGACAGGGAGTGATTGTTCTTTTTTAACTAGAGGTAATTGATTCATTAGTTATTTTGAGTGGAAACACAAGAAGGATCACTGATGTATGTAAGAGCAGTACTTTCTGAAAATGTTAAATGCATTTGGCCTCCACAGGCATGCAGCATTTTTCCTTTGGAATGAAGTTATTTGCGTATTCATATAAATACATATTAAAATGCATTCAGCTGGTAATATACCATATTAGTAAAAATGCCAAATTTATCTTTTTCCTCCTTCAATATTACCATCTCTGCCTAGCCCTCGTCCCTTTTAAACCCTGCAAGAACAGAGAGGACTGATGCTCTTGTCACATGAGTAAATGGAGAGCATCACAAGCTATGGAATAAATTCCAAAGAAGAGTGTAGGAACACCCACCCGTGAACTCCCTCTGATTTAGAGGGGAGAACCGTCAGCTTGTGCTCTTGCAGTGATAGTGTCAGCATCAAGATAAACTTGAGATTAACTTCTCAATTGCTAAAGACTCACAAAGTTTACTCTTCACTAATCTTATTGTGATTTAACACTGTGAGCCAAGAACCAGTTTTTCCTGTGGCACACTAATTTGGTGCTACTGCTAATATAGTAAGAAATCCACATTGCAAAGCAGTGAGGATGGCACTCTGGGATTCAGATTTAAAATTTACCTCAGTACACCTTCAGGCTTCTCTACTGCACTTTGAACCAGGGCCTTAAAGACACCTGGTAAGAGGCAGCACATCTGACCAAGCTCATCAACCACAGCCCCAGCAGAACACGAGGGAGTGAGAGGCACAGAGCTGTGAGAACAACACCTGGATACCTCAGAGACAGATCAAATATGTGCTGTGATTCAAACAAAAGTGTGAATGCTGTGATGCTGCTTCAGCTGCTTGGACTTGAGTGCCTGAAGGCCACTACACTCTGGCTTCCTGGACCACAGTTCTTCCTTCAGGGAGGAGTGGAAGAAAAGGAAAAAAAAAAAACAACAAGAGAAAGTACTTCCTTGTTTTGGTCATAAACTTAAAGGAACTGTAGTGATAAGACACAATGATAAGGAAAAGGAACTGATGAATCTAACAAAGGTGCAGAGGATCTCCCCCTTGGAGCTGCTCTTCCTGAAGCAGCCCCAAAACCCCAGAGGTGCTGCACAACCCAGTGAAGCTCCTGCTGTCACTCACAAAGCTGCAAAAAAGTACAGGAGAGGGACCTGGCTTCAGCTGCTCTGGCAATTCTAAAAGTAAATTTTGCAGGAATTGTTCTACTCAATACTTATCAAATCATAGTAAAATGGGAAGAAACAAATAGCATATAAAAACCTCACATGTATTTGCAATTATAAGTCATGCATGTTAATTCCTAGGCTGCTCTTTAAATATAGAAGTCACAGCAGTTCATCTGCAGATGAAAAAAGTTAGGGAGATGAACTGATGGAAGAGAGTTATTCCCATTTAAAATGCCTGGCACTAACTCCAAATCAGACACAGTGGCTTTTGCCTCTGTATTAAATAATTCTAACAAATGTATTGAAGGAGATACAATAACTTTCTGTGAACACCTATATCACACATGACAGTGTCTGCTGGAGAAATGCAGTACAATGAACAATTTTATACGACAAACTCCTTTACCCTGGAGTTCAATCCAGCGAACACATGAAGCAGATGTGTTTGAAAAAGCTTTGTTTGGTCACTGCTTTCTTGAAAACAGAAGATCATAAAGAAAATAGGAAAACCACACTGCCCCATAGAAAAATCTTTGTTACCTATCCTTCAGTATTCTGTGGCACCACATAGACAGAAAAGCTTTGGCTGCTGCTGGGTGACCCTACACAGCAGTTGTCCTGCCACCCTCCACAGCTCTACTTTAGCAGTATCTTATTTAGTACTTCAAGTCCCATGACCCATATCCAATAAGGAGGGTCTGTCTAATACACTAAGCAGATAAAAGGATGCTTTTCAAACAAAGGTTATGCAAGGGATCCATACTGCAGTGCAAGCCCCAGAACAGTAAACAAATGCCAAGATCTAAATAAAACATATTTTTGTTCTGCAACCCATATCCCATACCAGTCATCTGCTTGTAACTGAACCACATCTGATACAGTTGCAAACACAGAATTTTGTTAAGATCTATCCATTCATCTCTTTGGAAATTAAAAAAAAACCCAAACACTTTACCAGTCTAGTCATTACTCAGGAAACTCATAAAAACATATCCAAAGACAGACAGATGAGAGCAAAGAAGCCACATCCATATCAGCTTCTGGATAAAAAACATGAAGAGCTGGTGAAACAGCTGGAAAAATTTCAGAAATATTTTATGTATCAACATTGCACTAACCCCTCCAGGTCAATCACTTCCTGCTAAACAATCTATGAATTTCAGCCAAAACCTCACCAGCACTTTCAATAGAATTTAAGTAAACTAATGAGTACATATTCCCTAACTAAACCCAAAGTCCAAGACCACATAGGAAACAGATGCCAAAATCTGGATTAGTACTCAAGTTTTTGACTTCTGGGATGGTACTCACTTGGTGAAAAATGCCACTTTCTAATAGAAAAACCTCCAGTATTATACACATAGGTTGTTGGGTTTTTTTAAATACACATCAAAATGTTCCAAAAATAAAGTTAATTGTGTTTTAAAGTCTTATTTGAATCAGAAATATAAAAATGCAAAATCAATACCAATTCTCCAATCAAACAAGAGTATCTGTAAGGAATTAAGATGATACTGGCATCAGGTGAGAGATTACTGAACTGTAAAAGCATTAGAAATGAGGCAGCCTGCTGTGAAGACCAATAAGGGGTTTAAAGGAGCAATATCTTCTGAGCCTTCATTTCTAAACCTCATTGCTCCGAAACACTGGTCCTGAATCAAATTCATTCTCTTGTTCATTTCAAACACGATGCTGACGATTGACAGTTTATGACCGGCAGAGTTCACAAAGCTTTCAGATGGTACCAAGCATCTGTTCTGAGGGAGAGCTGTCAAAGGAACCCACTGCAAACTTCCCTGGGAGACCTACATGGGAAAGACACCAAAAGGACAATCAGAATCTTATGATTTTTAAGGTCCTAGAAACACACCGTCTTTCACACAAGAAAGTTGGCCCATACTTTAGTTATTCTCATGCTATTTAGAGACATCATTTAGGTGATTTAGAAGGCAGTTTTTGAAGTGATATAATCCCTGTTCCAAAGTACTTAATCTAATTTGAGACAACGGTTGCAGTAACAAGATCACACAGTTTTGAACAAGCGTAGATTAAAGATCTTATCAATATAGGTTGGTTTAATGGACCTATCATACTTACTGGGATACTGAACATAGGAACTTTTAGGAGAAATTGCAGGATAGACAGCATGAGAAACAGGGAATACTTCAGGATAGAAAAACTTCTGTCTTGAATGAAAGATGAACAAGGTTTTGATGAAACATTCCATTAATAAGTCATTTCAACAGCTGGTAATATTGAAAATGCTCTTCTACTAAGCACAAAACCTAAGTGTCCAAAGCAAGCATCCTGAGCTTCAAAGAACACTCAATAGTGGTGCAAGGCAGCATCCAAAGGCCAGAAGAATGATCCATCACACACAGGCAGGCCAAAACCCACTGCACCCTCATCCCAGAGCAGAACCTGTCTGACTGCTATGGGCTAAAACAACCGGGGAGATTAAATCAGCTCAGGCAGCCACACACTTTAAATGCATTTCACCACTAACTCCTGTCCTGGTGCAGCTGCAGGCAGAGCACACAGGTACAGCAGAATTCCTTTCTCCTACTACCTGTGCTCCTGTGTGCCATGTAACTGCAGCACACATCCCACCTCACTCATATCAGGAGCCAGCCCATTCCTTTCCCATTAAATTTCTATGCCTCCCTTTGTTCTTGTAAAAAAAACGTGGTGAGCCATAAAAATTAAACACACACACACATTTTTCCCATCTCTGCTTTTAGAGGCCATGGCTTACAGAAAGAAAAGATTGCTTTCCTGTGCCCAGGCCAATAGTTTTCCTCTCTGGATTAGCGAGCAGGATTATCACAGCCCATGCTGAGCCAGCACTGCTGCAGCTGGACTTTGGTACCAGTTGCCAAGCTGCCCAGTTTAAAGCTAACTCAGGTATAGCTGTACAAACTGCAGTCTGCAATGCAGCACCAAATTAACTATTTAACTCAAACCCCAAATCCGTTTTCCCTACTTACTGAAAAACAGCAGCTGACAAACTATGGATCTGGCATTCTCTCACATGCAATAAGATTTGCTGCAAGTATCTAAAAATAAGCTTGCTGGCTGACAGCCCAAGGAACCGATCAATGAAAGTTCAAGAGGTGCATTTCACAGTCCAGATGTTCTCAAACTGTGCTCCATCAACAACTTACAGAGATGGCTGGTCACATTGTGCTGACTTTTCTCCCCTTTGCTGCACCAGTTTGGGTCCAAAAGGTGAAAAGCACATTTACAATTCTTAAAATATTTTTCCTTTTGCTACAGTTTGCATAAAAATATCACAGCAAATCAATAGGGTGAGAGGCTGTCCCAGAGACAACTCGGTGGAACATATGAATCAAACCTGAAGTGCTGGAGCAGGATGACCTCAATGAGAGCTCAGAAGGCACAAAAATTACAGGATCCACAGGCACATGCACACATTCTGGAAAATGACAGAACATCCACATGGCAAAAATGTTGTTCCTAGCCCGACCTACACACTTTGCCAGTAGATAGAGTGTCAAAACTTGTGAAAATTGGGGAAGGGCAAGAGAGTTTACTTGTTTAGTTAAGGAAAAACCTAGTGGGGTTTTCTAGGCAAATGAATTGCAACAGTGAACAGTGTTACTAGATCTTATTTTATTAACTACCCATGCCTGAATTATTTCCTCCAACACTTCAGTTACAAATGTTTATACAAATGTAAAATACACTTCGGAGAAAAGCTGAAAACTCATTTAAACATACACTTATCCTTGCACCAAAGCAAACACAAAACTATCAAAACTGACCAAAATCTAAGCTTGAATACAACAACACCTTGCACAGGGGATACACATCCTCCAGCTATGGACATTCACATTGTTAACAATTAGCAACTTGAACACCACTGACACCACATGCCACAACAGGCATGAGGGGAAGCAGCTCGGTCCAGCAGATAGAGTCAGTAGCTGCTGCTTCATGTGTATTTGTTCTTGCTCAAATCACAAACACCCTTATAGTTCAGTCCTTTGGGGGAAAAGGAAGAGAACGTTTTAGCTTGATAAGAAGAAAGTAATTAGAAATTACGTACCACGTAGCTTCACTGCCCATAGCAGAGACCTGAAACACAGGTCAGGTGTGGCACCTTTATATATCACTTTTTATTTTGATCTTGGCTTGCAGGTCCTTCCTTTTCCTTTCCTTGCAAAGGCAAAGACTTCTCATAGGAGCACAGATCCATAAGCATACTGAGAGCAGCCTCTGAGGCTCTTTTGCTGCATTTCCCAGTGAGCAGCCTTAATTTTGCCAAGTCAGAAGAATCACCAATCCATCATCTTTGCTACATGTTATAAAGCAAAGGACTAAAGCAAAATCCAAATATTCAGCGCTTTTTCATGAAAAAAGTGCTCTGCAACTTCAGTCTGCTCCATCTTTCCTTCCCTAAATAGAACTTTTGCCCTTGGTTTTATGTCTCTGCTCCAGTCACAGGGCTGCTTGATAAAAGCAGAACATGCATTACTTTTTTCAAACCTAAATAAATAATCCAGACAAACTCCCTGCTTTTATCAAAACACTGGTGTGCACTTCGACTTTTCCTTGAACACCAACATTTCAAACTCTTGCCTGTCATTTCACTTAATTATCAAGTAGTCATTTTTAATGTAAGCCAGAGCATTCTGTACTCAATTTCTGGTGTGGACAAGGATTTGTTTTCACCTGGAGGTTCGTGTCTCCACAGCACAGGTCAACAGCTTCATGCACAGACCACCACACAAGCCTTTCAGCAAATATTCTGCTAGCAGATTCCTTTACAGACATGCTTCTAAATCAGCCCAACCCAAAACACTGCTGTGGGTAAAGAGTGGGTTTGGGTGAGAAGTGGGGAAGTGCTTTCCTCAGTTCCCCACCAGCCCGGCTGTCTGAGGGGTTACTGAGATCACGGGTGCTGCCGCCGCAGTCTCTATTTTTCACATGTCTTTTGGCAGATATATAGAGCAAGACAGATTCCTTTATGTATGATAAATGCTACAATCACTGCCATCTCCTTAGGGAAGGCAGAGTGCTGATCACAGCTCAAATGGGCATTCAGCATCCATGGAAAATACAACTTGTCTACTGCAAGGCAGGCTGATCTTCTGCAGGCTGAACAGTCACAGACAGAGAACATGTGTTTTGATTAACTGAGCATGCTGCACTTGATACAATAAAACCATTGCTTTGAGTGGGTTTCATCTCTTTTGTTGTCCTTTAAGGCAATAATTTTATCACCTTACTGCTTTTCTTTTAAACTCCAGCTGGGGAAAAAGAAAGTAAGATGAAATCTAGATGAAAAAGGTCTGTTCATCACTTGCTCCCCAGCCTGTGTAAAACAGAGTACTGAAGCACCGGGAATTCTAACAAGCTCACACTCACCTCCAAGCATAAGCTTACATAAATGAGTGCCCAGAGGAACCTGCAAACTTACCTTAGATCATATTCTGTCACACTTGCAAAAATTATCAGCTATTGACACTGCAGTCAATAATTTCCTATTCCATGTTGGGATCTTAAAGCACTAAAAACCCTAAGTAAATATTCATAAGGTAGAAATACTTTCTCTGCTATAGATAAGCAACATAAGGTGTGGTGTGTGACAGACAGAGACATGCCATTTCTCTCATAAATCCTATTTGCCTGTCTTAATCATACACTTGTTCTCCTTCACTGTTTATTCTCCTCCCTTTCTGCCCACAAGCAGTTTGGGAAGCTTCTAAACTGTTTTCTTCTTCAGGGCATTTTCTGTTTGGTTTAGTTTCTAATACAGCCAATGTTTAAACAGTCTGTATGGACCTAAGCATTGCTGCAAACATCCATACAAAATTAAATTCAATAAACAACAAAATCTCCTGGACACCTTCAGAACTGCAGGTATCACACAGTAAACGTGACAGGCACAGTCTGCCACCGGAAAAGCTTTCACTGAACTCCATTCTATTTAGTTCTTACATCAGCTGGATAACAGATGATTTAAAATACAAATATTCTATGTCATATATTTCAAACCTAGGCTCTGAATGCAAAGTGCCATTATCTGCTTAACAAAGACCAATTATTCAGTGAATACTCAAGCTACTGTGCAAGTTCTGAATGCCTATAATATGTTATTTGATAATATGGTGTCTTCTGACCTAGACAGAGCTGCCTACAGCATATAATTAAAGGTTTCAGATACATTATGCTCCTCTCCTGCCAAATGCTGTTCATGCAGTATGCTTTATACACTCAGTGAAACTAAGAGAAAAACAGTCTCTTTCAGACTCAAGGGCTTTGCTAAACCATTTAAATACAACCAGTAAAAGCCCCAAGATCAGATGTCCTTCTAGGGAAGGAAAGTGCCACCACCTGTTTTTCTTCCAATACCGAATCCTCCATTTTATAATTTAATATTTTGAACACTGGCCTTCCCTTTTTCCACAATAAAACACTTGGCATTGCTTTATGATAGCATTATAACCAAGATAAGTATTTCACTACATTAGACATTACCGGGAGAGAAAGCTCCTGCCCCACACAGCCAACAACAAAAAGTGAATATGCTTTAAAGTGTTTTTCAAAGCTTGTGAAAGACACAGGCACTAGGACACAAAGTCCTCCCCCTCCTGACAAAATGAAGTGTGCAAGCCTGTATTTCCCAGTCAATTTGTCCCATGTACCTTAATCCGTATTCGGAGGCATGAAGCAGAAGAAAGCTTGCTCACTTCCCACGTTCACTCAGTCCATGCAATCTCTCTACCAAGGCAGTCTGTGGAAGTCAACAGGGCTCTTAGAGGAGGGTGTGGAACACTCCTCACTAGAGGATACACTTCCCTCCTTTAGCCCAGCAAACATCCATCAGATCCCAGCTGATGCCAGTCACCTGGGCACTCCGAGGACTGGCTGCACTTCCAAATGCGTCAAACAAATAACCAATTAGTCTTTGTTTGCTAGTTCCCTGTATCCAGTGCTTTCATACTCAGGCCTTGGCAGCCTACCAACTACTTTGACTGCAGTCCCTTCCCTTCCCCCCAAAAAAGGGAAATCATCTTCTGCTGAAAGTAGTTCTTCAAAGGCAACCAGCCCACCTAAGCTTCAAAATGAAGCAATGCATTCAGATTGGGTAAAAATACCCAGCTGCTAATGGAAAAAGGACCAGGTTGTTGTCCATTGCTCCCAGATTCCAGAAAAGTACAAGAGAGCTGCTAATGAGCATTTTCAGAGGAAAAAAAAATAAAATTGTAATTAAAAAGTAAACTAAACATCACCCTTACAACTGGACAGTATGTAGCTCAGGATTCAAAGGGTTGTAACAGTCCCTGAAATCCTATTCCTGGAGCTGTTGAGGGAATCCTTTGCCTGGCACTCCAGGTCTTCCCAGCATTTCAAAGAATGCCTTCATTTACACATCAAAACTCCTGCCTTCTGGCAGGATATGAAGGCTGGGTACCAGCCTAAAAGCAACACTTCAAAATAACTGTTATAGTCTATTGCTTAGCTAGAACCGTGTTAAATCACCTGCACAACAATGACTTTTCCCACAGCAGAATAATAGATGCAAGAAGATGGTCAGTATCTTTAAATGAAAAACCTTTAGTATCTTTAACTTAGTATAATCTTTTTCTAATGTGAGTCTCAAGAGTCACTATGGTGATCCTGACTTCTAAGACCACAGAGAAACTGCCTGCCCAGTTACTTCTGCCTCATGAGAAGCAAACTACTATGGGAATTCTTCCTCATTTTCACATTAAAAACAATAGCAGGGAGCCAAGTTTGGTGAAGATATCCATGAATCTCACTCAGCATGTCACAGTTAAATGCATCACAGATTTATCCTACAACAAACTCCTGAATAAAATATATTTCAGAAGACTTCAATGCAAGTCACACAACACTGTGCATTTAAAAAAACCCAATCACTATTCACTAAGTAGTCTCCAAAGTTCTCTGAGCAGGCTACAAGAAAACCTTTGGGGTTTCCTGTGCCCACCCCCCACCCCCTTTTTTTTTTCTTCTTCTTTAGAACTGGAAAAAAATTCCACAGAACAAAAGTCATTCCCCAAAGTACAGTAAGGTGCAGCTCAGCAGTGATTGAACAGACCCTGCCATTCAGTCTCAGACAGCAGAGCTGGCTGCCCTCAGTGCTGCTGCTACCACAGATATTGGCCATAGATCACCAGCAGATAAGCCACAGCTCTCATGAGGCTGTAACAGAAGCCATTAAATATTTCCTTCTCCCAAAACCTACTCAGTATTCCCACTGGCAGCCTAGTTTCACAGCTGTGTACTGAGGGTTGAATTCTCATTTTAAAATACTTGGAAGACATACTAATGCATGAAATATCTGTTCAAAAACAGCTCCTTCAGAGCAAGTCTCAAACCCAGGATTTGTTTTGCGAACTTAAAATGAACTTTTCTCTTCTTTGCGTGTTTCAGTACACGACAAAAGTTCTTCAGAAAGCTATTTACAATCTTTTAAATAGGTTATTGCAGGAAAAAAAGGCAAAATATCTCAATACATTTAATACATTTAATACAACATTTAATACTTACTAAGATTACCAAGTTAAAAGCTTGATTGCACTTCTGTTCAAAACAAAATGAGAACTTTAAAGAATGCAGTGAACAAGCTCCAGCCACTCTCCTCCACAAAGAAAAACTCGTCTTTCCAGTCCACAGGCACTTTCATATCACATAACACAGTGGGGTCAGTGCAGCAGTCCTACACAACGATATGCAATCAAAAGTGATCCCTGGCTTAAACAGCAAGGAAGATTGTTTCAGATCAATTTCTTGCATCTGACTTATTTTCTAGTTGTATAACCACCTGTTCCAGTTGAAAACAATACAGATTTTTTCCATGTGGCTACATGAAAAACAAACTCTTGACTTATAAAATAGAAAATGTACAAAAGTTAACTTTCCTAAGTATAAACTAAATTGAATTTGAAAATCACTTTTGCAGGTACTCGTCTGTAGGAAAGACATCGAATAGAACAGTACAAATATCACCTAGTTATTTTTTTCCAGTGGTACTCCCTTTTATAAATAGGAGAAAGCTGAGTTATTACTATTTCAATGTTTGCAATGGGAAATGTGATGACAACAAAAATTTACACACACTCGGTGTGCCAAAGACAATAAGACTTTTCTTTGCCAGTGTTGATCCTTGACAGGCAGGTAAACAGAAATACCTGGATAGACCCAAAATGCACAAGACCTGAATTAACACCTGCTATGCATTTAAAGGGACTGTCAAAATCTTGTGCTATGGGAGGCAAAAATATCAATGGAATTTTTCTTATGACATACATACAGCATTATCTATATCACTAAGGCTTTCCTAAGCATCTATCACCATTCACAATGTTCTTATTAAAATGTATTTAGACTGCAAATCCCCTGGGACAGGGCTTGTCTTTTATCTGTACTTGAACAGTCTGCTGTTCACAATGAGGATCCCAGTCTGTTTTGCTTTAAATACTAGACTAGCACAAGTATTTTGTTAATGTAGGAGACTGAAAATATTCAGAAAGCACCATTTGTGTTCGTTCTGTGCTTAATTCCCATTTACAGTGCAGAATAAACATCTCAGCTGTGATTCTAGTAACAGTTTTACCTACCTAAGAAACTCAAGATAGGGCCAAATTTGCCTGCATAATGATTTCACAGTAAGTGGCAACCAGATGGACGGCACACTGCCATATGCTCCCCTTTGCTCAGAGGTGGAAAAGTGAGCAAATGGGAATCAGAAAAAAAGAACAGAGAGCAGGGAGAAAAATCTCTCTGCAGCGTGCCCATTAATTCATGCACACACCCTTTCCTACCAGGAGCACAAACTTCTGGGCTCCTTGCACCTTCGGATCCCAATTCCTGCAGGCAATGACGAGGGGCAGCGAGGGAACAGCTGCTGTCTCCAGCACGAGGAGAAGAACCAGCATCACCCCGTGAAGGGAACACCACCCCTCCACAGCCAGCCCCTCTGGAAGCTGGCACTCTTTGCAATGCAGCCCAGAGGCTCAGAAACTCTGCCCACTCTGCAGCCTCCTCTCCATTTATTTTTATGGGTTTTTTGGCCCAGAGATAACACATGTCAAAAACTTTTAAGTAAACCTTGACGCTGCCCACGTCTTGCACTGCTCTTTAGTTGGAGCAATCTGGCCATATTTATAATGTCTCCAAGGAGTACCTGCCCTTTTGAGCTAGTCCTAAAAATAACACCTTTCCAAGTTAAACATATCTATTTAATTACACTACTGCCCCTGCTCTGAAAGTCCCTCTTCTTACGAAAAAAAATCCCAAAACAAAAAGAGCATTCAGATTTCTGGAGGTGGCAGCTGGTAACCAGAAAAACAGCAAATATGTGCACCAAAAAATCTTTGAGATTGATTTTTTTATACACTTGTGCAATTAACATGTGAACCTTGACCCATATCTCACTTTCCTGTTAAAAAGTTGTTTTCAAAGCTGTCTAGTTTTATCATTCCAGATAAGAATGTAATTATTTACTCTATGTGGGTTGTAAAATTCAGGCAGCTATTATATACCGAAAAAAATTATGGACTGCTTGCTGAGACACACCACATGCCTCATGTTTACATCCTGTATGTTTGCTAACTCTAATTATTACAGACAGGAGCTCTTTAGTTCATTTCAATAAGAGCTTTCTCTACATTCATGCCATCAGCTAAATTGACTTGTAGTCCAAATGGTGTGCTTTTCTCTAAGAAATTATTTGATAGACTTGAACAAAAGCATCGAAGGCAAAATGACAAAATAATTCAATAACAAAAGTCTCACCAACTTCAATAAAACTTCCATTTTGCTATTTTTAAACATGAATTTTCATTTTCTATTAGTGGAAGAAGCTGGTAGGCACACTTAAATATCAGACACATAACACTTTCCACTACAAAGACTTTCACAACTTTTCTGAGAAGCTCTGACACTTGCCTCATCTGCAGGCAGACTTTGAAGTTCCCTGGAATAGCTGAGATGCTCTTTGTCTCATGGCAAGCCATTCAAGTTAAACTGAACTGTTTTCCTATGCCTGCTTGCTTTTTTTAATCAAGTGTTTAGTGGCCTCTAAAAAAAAAGAACCCAAATGGGTATGAAGTCCCTGTCCACAAAGGCTGGGCACCTGTACCTCCCAGAGAGCAGAGGCAGGCAGGGCACTGCCCGGGGGCAGCTGGCTGAAGCTGAAAAGCAGAGTGGCAGGGCAGAGAGCAGCATGAAGGATGAAAGAGGTCAGACTTCACCCCTTGCTTCCCCAGACAGAGCACAGAATCCAAAAGTCCTTCCCTCATTCATCAAATAACAACCTTACCAAGTAAAGCAATTACCTGAATTAGAAATCATCACTGAAGGCTCAAATCCCGTTTAGGGATTTTTTTAAGGTCAATGGGGGGAGTTTATACCTCCATGTAACATCATTAAAAAGAAAAAGCAAAGCCAAGAAAATAAAGGGGACTAAACCTCACAATACCAAGAGATTCTGTGTGAGAAACTAATTTGCAGGAAGGTTACTTGGGTTGAAATTAAAGCTCTTGAAAATTAGGAAGCAGCACGTTTAAAACAGCACACGCCTTTAGCTCCATTTGCATTAATCCTCTTTTTAACTGTCAAAATCACATACTATTTTTCCTGAAAATCATTGGCTCATTGATACCAGGGTGGCTCACAACACAGAACTGTATCTGCAGAACCCTAAGTCAAACATCTGCCGACTTACAGGTCTGACTTTGCAAGTAGTATATTTATACATACATTTCAAATGTAGTTTCATTTATGTGTAATGCCACAGGGGCACGTGGTGCTTTACAGGATGCAAGGAAAGACACAATAATTGCCACAAAGAAATTTTAGTTGAAACACATCAAAGAAACAATGAACCCTAGACAAGATAAAATGAAAAAATGAAAATGAGACAGGCAGAACCTGTTCATGCTGAAAATATTATTATTTTGAATAAGGCAAGGGATAAGCTGATACTGTATTTTATAACGTTTAGTCAAAGACAAAAG
Source organism: Pachyramphus minor (assembly GCA_013397135.1). Classification (NCBI taxonomy): domain Eukaryota; kingdom Metazoa; phylum Chordata; class Aves; order Passeriformes; family Tyrannidae; genus Pachyramphus; species Pachyramphus minor. The sequence continues at coordinate 144,295 of VYXB01007426.1, read as the reverse complement.
CATGATTAGAAAACCTCCATTGCTGCTTGAGTTTACAAGAAGGCCTGTCTTCACTCTCCTCATGCAAAACCAGCAATTTCAACAAGATTGTATAGAGCTAACAGAGCTCATTGGGGACTCATAACTAAATTAAGAATTAAACCCTAATACATCACACTTGTCACACCAAATCTTAAGCCCAGCAAACAGGTGGGCTGAAATATGACAGTTGACCCTGTCAACCTTCACCCACTGCTGCCCACAATGCACCCACCACCCAAGAATTTGGTGGGAAAAAGGCTTCAATTCACCTGGGGCAGGAACCTCCAGAGCCAAAGAATGAACAACAGCCACGTTCTACCCCACAGTGATAAGAAGCCAACTTTACCCGTTTTTCTCTTGAAGACAGCATTTCACCAAGTATGCTCATGTCCACCTATACTACAAAGATACTCCCAAAAGTATTGTCAGAATTCAGACATTTTTTCCAAGTCAAATAATCCCAAACTCTCCGTTTTCCAACACTGCAGATTCCAGATTTACCCCTCGTATTATGAAACCCAAAAAGAGTGTGGCAAACACGTTTCGCCAGCACACAGCATCACTCTAGAACCAGTGAGGAGAAGTAGGAATCAAACCTGTCTTCCTCTCATATACCAACTATCAATGATGATTCTTCAAATAGCACGTATTTGACACTTCTGATGATAATATATGCAGCAGAAAGAACTCCAGCTCACTCTCCTATGTCAATATTGGTCCTGCAGTGCTTGTAAGGATTAAGTATTTTGACTGTTAGGTAATCCCATTGTCCAGGAAGCAGATTAGCTGAGCACCACTATATGGAAATAACACCTTGTTTGTTGCTCTGATAGAGTATGCAGAGAGTTTTATACTGCATAAGACAATTCAATTAATTGTTGTGCTATTGCCAGGTAATGCAACTGATTTAAACAGATACTGATGATATAGGTAAATTTTAGTCATGTCAGGATCTCGTAGGGCAATGCAGTTCCTCCTCCTAATCTGGACATAATCACGTGTAACAACACTGGAACCATGGGCAAAACCATGGAGGTTTTGGGAGTCCTGTCCCTCTGTGCCTAAAGTGATCTGTGATGCAACATCACTGCAGAGTCAGACTGCGCAGTGTGGAGACCAAGAGAGGAGGAACAGCAGCTGCCAGGGACCCAGGGTTTGGGGAGTGACCCCAAACTGGAGTAGCAGCACAACAGTACTGGGGGCTGGGAGAGGGGAAGTGTACTGAGCATCTTGTACAGGGCACCTTCAGAGCTGTAGTCATGCCTGCACCCAGCTAACCTTTGGGAACAGACACAGTGATAGGGAAAACAGCTACACTGCATACTACGTCCTGCATTTATGCTGTCAGTCACAATCTGAAAATACCTGAGCTGAGTAGCAGGCTGGTTCTCATAGTACAGGCATATATAGCTCATGTCTTAATTTTCTTACTGACCTTTGCATACACCAGTTGCAATCAAGATCTTTATCTCACCTACTACTCCAGTTCTGAAGCTGAAATAGCTGATGTGTACTCTTGCTACATGTTCTCTTTATCCACTGCTGTCTTTAGCACAATTACTACCTGCTAACCACATCTAACTTTGTGTGCAACTTCCACCTCTTTTCGCCCTTCAAGCAAAATCCCCACCTTGCACCGACCGAGTCAGTTTTGCAATCCAATGGGGTAGCATCAGGACAGAGCTGCAAAAACTCCACTTTGTTCAGAAACATACAGGAATGAGTATGAACTGCTTCGGGAATGGGCTCTCGGTTCACACAGTCCCTTCCCTGACTGCAAGCACACTCTTCCTGCATTTAGGAACCATAACACGTTTGAAGCAGGACACATTTGCTTCTTACTCCACATCCTCTGTAAACAAGAAGTATTCCCCCCCCTTCTCTGCACAGAGGAGACTGCCCCACAACACAGACATTGTTCTCAACATTGAGGAATGGCTTTTCCCACACAAGATACTTGCTGCACAGTGTTAATCGCAGTATCTTGTTGCAGAGCACTTATGTGCTACTATTGCATGGTCTAATTTATAATCCCCACCCAACGTGACTGTGTTAGTAATAACCCTTTTACAAGTGTCCTACAGGAACTTGCAGCATCTTCACGGGAACTACCAAAAAACAACTATCAGTATTGTCTCCCCGATCCACACTCGGGTAATAATGTTATACAACACGTTAAAAGAACACAGTTTGCTTACCCTTCTTTGTGCAAATTCCAGTAATAAGTCTTGCAAAAAGAGCAGGATTCATAATGGTCACACCACGATTTCTGACTGTGTGCCTATGACAGGAGCCCTGTGTTCAGACAAATGAGCCTTCTCTGCTGTGGCAGAGAAAGAGCATTCACAGCTGTAAATACCCCTACATTGTTACTTGCTCTACTCCTTTTACATATACCATTTTTGGCAGCTGTTACAATGGTGTCAGGTGTGTCTATTTAACAGAGAGCTTGTAGATCGGTTTGCTCTCAAACCCATATGTAAGAACCAAGAAATTCTGCTGGAGACACATTCAGCAGAACCTTTTCCTGTAAATTCAGCAAGCTAACAAGCTTAGAAACCATGCATATCCATGGAGTATTCTCCTTAAGAAAAGTTACTGTGACATGCTGTCCTGTTACAGCTTATCAGTCCTCAAAATTTAGATTTCACCTCTACAAATATAAAAAAAAAGGCCTATCAAGTTTATTACACTTTTATGGAAGGCAAACCAACAATTCCCTCGTTAAGAGCACTCTAAATGGATTTCAACTTCAGAGAAGAAACTACGGTTCCTTTTCTGGTTGGGGCAGGCAATGATGCTGCTCCGGGACGGGGGGTTTCCAAGAAGCGCTGCAGCACCTTCACAGACCTGGAGCGCTCCCGGTGAAGGCACTGCCGAGGCACCACACGTTGGGTAGGTTTGTCCGCACAGAGAATAAAGGCAGCTTTCACACTCAGGCACCAGCGGGGCCGCCTGCACCCGGGAACCGCACGGCATAAGTTGCCCGTGGGCGCGGGGGTCCGGCCGACCGGCGGTGCCGGGGGCTGCGGTGCGGGAGGTGCCCCCGGCCCCCAGAGCCCCCGCGGCCCCTCGGCCCCCTCCCCTGCGGGGGTAACACCGCCCCGGCCGCGACCCTCAGCC
>VYXB01007426.1:107053-140746 GCA_013397135.1 Pachyramphus minor | reverse complement strand
CCCCCCTCCGCGCGCGCGACCCCCGCGCGGGCACCGGAGCGGCGACACAGCGCGACAGAACCGCGACACAGCGACAGAACCGCGACAGAGCCGCCACACACCCGCACGGGCATCGCCGCGGCCCGCGTTGCGTAACGGCGCCCGAGCCAGCAGCTGCGGGATTACACCCTGCGGATTAGGGATTACGTTGATTCAGCAGATTGCCCGGTGCATGTCTGAGAAAGATTACACCAGCAGAGTTAAGAATACCCCTGTGCTGCGGTAAGCCGTGGTTTAAGTAGAGCAAATTAACTCAATACAAAATTAAATGCACCGAAAGGGGGGAAAAAAGATAAAAAAGAGGAAAAAAAAAAGGAATAAACCAACCCAAGGTTAAGAATGTGCTTTAAGTGGACAAAATAAAAGAGACTGGAATTCAGGTTTTCAGTTGTCTCCCCTATGCTGTAATAGCAACCAGCTATTACTGCCTGGATAAACCTTAAAAAAATCAAAATCAGCATAATGAACACTAGTTACATTTGATTCCTGATGACTACCATATAAAAGTGAATATCTAAACTCTCAGGATAAACATCTTTTAGTAACTCAAAATTATTTAAGAGGCACCAGTCAATGTGACTCTGTCACCATGTGCAAAACTGTCTTCTTATACACCAGCTTGTAACAGGGATTTTTAGCGTTCTGATTACTGGATCTGAGGTTCCTGACACTGGGGAACTGACATTCTGGGGTCACTACATCTGCCACTGACGTATGAGTAAAAATTAACCAAGCAGGGAGAACCTTTAAGTTGCATTAATTTCAGTTGATTTCTTACAAGAGTTGACGAAACTTGGAAGCAAAAGCACCACAGAAGCCATCACTAAGCACACAGAATGAAAGAATAGTGTTGTGGGGTTTTTTTCCCAAGCTTGATAGTGATTTTTTTAATGCAAGTATCTTGTAAAATGTATTAATTCCCCTCACATAAGCACACACAGGCTCGAGACTGGAATCTCTATCTCAAAATTATAAATTCGTAGTATGACTACAGTAGTTAAATTTGACAGAAGCTCAACTTTGTAGCTTTGCCAATGTCTGTCTGAATATCTCATGCAGTAGAACTGGGGTTTCTGATGTGAATTTGCAGTTGGTTGCAAACTACTTCGGAAATTTTAGGAATGGAAAGTGTCCCATTAAAGTCACTGTAATGTCTCAAATTGCAATTTCAACACCATGACAAGAGTTTTAGGCTGCTGTTGTAGCACATAATTAATCCTAGACATACCTCAGTGGATAAAATCAAAATGTAAACCTAAATTTTTGCTGTAGGCATTTCTAAGACAAGAGACTCAGTAATTTGTTGTCATTTCAGAAAACTGTAATGGAAAGAATTTTGAACAACTGTAGTCAAAAAAATTAACCTGTCAGTCAAAGCACACTGAGGTGTGTGAGCTATTTATGACCTGCCTTCACTTCTCCCTTTTGTTAGAATTCCCTCACGTCGTGGCTGTCCCATCCTAAAAGAAACTTTCAGGGTGTAAATTTGAGTAGCACATTGTCCTTATACAGATTTGTTGTGACATCTCACCTTGAATTTTTCCTTAGGGAGCTCCTCATTTGTTTCAGGCAGTTTGATGGATTTTTTCTGACACCTGATGATTTTCTGTGCTCAGATCAGTTATGAGCTTCAGATGGGGAGGGGGTGGGAAGTTATACCTAGAAGAGAAAAAACAGACTCCTTTTAACAAGACTTCAGGACAGTTCCTGGCTCTTGGAGAAAATAAGAGGTGTAAGTTACTGCTTGACAGATATCAAGGACACATCTCAGAAGGAAAGTTATATTTAATTAGCCCACTAAGCAATTTTTGAAACCTTTTCCCTTCATTGTTTTCACAACACAAATATTTGAGCTCAGCAGTTTGATGGAATGAGATTTTACTTTTTTTTTTCCTTTTCATTTTTAAAAAGAATACATAACACAGTAAAATCTCATTCTTGAAGATGGCTGTAAGGTGCAACTTAATCTAAATGTACAAACGATGTATATTTGAAATACCCACATGACCGAAATGATCTTCTTTAATTTGCAGGAGAGTTTACACAGAGATTAATTTTAAGAATGTTTGGATAACAAAGAACCATAAACCAAAAACCAAATCACTATATTCAGTGCTTGCTTTTTTTGTCTGCCTGTGCTCACTAAGACTCACATCTTTGGGGGATACAGCACCTCAGGGATGCTCGGGCCAGCAAAGCAGCAAAAGGACACAAACAAAGAGGCAACACCCATTCTGATTTAAATATGTGGGGAGTAAAGCACCCAGGTTCATTGACAGACAAACCCAGTGAGTTCAAAACACTTGTTCCACTGTATCTCAGTACACACAGGTGACTTAAATGTATAAACTGTGACATTTCCAACAATGTACAGCTGTTACTAATAATATATCTCAGTATGCACAGGTGACTTAAATGTATAAACTGTGACATTTCCAACAATGTACAGCTGTTACTAATAATATATCTCAGTATGCACAGGTGATTTAAATGTATAAACTGTGACATTTCCAACAACATACAACTGTTACTAATTAGTAACAACTGTTACTAATACCAGTTTAGATGACAAAGATGTGGGGAAAAGGGTAGAACTGATCTGAAGGTTTTTTCAACGAGCTGGCACAGAGGAAAATAGGCTATATTTTAACTTAAAATGCTCCAACTGGATACACAAAGTAAATTTTCAGGAGCACCCAAGATGCATGCAAGATACACATTTGAGCACTCCTGCAATTGGATCAGTAGTTTCTGTGAGCATAGGCTACACCTGCCTCTTAAGAGGAACACAGTTTGCAAAGTGGAAGGTAGATGCACAAATGATCTTTGTGTTTCTAGTATGAAGTCAGTGCACAGATAGGTTTAGGCAAGCTGGAATTGAGTTTAGCAATAATTTCTGTGGTGTTAAATCCTTTCCTTTAAATACATCATCCTATTTCTAATAAGATAGGGACTCCAGTCTGTTCTTTTTCAGGACACTTATACATACTTGAAAGTCTGGTCAGAGTGCAGCAGCCCAGAGAAAAACTTGTAAATACATGACTACCTAATGATTGGTAAAAATCTTAAGTCTTAAAAAAAAAAAGGCCACGACTGTGAATGCTGTCAGCAACGTGTCCTTGGAAAGTCATCTTTAGACCCAAATTGTGATACTGATTTTCAGAACTTAAAACATAGAATAATGCAATACACAGACGTCTCCTTGGATTGGTGAGGAAATTTATTCCCCCCCTCCCTTTGCCACCCCCCATTCCTTTGAACATGCAGCAAAGTTTGAAAATAGAGATTTAGTGGTCTCATGGCCTTCCTCAAGCTGCCTTGTTCTCTGCAGTCAGCCCATAAGCAATGTGTAATACACATAACAATTAGAACTAGTCCAGACAGTGATGAGTGGCACAGAACACCCCTTTAACACACTGATGCAGTAGAAAACCTCAGCTTCCCCTATGGGATTTTCTGCCGGATCATTGGATTTAAGCATCTCCTGAAAAAGTTCAACTTATACCAGGAGCAGCACCAGAGACAGTGAGGTGCATACTGATAGGAAGGTGAAGGAAAGGAGATGTGAGATCTCCTTTTTGCAGTAGCAAAACTAAAGTTATTCTGTCAATTCAAGGACTCCTATCCTAATTAAATCTGGTATAGGAGCTAGTCTGAAATTTAGGTGATATATTCTGCTTATATTTTCTGTTATGAGAGCTATTGGATATTATATAATTTTATGGAACTTTCTGTGAAAAGGGAGACTAAATTAACAAGGACTGCTTGCTCCAATAAGATACAAATTTAAATCAGATTTTTGACCGCTGGGTAAAATATATTTATGATGCAATTTATGTGAATTAGACTATGTGAATATTTTGAATTCAGCAATAAACTGTAGTGCTGGTAACCCTAGAAAAATATGCAAGTGATTCTGTGAGCATAGCGGGGTGTTCCCCTATTCTGTGCTTGGCCTCTGCAAGGATGTTTGTCTTTGCTGCAACCTCACCCACATTGCACTGTATGTAAATGTGAGCCCTTTTTCACAGCACACAGAATACAGATCTCAAACCTGTCTGCAGGATGATTTATTTCTTTTAAAACCGGGATTTTAGCTCTGAAGTGAGTCCTGTTCATCTGTCTCTTTGTGCAATAACTGTTCTCGTTGTGCACACAAAGGTTGTGTGTCTGAGGCAGCTCAAGAGGACGCCTTTGGGTGGGGACCTCGCTGTTACAGCCCGGTGTCACAGGGAACTGCCACTTCAGACTTTCTTGTATGGACAGGACACTTGAAAACTAGAGAAGACACCTGAGGTCCCATGAAAACCAGAACTGTCTGCTCATAAAGTAAGTACAAATGCATTATACCTTCTGAAATGGGCCTCTACAGAAAGTTGGTTTTCTGTTACTGAAAGCTGAAGTATAGGCAATTATTCCTCGTAAAGCTGACAATTTATTTTATTTGATTATTTAATGGGAAAAAGATTCTTTCTTCCAATATAGAGCAGTTTGTTTAAATAATTGCTTTATGTACACTTTAAGGTATAATTAAGAAAAAAGAGCAAACATGAAAAAATAAGATGATCTATTACATAAGGCTTGTTCAGCAATGTATTTGGTACAGTAAACCTTGACTATGCCTAACAAGAAAACAGAATATAGCAAGGTTAGGTGGTTATAGAGTTGGCATATCTACAGAATAAGTTTCTTTTAGCATTGTCAAGTGAAGATTGGTTTCTGTCCAGGCAGGCAGTTTCTATTCCAGATTTTAAAAATCACTGTACAAACCTTGACCTTGTTGAGTTCTGATAAATTCATAGTCTGTATTACTAATTCCACCTGACATCCAGACATGAGAAACACTCAGCTGAAACACACAGATCCTCTGTGAAAAATGACAAATTGGGAAGTTCTTGTTTGTGGAATGCAAGAATTCTACCACCAAGACCTTACCTGACTGAATAATCACCAGTCTGAGGACTGGTTCAATTGTGTGCACTGTCTTTCAAGGTGCAAATGCCAATCTAATTAGCTGACCAGAAACAGTCAATTAGCTTGCCTAAAATGCACAGGTATGACAATTCTGAATAAGCATGGCAGTTTGAAGAAAGCATTCATTGTTTAAATATGCTTTAGTGTGAATTTGGTTTTACTCTGCCTTTAGGGATTCCCTGAACTTGAGAGCAGACCTGAATGTTTGCCATTAACTGTGAATTAATGCAGCTTACATCTAACAGTACCTCACTGTCACAGTGCAGCAGACGCCTCAGCAGTCTCTCTAAGTTGCATTCCAATAGCTGTTTCTTCAGGGGAAGAAGTCACCAGGTTTAAAAATGACATGCTCAACTTCCATGTTTGTCTTCAGGTGCTGTTTTAGAAGAGTAGCCTCTGACCAAGACTAAAAATTGTTGTCGGAATAATATGCGAACAGGTAATTCTTCCAAGTCTTTCCCTGGATACACGTACATACATAATTAGAATTCATTAACACTGCCTTGAATTTGGGAGCTGCCACTGGGATTGTCACAACTGCTCCATAGAGCTGCCATCCCTTACTGGAGTTCACCTGCTGATGGTATGAATTCTGTAAGGAGATGTTTGCTTTGATCAATCCTAATGTTTCACAGTTTGTGACTGATTAGCACACAGTCCTGAGTTGCTCATAACTGAGGAAGCATCAGCCCCCTTTTATCTTCTGTCAACATTTCCCACTCCTCCCTCTTTTCTTTTCTGTGTTAGCAGAGTTCAGGATTAGACAGTCTAGTATTTTAGCCTCTGGAGTAGGCAAGACAGCTGAGTCAACATGTATCCACATATCATATCATATCAAGGCTGGCTCGGCTCTTTGAGGGTTAAGGTGGTCTTGAGCCTGCATTTGTTTTTTTAACAGCTAAGATAGTCAGGTTACAAAAGTTTAAATGCAAACAGACAAGATGGTTTAGGGACACAACACTGTACCAGCAACTAGGAAGAAAATTAACTCTGTCCCAGCTGAAACCAGGGCACGTGCATGTCCTCAAAAGGAATAATTGTGTTTAGAGCCTGCTATTACCCCAGCCAGTTTTGAGTATTGATAGTCTAGCATTAAGAAAGAACAACCTGGTCTTATTCCTCTTCACTTCTCCTTCCCCCAAATTCAACTTTTTTTTAAAAAGTAACTTTTGTGTCCTACTTCTCTTTAATCTCTCACATAGAAGGATGTATCAAAATACATACATATATACTATGTACAACATACATAGAGCTCTGTTATTTTAAAAGCTAAATCTTTTGGTTTTTTTTAATCTCCCATCATCACTTGACTTGTTAAACTTTTCTGTCTTGATTATGGAGTCTGAATGTAGTATACATTTGACTTTCAAAGCATACAATTTGCATTTTTAGATTAATATAATGTATTGACTTACCTCATGAAAAATCATAACACATTCACCAATGCTGATGCAATTGGGTTTTGGCTTGTGCTGAAGTCCTTCTGATTCTCCAGTATACTCTTTTGCATCATTTGCTATAAATTTAGAGGGATAAACTGGTGCTTTCACACCTTCCTGTCTATAAATACAGAACTGTGGCTCTGAAATTTGCTGCAAGCTACTCTATTTCAGTACAGTAGGTACAGAGTACAATAATATCTATTTTTGTACTGCAATTTTCTAGTAATAATTTTTTCTAGTGCTAAAGCATCCTGAATTTTCTTTCATTGCCTTTTGTAATTCTGACACCAACTTTATTACTCGGATACTTTCATTAAGTAGTAGCAAAGTATTAATACACAAAACAGTGAAAAGCACAAAAGGATGGAAAAAAGGGGCACCTGATCTAGATGGACATAGAGGTTTCTTCAAGTTTCTCAACACTGGTAAAATTAAGGTTACCATTTTTCCCTCAGGACTGGCAAAAAGTCTATCTCTGGAAAGAAATAGCCTATAGAAAAATTGTCAGTAATTACAATCAAAAAGGTTTCAAAGGCTCCTTGGGCACTTCTTGTTCTCTCTCTCCACCTCTCTCACTTTTCTCTAATAGGCCTAAGACAGAGTGCCTGAGGTATTTTGCCAGAACAGAAATGCCTGGGTGTGCTGCAGAGCTGGTCCTTAATACAAAGATCACACCTTAACAGGGATCATTCTCCCAGATGTTCCGAGCCCGGAATGACTCGAGGCACTGAGGTTTCTTCAGGACTCTGCCACTGTGCCTGTGTGAGACAGGTCTGTTTCTTCTGAGAGGAAGAAAAGAAACAGAACCTTAAGGCAGGATTTTAAGGAGGTTAACGAATTCTCATTAATTCTCATGAGAATTTCTTTGAAACCTTTCCATGAGCTGTGTAAAAGGATTTTTCTGTGGGGCCTGCCTTCTGTCACCTTGCTTTTCCATCTGGTAGAATTTCAACAGTTAACTCCCTCAGACACTTGACAGAGTTGAGAGCACATTGAGAGTTTTGTTTTTCTCAGTTGATATAATTGTATGGATATCCTGATACACTTTCATGTGTTCAGTACCCTCTCTTCATTTGACAGAGGATTCAATTGAATTACACTCTCAGAAGTTCCACTGTTAGGTTTGAATAGACTAAAATCAAATAATTTGTAGTTCTTGTTTAAAAGCCTCCTTGTTTTTCTTCTGTGCCCATTTTATTCCTATTGCAATTGTGCTGTTAGTCTTTTAATAGTGAACTTGCAGGAAATGAATTGCCAGTAGACAAGCACAGAAAGCTTCGGAGTTAAAATAAATTTCCATTTAACTTCTATCAAGGTAGGGCAGAACACACATTCGTCTGCAACAAGGTCAAACACGAACAATCTTTCCAGCCTTTCTTCTCCCTCCTCCAGGTCCCTCATTTATCTGCACACAGGCCAAAAAGGTCCAGTTCCCATTTGGATGCACTTCGATAACAGGAGCGTGACACTGAACTCGTGTTGGGTGCTGGGGTATAACTGCCTGCATCTTAAAACTACAGAAGTACTTGACTCACACTCCTACATCACTGTGCCATCACAGAAATGGAAGAATGTATGGCAAAAAGGGAGAGTGGAATTGCTAGAGATTGTCCAGAGGACAGCAGGATGCACAGTGGTTTTGTTGCACAGAGTTAGAAGTAGCTAAGCCTCCCTGCTATGCTTAGAAAAATCAGTTTTATTTTACATACAGAGCTGCAGAAACTCCCTCTAGGGTAGGATGTCTACCCTTGTGTGACACTTGTCACTTTTTTCTGCAGGAATAAAGGGGAACCATAACTCTTTTTCCCAAAGGATAAATCAGAAAACTAAAATCTTGATTACTCCTAACACTGTATTTTATATAGAACATGTCTTCTTTACACAAATAGTGAGATAGCAGAGTTCTTATTTTCAGAGCTTCTGGGAAAAATAACAACAAGAACACTTGAAGTGTGAGGTAACACATGATTCTCACCCTTGTGATGTCAGAAGACTGCTCTATTTTTGTTTTGATTGAGATACTGTGGTTTCATAAGATGGAAGAAATATATAAAAATATATATATGCATATATATAAAAGGAGTCACTGATGCATTAAATGTGTCATAAACATATGCAGTCCAACTTCCAAATTGAGACTGCTTTCAGAAGGAGTGAAGTGGTTCAGTTAGATATGCTTTTTTAAGCAACTGCTGCTACAAGTGCCAACATCAGTGCCTTGTATTGGGGTGTTATTAGAATTCCTAATTATGTTTAACACACTAACAATTCATCCAAGAAGTCAGAAAAAAGCCTTCCTGAGATCTGTGGAAATTACATTGTCACACATAAGTGACCCTTGGCAGGCTGTCTCCTCCTCTGCTCATTAACAACTGGGGTGGGAAAACCCAGCAGTGTCCAAGTGGGCTGTGATTCAGCTCTTAACAGCCCTGAGCAGCCTCACGATGTGCTGGCCCACACCTGAGACTCTTCTGCCTGCATCTGTACTGGCTGAGGCTCTCTCAGGAGGTAGTTCAGCTAAAGATAGTTTGTGCCAGTGGAACAGGACAAACCAGACTTCCCCCAGGTCGGTGTGTGAATCACTGTGCTCACTACGGCGAGTGGTCACGAACGGCAAAGGAAGTAACGGGGGATTCAGAAGTTCCTCTCACTGCCAGAGAAAGTTTGATTTATTTATCTAATTTAGGTGTCTCACACCTGATATGGTGATAAGTTAGTGATGTTTTCTGCATATTGTTGCATGTAACACTATCTGCAAGATAGTGCTGCATGTTGTTGGCCTGGGGGGCAAGACCAGTACCTGTTTTGTTCATAGGGTGGTTTTGTTTGTGTGATGGGTTGTTTGGGTGGGTTTTTTTGGTTTCTGAGTCTCTATTTTTCTCAGTGTTTGTTTTGCTCTTATTTTTAAGACCATGAAGAACTCTGTGGCACCAGTTACGGATCTTTTTGTCTAAATGGAGGGATTTGTTATATGATTCCTACTGTATCCAGCCCATTCTGCAGGTCAGTGAAACTGAAGTTTGTGTGTCTAAGTACTGGACAGTAGCTGTCTAAAGACAGTCTCCATTTTGTTTCTTTAAGAAATTGCTGTTAAAATGTTATCTAAAAGAAAATACCTATTAGCTATTACTTTCCAAGCTTGTAGAGCTGTGACAATACAAGAAAAATAAACGTGTATACTTGGTTTATACTTGCTTGGCAGGTGCAACAGCACTCAGTTACATATGCATTCAGGATGGTGTCTATATTTAGAGCCACATCTCTTCCCTCATTAGAATACAGAAAGAACAAAATACCCTTTGCCTCATGGAATATAGACTGCAGGAAAGGCATTCAGAAAGGCAAAGTACATTCCCAGTCTTTCTTACAGATGAATTATATTACAACATTTTTGTAACATAAAATGGCCTATCATGAACAAAACGAGGAGGCACAAAAAATAACATGATCTTTTAAAGGGGGGAAAAAAAAAAAGAGTGCAATTCAAGACTTACTGTGTTCTCTGAATCTTGCTGAAATACTCAGCTTTACAGGGACAGCCAAAGACTACCTGCAAAAGAAACATCAAGGCAGCAAATACAGATACTTCCTACACCAGTCCATAACAGAACCATTCTTCTCTCTGAAGCCCATGTGGCACCTTGGAAAAGAAACACTTCCTGGTTTTGCATGTGGATACACTTCCTGCAGGAATACAGCCCCATCTTTTTATTTTCTCATTTACCAAGGCATAAGATGATAAATGAAATTCCCATTTTTCATGGTTCATTTACTAATTCTGAGTTATCATTCATCAAAATAAATTATGATTGATTTAATGGGTTTACTTAACAGAATAATAGGCATTCAGACAAATATTACACACACTTAAGGATATTACCTTTTTTTGCTTCTATGGCAACTTCTGCTCTCTCTTCCATCTTGAGCTATAACTAATGATAACTGGATAAAACAGTTGAAGAAGGAAACAAAATCTTTTCCCAGATGCCTGATTAAAATACTTCTTCATTTTGTTTGGGACAGTTCAATTTAAACACTTAAGCTCAAACATGTAAACTCATTTAGCTAGATGAGGAGAAAAGAGGCAGTTTTGTGATAAATGCTCATTGAAAAATATACACAGCAGATCACTGTCATTGTCCAGTGTCACAATGAATCAGATCCAGAAGGGAGACCAGAGCTCCAAAGTGCTGGATGATGGTGATTTACTCTCACTGTTAAACCCTGCAAACTTATGTGATAGAAGATGAATACACCCCTCCCCCCAAAAAAGTAAAACATTTTGAAATACATGCTGGTTTGGTTTTTTTTCTAGAAGGAATCCCATATTCCTGATATTAAAATACTTAAATGAAAAATGGTTAAACTAAATAGCATCAGTTACACAATTTCAAAGCCCCCTCTCAGCTATTGCTAGACTGTGTAACAAGGCAGATGTATTTGATGCAATAACTATAAATATGAAGTCACAAATCCTCAGAACAATTCATCCTTCAGGAGCACAAACTAGATAATTTCCACTTTAACAGCTCCAAATGAAGTCATTTGCAGCTCAGGTACTATAGATTTTATAATCTGCTGAAGCAGAAAAGTAACATCTTAAGAGCATTTCTGTTAGGCAATCTTACTGCATTTAAATTATCAAGTATTTTTTTTCCCTGTATCTAGTGATTGATTATGAAGTTAGATGGTTTAAATAGCAGCATTCTATTTAAGCATGTCCTCATTCTAAGCATGTTCCTTAATCAGTCAGAGAAGGCTAATTATAGATGAGAAAGGTTTTGTTTACACACAGATATCTTAGTAATCAGCAGTGATGTGAATAGAAACAACAGAAAAAATGCATCACGATTCAGCAGAATTCAGGAAATATTTGGTGCTTTGGAACTTCAAGAGTGGCATCATCACATGGCTGCACAACGTTTCTTTGATGCAGGTTTCTGCCAAATCCCACCCAAAGCTCCTGAGTGTTCTCAAATGATCATCTCCCCCCAAAAAAAACCCTCAAATTACTTTTAGGCTTGAAGGCTGGATGACTGTTAGTTAAAAGGGGAGATGGAGAAAGAACAGGCTAACAAACTGTAAAAATACCTTGAAACACATTTGCCTTAACATGCTACTTAGTTCCACCGATGTGCTGTGCTATAAGATGCAACATCATTGGAAGTAATTTACCCACCTTACTAAGGAAAATGCATCATTCTTTAGAAATATGTGTTTTTATGCATGCTAACAAATTTAGAGCCACTGTTTACCTTTGGAATTTAAGTGATTTTTATCATTCAGAAATGGACATACACAAGGTAGAGATTTAATAGAAACAAACATTGACCCCCCTTCCTGTGTAAAATTAGCAGATTTTAGATACAGCTGATGTGTGCAAAAACCTGAAGTTGCTCAGCTGCCATCTTCCCTCACTGCTTCCCTAACAATGAGTTAATGTTCTCAGCAGCAAAAGGCACACCTGGCACCATAAACCAGATGAGCTTCAAACCCAGGAACACTCGAATGTACTAAATAAACAGGCAGCAGGACACAGAAGGATGGAAAAGCAGCTGCCTCAGGTGTCTCAGGAACCACAAGGCTGACAGTATTTGCCTCAGCACCTGATGACAGCTGTCCCCTAAGCATTAAATAATGCAGTGCAGAATAAGGGGAAGATTTTGTTTTCTGAGGGGGAACTCTGGATCTTCCATTTTTTCTTACACTTGGCAGATTTCAGAGAGCATTCTTTCTGTATTTCAAGCAAAACACAGATGGTATAACACCACACAAACATAGCTCCTCTGCTTCGGAGGGCAGTACACACAAAATCAACAGTGAATGCTCTCCTTTATCCTATGTGTCTGAAAACTGTTAGCACTCAGAATTAATATCACTTTGCCAGATATGGCAAAGCTTGCCATATAAACACATAGCTAAGGGAGTTCTAGGGAAAAATAATCAATTCTTTCAACTTCTCTCCAGTAGGAGCATTTTCTTTTACTCCCTTTGTGTATGAATTCAGCTTTAGAGTAACAGTCTTGTAACTCCCCTAAATGCAAAAACTTTTAAAAACTTGCTCAGGGCTTCCAGTTAAGTTTGCTATTGCTTATTCACTTTGGCTTTGAATTCTTTTTCGTACTTACTAGATGTCCTTACAGTGTCTGGATTAGGACAACTTTTAGAAGCCTGCTACAGACTGAAGACTGATGATTTTGAAGCTATCAGCCATGTAATCTGAGTTACAGTGACTTAGGCTTGATTTTTCAGCTTTTCTGCTTAGAGGTTTCTATTTACATGCAAGTAATTTTGATTTTCCTGGATTTTCCTGACTAAAGGAAGACTAAACGAAAACTAAAGTCAACACCCTTACAGTGTAATGAGAATCCAGGTGCATATTTGACTCAAATCCTACTTCATTTTTAAAGTCTGTCAGATACTTCCTTATGTTGCCCACCTTGGAGTCTGGCAGAGAAAGAAACTTCACCTTGTTACTAAATCCCACTGGCAGGGGATCCCTTGCACTGCCCCATGAACAGCAACTGCAAAGAGACAGCAGTAGTGCCGCCTGTTACTGCAAGACCTTCATGCTTCTGTTTTAGTTACTAATCAGATTTTAGGGGAGCAATAGAATTGCAGACCCACTGGTCACATCCTGACATCCTATCCAATGCAGTCTGTTCACTTCCACCTTGTACTGATGCTGACATGGGTAGTTTTGATTAGTATCCCATGCTGAAAGACTCTCTGGATTTCTTTCCCTCTGCTAGTGTTTTGTCTGTAGCACAGCTCCTGTAGTATGTTTGTATACAACAGTTTAAGGCTGGCTCATCTCGTCTGACAGGAGGCGTGGGTGTGTGTGCATGTGTGTGCAGGCACCTAGGAGAGCACAAATCTGGATGCTTTCAGAAAATGGGAGCTTTTAGTCACAGATTTCCCTCAGACATTGAAGGCTGCTATATTTCCACTCTGATTGAATTAGAAATTCCAATTTCTTACAGGGGGAAAGACCTCTTTTCCATTTTAAAAATCAAGATTGGGATGCTACAGAGTAGGACCATTTAGCAACACAGGGCACATGCTGAGGCAGCAGGCTAAGAGCATGGAGCTGATGTTGTGCTACAGCTACACCTGGCCTCGTGAACACAAGACTTCACAAGTCTTACTTACACTCTTAGTCCAGCCTAGAACCAGGCTGCTCTGGTTTTGCCACAGGTCATTCAAGTGCAGATGCACCAGAGCCTGCCCTATTAACAGCTGCTCCTAACTTGGGCTCTACTTTTAGGCATCCATTATAAATAAGATAAACTAGGAGCTACTGGCTTTTAAGGCTGTGTTTAGTAAGACTGACTACCTCTAGAAGGCTTGATATAGATACCATGGATTATGTTCATGGCCCACATGCTTGTTGGTCACTGTGTTTCTGACTTGCTTGTGGTCACTGCATATGGAACTCCACTGAAACTATTAGAGCTCTGCTACAGGATAAGCAGGTCTTTTGAGTGGGTTCCACTGCTAGTTATAGAAATCTGCTTGGTTTCTCACCAATTTTAGGGAAGGACATGCAGAAGAAACCTTTCCTGGCTGTCTTAAAGCATCAGTTGCTTCTATCTTTAACACAGGCCTTCACCTATTTGTACGTCGGGGCAGGTGACTTCATAAAAGCTTGTGCAAGCCAATATTTGAACATCTGGATTTTCAGAAATGCCCTGACTGTAGCCCAGTTTGTTGCTAAGGTCACATTAGCTATAATTTTGTTTATTTATATGTAACCCAGAGATACCTCATCTCAATTTTCCTGTTTCTATGAAAACCTAGATAATTTTTAGGTTTTATGGCAGCATGGAATCACTTCCAGCAAGTGTGTCAACAGCTCAGCCTAGTCTGTAATCCCTAATCCACTGCACACAGTTAAACAGATACTATCAAACTAACTTAGTCATGAAAAATGTGTTTCTACACCTTGTTTTTGTTACATCCATGCAGGAGAGGTTCAGGATGTTTAAGTTTTGCATGGGCTTTTTTTAGTGCAGGGTTTTTTCCTGTTGCTGTAACGTTGCATTCATATTGCTTTAGTTTTCCTCTTAGAGTCTTAGGCTTTCAAGATCCTTTCCCTCTTAAAGACCTGCGACTACCTCAAGCATCTGGTTGTGTTTTCTATTTAGTAGGAAGTGCTGCAATCTCAGTTTTTCTAGGCTGTCATCACATTCCCAATTTTTTTTCCCTGTGGTCTTTTGCAGCACATGCATACAACTTCCATGCACTGATCGTGCCACCTCTGCTTCTCACAACAGAACAACCCTCACCCTTTACCTGATCCTGTGTGCAACTCTCTGCAGCAGGAATGTCTTTTCTTCCTCCTGCTTCATTTGGCTCTTTAGGCTACTGACTTACTCCCTTTACACTCATTCTTTAGAACTTTTCCATGAGCCTTAATTTGATGCCAAAACCTATTTATTTTTTTTCTTCTTCCTGTATCATTTTAGCCTTGCATTATTCTCCAGTTTTCATTGGTATTCAAGAATACTTCTATGAATTTCATATTCCATTTTCTATCCCTATTACTCTATTCAGCTCTCCAAAGCATTTCTCTCTCACTTGCTAGAGAACAATGCCCCACTCAGACTACACTTCTATTCTTAAAGTATTCTACAGTATTTCAGAAATAGGCCACTGAAAAGCCACTACACTTACAGTAAATATCTGGAACATTATCTCAGGCAATCAGAGCAGTCTGCCTGCCTTTGCTTCTCCCAGCAGTGACACATCATAACTTTGAAAAGTCTCCCATTGTCCTTGGCAGTTTGATCAGCTGCACAGCTTTAATATATGATGATAATTAAACAGATTTTTTTTTTTTTTAGTGTCTAAATCTGCCATTATATTTCCAAAGACAAAGAATTAAAGAAAGGGCAGTAATTCTTTGTGCACAGCAGCACTGAAAGACTGTCCATAATGGACAGAAAGTGGAGGGGAGTCACATCAAGCCTCCATGTGGGAAAGCTCACAGGGATCCTTCTGTCTTAGTTACATGCCCCAGACATTTCTCCTTTTTGGCAGTTCCTCCCCACTCTGCCTTCTTACCCCTCCTCTGAAATCATACCTTGCAGCTGCCAATGGCAGTGAAGAACTTCAAGTATGTTACAGAGTTCAGCTCATTTCTCTCAGCTGGAGCCTGAAATTGCTTATGTCACAGATTATTATGACTTCAGTGCCAGAAATAGCAAGAAGAGCAAGATCTTTAGTAATACAAATAGAGGGAAGCAAATTTACATATATAAAAAAATACATGCAGAATGTAGATACTGAGAGAAGTGCTTTTCATTTTCTGCACTGCAAAAGAAAACTTAGCAGAGTAAGTGCAAAATAAAAGACAAGTGAAGATCAGTTTAGCTTCAACCTATCTATTTTTGACTGAATATGAATTACTAAGCCATTACTTTTATTTATTTTTAATAAAATCTACCATTTTAGTGCAGTAAAGTACCATATCCATTTTAATCCTTTCTTCAGAAGTTTTCAGAAACTTAATACATAAAATAAGCATAGTAGAGGAGACTTACCTAGGTCTCTCCAGGAGAGGGTTATTCACCAAGCACGTAAGATGTTCTGGCATGAATTATTACACTGCATAAACTACTTCTGCAATTTAAGGTGTGTCTCAATGAATTCCCATTTCCTGGATCTATTTCCCTGACAGCTCTTCAACAAAGGAAGCTAAAAGTTACATGAAAGGGGAAAAAGAAAGTATGGCTACTGTGTGAGAACCAGTGGGATGACACAGTTAACACTAAAGAAGTAGATTTAATTAATTAAATCTGTCAGTAATGAATATATTAAATTTAATATATAAAAGCAGTATGGATCAGAATGTAAACTCGGTGCCCAATGTGCCCAATTCCCTTTGTTCCAGAAATATGAGGTGAGAGGAAATTCCTTAAGAAAAGCTGCTGCACAGCAAACACAAACTTTGAATTATGTCATAGCAGTTCTCTCCCCACTTAAGAGCAAAAGAAGCCTTTGTGCTTTTCATATTAGATGACAAGTTAGCATCTAATCCGAATACCACTTGGTTCCCCAGGTGTATTGAGCATTACACAGGAGCCCGTTGTGAGGAAGTTTTGCTGCCCAGCATCAAGTCCCAAACAAAAGGTGACCTGTTTGCAGCTTTCTTGGCTTCACTTCTTCTTCTAGGAGTTCTTGTAATTGGAGCATTCTACTTCCTTTGCAGGTAAAAGTGCTTCATAAGGCTGAAGCTGTTTAATCAAGTAGAGATTTCTTCTGGTAATCATGTACTAATTATCTGAATGTAAAAGCATGTAATGAATTATCCATAAGGTTGTATGGTTATTCAACATAATGAACGTGGATGTCTCAACTTGTTGCTTGTAATATTTCATTTCCTGGCTTGGAGTTTTCTCTGTGTCTTTTCTAAGCTATTACTTACAGTTGCTTTGTAAAAAATACAGGTAGTACACCCATGTCTGAGATCTACAGTCTACCCAGACTTAGTGCTAATGTTTAAAAACTTTATGTTGTCTGAAGACTGAGAAGTAGAAGCAAATTGATGAAGTGCTTAGGGATGAAAAACTGTTCCCACTGAACTGGCAGCCAAAGCAACTGGTGCCATTAGCCCCTAATTCCTCTACAGCTCCTGGTGTAAAAAGAGGAAAACTAAGGAAAGCATGAATTTGAAGGATAATCCCAGGTAGATGTTTCCTAACTAACATTTTGAACAAGACAGAGGGCTAACTAATTTGTCTGGGTTGATCCATGTTTGAGTAGCAGGGAATGTCAGTGGTAGACAGCAAGTGCTGCAGGTTTGGTTTTAGCAGCATTTTAGGCACATCAGGACTTGGAATGAAAACACGTAAGTACTGTTGGGATTAAGGCAGCTCTTTGATGCTGTACATATGTCAGTACTCTCAGACCAAACCCAAACAAACTTGCTGTCTTCACTTACTCTCTGCATTTAGAATGCAAGTCAACCCCTATGTCCCTTCTTTATTTTTAGAGTACAGCACCTTTTCTAAGAGCCTATTTTGTCATATACCATTAATATGTGTTTATGCCTTTATGAGGCAACTTACATGAGCCCTTGTAATTCTTGGCCCTCACAGACTTGCAGCCTCTTCCCCTTTCTCCTGTACTGCATTTCTCCTCAGTTGTGATAGCCAAAGGTTCTTGCAATCCTGTTCTTTGCTCTCCCATAATCACATTGCCAAATCAACCTCTCTGATCAGTGCCTTTCAGTGAGCGACCTTTGGAATAGCTGGGCTAGTTTTACCTCAGCTGCTGTCATGGAAACCCACTGAATGCCAGTTTTCCCCACAGCTGAATGTATTTAGAAGAGATAGAGAGCATTTGATAAAACAGTTTGTATAAAAACCGCCTTGTTGTAAAGCATATCCCCCCTTAGTAATTTTAGTTAAATTATTCCTGCTTAGCCATGGAATGCCACAGCAGTTGTTCACTAAAGAACATTTGCAGATTACTATAAAGTTATTAGAATAGAACACAGTTTTAACTAACTTAAGAAAAATTCATTCAAGTCTCATACAGACAGTATTTCTTTAGAAATAAAATAGTCTCCAGGAAAAGAGTCTTCAGAGAGCAATCTGTTAAAAGATGCCTTTCCTCTTGCATACAGCAAAATTAGGGGAAAGCTGGAGACACAGTCTACTGAGTTTCATGGTCCAAGGACAGAATCTTAGAGTGACAGCAATGCAGGCCTGTGCAAGTTCTTTATTAGACAGTTGGAAGATGAACCTCAACTACTCTTCACTCAAGCTTTGCCTAATTGGCAGAACAAGTAGTAGTGCCTCTTTGTTAGCAAAATAACTCAGTCTTAACATAGTTACCTTGAACCTACCTCACATACCAGACTAGCTTGGGAAATCTCATACAATCATTATCAACTGCTTTAGTACAGATAAAAGAACCTAATTGGCCCAAAATTGTCTTGCCTTACCTTTACACTTCTGAGGCTGATGTAGGACAATCGTCTGCAAGAAACACTTTACATCTGTAAGTCCTTATGTCTTGACTGAAATGACTTAACATATGAGGAGTCTCAAGTGGGTACTTTAATCTACTGTCCTCTCTTCAGCTGTATGAATGAGGATTATTGCTAGCAGCTGTCATCAATCTGCATTTTTTTTCCTCAAATTTGATCTATCACCTGTATCCTAACATCTTAGAAGAGGGTGGAACTAGGGCTTGTAAGGAGGGATGCAGAAGAGGAGATACTAATGGAAGTTCAGGACAAGGAAACAGAATCTCTAAAATGACACATTAAATCTCTTAGAATTTAGGAAATCAGTTTTGCTCTATTTTCTTGTTTGTATCATCACTTGTGCCCCTCTTCCTTTCCAAGTTGTCTTTCTCTGAGGCTGCCTGGGACAGATTTGAGGACCAGACATGTGCAAGTGCATTTAATGCTCCTTAGAAACAAATCCATTCAGCCATACAGGGGGTGGAGAGAAAGGATTTCATTGCTCTGCTTATAAAACTAACTCAAAACTAACAGTGAAAGTAACCCATAAAAGAATAGGGCTGTGTAGGAAAGCTCTGGGCAACCAGTGGGAAATAATTCTTTTTACATTTAGCTGAGTCATCCCATTTTTTCAGCTAATGATTTGTTTTTTTCAGTCTGCAGAGTGCAAATCCAGATCTAGGTGCTCTCCACCTTGAAACAAACACCCCTCCAACAAACAGACTCATAAAGTCTGTCTTTCTGACATGGGCAAAACAGGAAAGTCTGCAAAAATCCCTGCTATTACACTGCTACTGAGTAACAAATGGCATATTTTGCTGCCAGCAAGTCACCTATCAGACCACCTCCATCTGTCCTTCTTCCTCCAGAAACATATTGTCCAAGGGATACTGGAAGAAGAATAAGAAAGGTGGCTGATGATAAATAAAAGCCAGCTTTTATTTAAAAGCAATACAGAAGCCTAAATGCCACACACAGAGCTTGGAGGAACAGAAGCAAGCCTAGGGAAAACTAAAATAAATCTGCAATTCATTTCTATGTTTCATCATAAGTCCATGCTGAAATGCCAAATTACCTGTAAGGTAAGTGTAATGTTGATGACTGGATCTCAGCCAGCCAAAACTACAGGGTCTAGGAATGAAGCCATGTGAGCTGTCCAAGACAACAGACTTTGTGGAGGAGTCACATCACCACAGGACACAACCTGGACAGAACAGGGAATAGCTCATGACTCTTCTCAAGAGAGCAGATGTCTGATTACTATTAAAAGAAAGGGAACAAGACAGCAAGAGATCAGCTCTATTTACAAGATTTGTGTCTCCTCAACAAAGTGGGGAGAATTTCACATAATTTCCAAACATCAAGAGAATTAATAATAAATTATTTTGTGCTGTCTACTATTTGCTTAAATAAAGCGTTGAGAAATCAGACAAACAGGAACAGTAGGAGAGAAGCCATGTAGTTCTGAGTGCTGAACTGGCCTCTGATCTCTGTCCTTCTCCCTCCAATACACTCTTCTCACAACCACTGAGTATTAGAAAGGAGTTGCAGGGGATCCATGTCACCTCTTTCAATGGACATAACTCAATTTATTTGTCTCCTCCCTGATAACCTTTTTCACTCAGTGTGTATTTTTTCCCCTCTCTCTGTTGTCTGGTTTTTGCTTCTTTTGGTCAGAAAAGTTTCCATTCCAAGGACAAGTTCCTCAGAGTGTGGTGCCAACCTTGTTGAACCTACAAGCAGCAATGGCTGCCACAGTGAGTGCAACTTAAACTTAAATGACTGGACTCCACCAGGAAAGGAGGGGAGGAAGTTTTCCTTAATTAAAGGTGTTTTGTTTATTTTTCAGAAATAACAACAGCATAAAGCAATTCAGTGGAAGAATGGTGGGAAAACAACATGCAGAGCAACCCTAAGAACACAAGTTGTAGAGGATGATGTGGTGAGCAAGATGAGAGAAAGCAGACTGAAATAGGAGGCTTATGTGTTGGAGAAGACCTCAACTAAGACATAAACTGTTGCACTTAATGGAGTTTGTATGTATTTTTTAAAGGTGCATCAATTATACAGAAATCACTATAATTTGTTCAAATTCTGTGAGTTTTTTTATGACAGGTCACAGTTTTCAATAATGCACAGGTAGATGCATGAGAATTTTTGGGTTTACTACATGGGAAATGTATAAAATACATTCAATTTTTTTTTCACTGCACAGAGAATATGAGATAATAACAGAGGTTTAGCATGACATACTACTATGGATTTTTGACAGAGGAATTTTGTTTGACTGTCTTGATTCAATAGTTTCAAAATTTGTACTTTTGATACATGTCCAGAATTTGGCTTGTTTCAGACACTCTTAACAGATGTAGGGGAGAAAAAAAATATCTTTCTCCCAGCTAATACTCTTTTTTCTCTCTTTTTTTTTTTTTAATCATAAGACAACATGAGGATGAGGTACCACTGCTGGTGTATTGGCCAGCTTCCTGGCACATGAATTGAAATGAAAAGAAAATGCTAAAAAAAGAGATAGGGAGTGGCTAAAAGAAGTTTAGGCAGAGAATTTACCCTGTGTTTACTATACATCCCTATTATTAAGCAAGACATCTTCCTTGAGGGGTTTATTTTGTTTTGCTTTCTTCTGACAATCTCACTACTGAGGGAAATTTAAATCTCACTGTAAGTTTTCCAGTTGATATTTCAGATAGCAGAAGTCAGGAATTTTATTCATCAGGTCAATTCCTGACACAAAATATCCAGGCAGGTGTCTTGGCTGAAAAAGTGCTGCCCTCTCTAAAGTTTTATTTCTTTATTCACATAACCATTTGTTGATCGCACCAGCACCTCAAATATCACATTCTGGTTCCTCAGACAAAGAGAGGCCAAATGACATGGTCCATGTCCCTTTCTGCCTTGACAACACAAAGAGAATGTCTGCTTAGTCAGAAGCATAGAAAATGTGAACTGAGCAACTTTCTTTTCAAGTTATTTCTAGCACTGGCAAAAATCAGATATGTTCCCATTTTTGCCCATTACCCAGCAGGTCATTATATGGGATTGTAAAGGTTGTATTGAGGGGAAGATTAACTGAGAAAACTTCACGAATTGAAGGGAGAGAAAATGCAGAGCAGAGATTTCTTATCTCTGAAATAAACCATCTGGAGGTGTGTAAAAACACAGGTGCAAAGAAAATGTTGAATAAGCTCCTATTTCTGGGCTGCCTGCTACAGGCTCTGGTGTACTTTGTATCAATGCAGACAAAAGTCCAGTGGGACAGAGAAGGAAAGCCCTGCTGTCACAGGGTGTCAAAGGGAAAACTGTGTTATAATAACTACTAGAACACAAACCAGAAAAAATTCATTACCTTCCAAGGACTCAGAGAAGTCAGAGCCCCAGTTAATGCTCAGCATCTGAAGGGAGAATCTGAGGGCACCAAATCAAGTACAGGACCTGATCCAGAGATTAGGTTATATAAAGCACTAAAAGATCACTTTCTCCCCAAATTAACCAATCTTATATGTTATTTTCTGGAGTTCAAACCTTTAGCAGATAAGCTGAAGGAAGCTGGGAATATTGTCTTAAAGGCTAAGAAAGAGAAAAGTGTTTTTTCATCACACAGGGACATGTCACTGTTGTACAGAGAGCTCAGGGGATGTGTGGCAGTACTGAGAGCTACATCAGAATCAGTGTCACCTGAACTCTGCACAGCCTCAGTGAAAACTAATCAGAGACAGCTGCTCTTAGATAACTTCAGTATGTTACTGATCCTGAGACAGTCAGACTTACAGCTTGGGGTACTATCTCCACTGAAAAAGGAAAGGGCTTGTGGTCAGCTTAAGTGGAAATTCAGGAAGGAGATATTGATAGAAGATGTAAGAAATAAATGGGCTGAAGTTGTACTGTATAAACTCTTAGAATCCCCTCAGCTTTCCAGACAGATATGGAATAAGTTATTCACTGTTACCAAGCTTGTTTGCATTATTTGGGAAACAATTTGTACAAAAAGTGAGGCTGGATAAACCAAACCCACGTTTAAATGCAAACAAGCTGATCTATGAAACAGTGTTACTGTGAAGAAAACACTATTAGCAGTTCAGGCTGCCTCAAACCCATTGCACCTGAGAACATTCCAGCTTCTAAAATTAATCAGTTCAGTTCATAAGCTCTGTGACTATGACGTTCAGATCAAAATGAGATCGGGCTACAAATTCATTTTAAGGTGGTCAAATGCCACAGAAGGTACAGGGCAACCAACATTATATGTGATTTAAGAAAATAGTGCAGCGCTCTGTAGCAATGCTTGCAAAATTAGTGAAGGAGCCCTGTGAGCAATAAAGCTGAAGAACACTGGTTCCAATGGATCAGATCTTGTGGTTGGAGCCACTGGAGCCTAAAATTACGTGTTTATGGAGGGGTGAGCAACAAGGGCTTTATCTTGTCCATTCGACTCCCATTTCCACGAAACAGAAGATCTCATGTCTTTAAAATTACCTCCCCACCAGCTGGAAGGTTATAGGGGAAGGAAAGTGGAAAAGACTAATTTCCTAAGAAGCTCCACTACTATGATTACACCACAATTTATTACAGTGTTATGGCAAAAATTCTTTTACACCTGAGGGTCACGTTTTCCTTTCAGAATCTTGTAGTAAAATTCTCTTCCTAAAGTGTTGCAAAACCCTTTTGATCACTTGCAGAACGAATTGACAGCTATTAGCAGGAAGTCTCTTTATAGACCTAAGTAAGGGGTTGCTTATATGTTACAGTATCTAATTGTTCTTCATTAGCAGCCCAAACAAACTCTGGAGCAAAGTACAAGTAAAGGAGAACATGAAATGGCTCTTCAAAGAAAACAAGAGGATTTTCTCCGTGCTAGTCTTTTGATTTATAATGTTAAATATTAAGCAGGAAGACCAATGGAAAGTCCATTTGGTAGCACTTCCCATTTTAAAGGTGCCTTCAATGTTGTACAACCCCTTCAAAATTTACTGCACTAAAAGAAAACCTTGTCCTTCTGGCCCTGCAATTTTGGAGAACTGCAGAGGGTCTCTGACTGTGTGACTCAGTTTCCTTTGGTATTTAGCATCTTTTCATTTAAAGGACATCAAGCTGTTCCCAGTAAAAACTGAAAAGACTGTGGATGAGTTTAAACCCAGGGCTTTTTTCCATTTACTTTCATTTTTATTATGATATATTCAAACCCAAGGATATTCATGAAGATTTATCAGTATAAGTTTGGGCAAAAAAATGGAACTAAATTGTGTTATGATTCCCTGGCAATATTATTTAGATTACCAGGATGCAGGTGTTCCCTGTGCCTCTCTCTTTTGTTGACATCTATATACTTTAATGATGGAATATTACTATATCTCAGATTATAAGGAATAATCAAAAGAATCCAGACATAAATTGTTCACTTTTTGTGGTTAAGTTTAATGAGAAAAGGGATTCTTCATTTAAAGTACTGCAGTATTTCTTGCACTTTGGGGGAAAATGAGCAAACAAAAAAAACCCCCTAAACCTGTGTATGCCTAAAGATGTCAAAAAAAACCCCAACCCAAAACCTTCTTCATTATTCTATGTAACATTATCTGCTTGTGCTTACTCAAAGTCTGTTCTTGCTCTCCTGGTGACTGTAACCCGTTCAACATCATTTCTATGTAAGCCATGAAATCAGTTTTTTGACAGCAGAGCACCAAATACAGATTTTGTCAAATACCCAAAGTCAGGCTGCTGCTCAGTTCCATCTTTGGGACAGACACTCCACAAAACCCTTCACCAGAAATTGTTTCTAGGGCGAGATAAGGGCGTGTAAATGGAACCTACAGCTGTAGAACCTGAAATAACAAGAAGATATTGCTGTTTTCATCCCCCCAAATTAAAGCTACAGCCAATTTTTAACTCTCCTCTATGCCCCTCTATGTTTGTGTAACATTTGAACATTCTTTCTCAGTGTACATTTTAAAAGAGACTGTTTTCAGATTACCTTCTCAATGCAAGTAATGATACTTCATCTCCAACTTTGTGCAGGCAAATGATGGGCTGTAAAAAGGGAGCTGAGCATCCACTGCTGGCAGTTTTTAACAGGGCTGGGTGATTTGAATCTATGTTGTACATTCTCCATCACAGAATTTGCTGCTGTTTCAAACCATTCAGTCATTTTCACCAGTTCTGGAGATTCTCAGAGTTCCTTTTGAGGGGATTCGTGTTTGCTCTCTCTGCTGCCATACTGACAACTTGGCTAAGATGAGCTTATTTTAAAAATAGCTGTTTCTAAATTTTATAGCTGTGAAAATTTATTGTGCAGAGGTGACATGACCTGACACTGCCAGTGATGTGAATCACTGAATTTGAGAATTTTGTGCTACCTGCTAATCTCACTGAAGATCTACCTGTGAAATGTAATGGAGATAATTTATACATTGTTTTTTAAAAGCATTTAAAAGGACAATCCCAATTATTTGGGAATAAATTTGTTCTCTTAAAGTATCAAAGCACTGGGGAAAAAATTCCAATTAGCTATTTCTCTGCTAATAATGCTAATGTAAATATCCAGGTGATATCACTTCAAAGAATCCAAACCTATCTTATGTGTTTCCTTTGAGTTTGCAGTTTCTCCCTGTAGCTGTATGTTCTGTTCACAGAAATACCCTACATTGTTCTGAAGTGCTGGTGGACAGAAAACAGTCAGTACAAAGACCCTACAATGTCTGAACTGGTATTGTTTGACCTGAACCAGTGGTACAGGACCAGTGCACACCCCAGCAGCAGTGAGCCTGGTTTACCTTCCAGCCCGTAGTTCAGAACACCCTCAGGGCTCCTCTGGAGTCCTTCTGGAACAGCCTCTTCTGGAATCTGCATCTGGCTGAGAAATGGGCTTAGCAGCAGGAAAAGATCTTATAAAACACCACTTAACTGTACATTTACTATCTTCGTAACTTCTAACTATTCAAACTTCTAGACCTCAAATATTATTTTGCTGTATCATTCCACTCAGTAAAACAGGAGGAGGCATCTGGATGAGAAATGCTTCTTCTTGTTCTCTCACTGGGTCAGACATGAGGCATTCAGAAAACTTAGGTCAGTCCCAAAGATGGTGTCTGATATGAAAACTAACAACCACCACCACAGAGGTAGTTCTAGGAGAAAGAAGTTCTCCATTTTTTAGAAAGAAAAATATAAACTAAGAGGGGGTAATGACACTGAGTTTGGAGGGAGACTTTTAACAAAATTAATTCAGAATCATATGTAGCTTCTTGTTCATAATTTGGCTCCTCTTTATCAAATTATTCTTGCCTTCTTACAACTGCACATTACAGAAACATCCTATAATGAGAACACTTTTGGATAGTAACTTTAAAATAAGTTACAGTAATAGCTTTATGTTTGGCAGTTGCTATTTTGGTTGTGCAATTCTGAGGTTATAGATCACACCACTTGCCTATTATTTCTTTTATTTTTAAAACTTAGAGATAATTGAATGATGCATTAAGAACAAATGTCCAGCAAAACATTATTCATATTCAAAAGATGGGGGAAAACATTGCTTTTACCTTTCATCAGCAAAACTATCACCCCTCTGTCCTGTGACTGTGCAAGTTTCCTTTTTTTCATAACAATACCAAAATCCAGTTGTGGTCACTTAGGAATTCTGGTCTCTAGTTGGAAACAGATAATCATCAGCACTGTAACTGCAGATAAACTTTATCTTTAGGTATCTTTATGCTATTCACATTTGCCTCAATTGCTGAATACTCATTTATCTAACTTTGCTCACTTTAAAACCTTGTGGTTATTTTTGGAGTGACAGAGGTATAAATTTTGGCACTGCAAAACTTTCTATCAATTCAGAACAAGCTCTGTCTTTTGGTACCTGCACCTTTTAAGCAAATATATTTTGGTTTCTCTGAGCAGTTGTGGTTGAAGAGCAAATGACAGCATGGAGGCAAAATGAATTTGGATAGCAAAACACTTTAATCACAGATGTTGCAGTTTTATCACTTACATCACTTCCCTGTCACATGGAAAGCATGATGCAGGCTGGGACAGAGTGCAGTGGTTCCAGCCATGTGTGTGGTTTTGGGATCCCTTGGGCTCATCCCCACTCCCTGAGGCTGGAAAGAGGATTCCTGGACTGAGGTGCAGGCTCTCGAGGTCACCCCCAGCATCTCACCTGCACTGTGTTTACCTCAGAAGTTTCCTCAGCTCCAGGACCCTGCTGCTGACCAGCCCCTTCAGACACCCTCTGGTTCTGGCTTTGCTGCAGCATCGTCTGAGCTCCCCAGCTGCTTCCTCAGACACGTCTGTGCTGTCATCCAGCACACAGCCAACACTGCAACATTCACTGCTGCTCAGCATGGCCACCAGCCACAGGCATCTGTGTTACAGGAATGAAACATCTCCTTTCCCCCCTGTTCCACATGCAGCTCAGGCAGGCACAGAGGGCTGAACACAACACTGGTGACGCTCGAAAAACACGGAGCCGCCTCCCACCGAGGGGCTGCTCTGAAAACTCAAGCCCATTTCCAGATACCTTTCCCTAAATACAGTGACTGAAGGTTGTCCCAGTCACTCCCACACTTACTGACCTCCCATTTCCAGCTGGGAGTTCACAGCTCCTAATTAAAACACCCCATCATCAACACAGCCATGGGGAAGTGCTGTGTGTGTTCAGCACCAACTGAAACCAGCTCTCAGAACAGATACACCTCTACCTCAGCTCCTTAGGCCAAGTTTGGGAAAAGTTTTAACTACATATAAGCAAAAAGGTGACAACTGAAGACCTGCTTGGTACATTTAAAGCAAAAAATGTTATTTTGTTGTACTACAACAACAGCTAAGTGTTTTCTTTTTACTACACTGAAAATGGGCCAGCTGCCTGATCTGGCATTTAGAAGTCTGATGAAATGGTGGAAAATTAATCTTACTTTCTTGTCATTCTATTACTAAATGAAAACAAAAGTGAGGAAAAAAATTTAGAAAGCAGCAAATATATTATTAGCTATTCTGAGACTATGCTGAATGTACTTACTTGAACAATGCCAGCTGCAGCAACCAAAACAGGTGACTGATGTAAAAGTACAGGAAAAACATGCAAAAGCACAAGTCTTGTTTAAAGTCTCTAAATAAATATAACCAGATCCTGTGTGCTCCACAATTCCAAATTAAAGAGCAAAAATACTTTTTAAAGAAACTTAAAGCTACCAGGTAGTCTTATCTTTTTAGCACTCTGGATTTAAGTTTGTAATAAAGCTACAAGAGGATCCAAAATGAAAAAAACACCACTACATTCTAAACCAGACAGTTAAGACAACTGAAATTCAGTTCAAGGTGGTGAACCAAGCTGAACTCGTAGCTGGACAACATCTCTTTAAATCAAAGCCTTTCCTCTAATAAAGGCAAAGTACTTTAACATACTTTCATCTTTCTTTAACAAGCAGCTTGTTACTTTTAAGATTTTCATTCATTTTAGATAGTAAAACCACTCAGTTTTGTAAATAGGACTCTGGGAAGGTTGTGCATGTCTCTAATACTAAAATCCAGGAAATGGATTTTTCCATGGACTGCTTTATATACATAAATAGAGCACATGGGAGACTCGTTTCTTTCTACATGTTGGTTTTTGGGTTTGCTGACAACACTGAACTGGGAAGAGCTTCAGCTCCCTGAAGGGTAAAGAGGACCTGCAGAGAGACCTCCACAAAGCAGAGAATGGGCCATCATCAACCATGGGAAGTTTAACAGGGACAAGTGCTGGACTCTGCCCCTGGAATGGGGCAGCCCTGGCTGTGTGTATGGACTGGGGAATGAGAGGCTGGAGAGCAGCTCTGGGAAGGGCCCTGGGGGTCCTGGTGGGGCCACTTGGCCATGAGTGAGCAGTGCCCTGGCAACCAGGAGGGACATCCCTGTCCTGGGGGACATCAGGGAGGGGATTGTCCCGCTCTGCTCTGCCCTGGGGTGGCCTCACCTCAACATTGGGGCAGCTGGGGGGACACAATGGAAGGAAGAGATTGAGCCATTAGAGTGTCCAAAGGAGGGCAATGAAGATGAAGGGCCTTGATTTGAAGCTGTGTGAGGACACTGAGGCCACTTGGCCTGTTCAGCTGGAGGAGGCTGAGGGGAGACTTCATTGGGATCTTCACCATCCTCCCGAGGGGCAGCGGAGGGGCAGCTACTGAGCTCTTCATTCTTGTGACACTGACAGCACTCAAGGAGGCAGCATGAAGCTGAGTCAGGAGGTTTAGGCTGGATATCAGGGAAAAGTTTTTCACCCAGAATGGTTGGGCACTGGAAACAGGCTCCCCAGGGAAGTGGTCACTGCACAAAGCCTGTCAGAGTTTCAGAACACTCTCAGGCACATTGTGGAATTCTTGGGGATGTCCTGTGCAAGGCCAGGAATTGGACTTGATGATCCTGATGGGTCCCTTCCAAGTCAGCATATTCTATGATCTGTGCAAACCATTCCCATCTTGGAAGAAAGAAGCTTTCTTCAATTGCAGAATTCCATCAAATATAATTTCCCACAATTCTGATGTGCACAGGGGATTACACAAAATGCAAGGCTTTCTTGCAGATAGTATATTAAACTCTATTACAACTACAAGACTTGATAACATTACCAAAGTGATGTTTACGTTTTGGAAGGGGGGTTTGACTGCAAGATGTCCACTCTTCTAGACTTCTCAGCTCTCTGGAATGAAACAAACAGCTCCCTGCAGCATTAAACCTTATTTATGCTTGGTTTGCTTTAGTTGAGCCAAAATGAATAAGAGTCATAACGGTCGTATAACCGTGAAGCAGGTCATCCTTAATGTCATTACATTCTCTTAATACGAAATTCCCAGTAACTATTCGATCACATCCTATCTCCCCGTGTCCAAAAAAGCCAAAGAGGGGCACGTTTGGAAAAAACTTCCTGAACGCATCTGCTTCCATGTTCCTCTTGGTTTTGTAGTGCCGGTAGCCCCTGCCGACGCAGGCGAACATGAAGCCGAGGCAGTTGTGCTCGGGGATGTTGGCGGCTTTGAGGCGCTGCATGGCCGCTTCCGCCGTCCTCTCGTCGGCCACGTCCTGGTCCAACAGCACCGTGGCACTCTGGATCTGGGGCCCGCTGAAGGCCAGCCCAACCACCCCACAGGCATCCCCAGGCTGGGCATGGGCACTGCAAGGCAACGGGCAGCGCGTCAGAGAGCTCGAACTGCTGCTGCTGCACCAGCGCGCCTCGAAGGAGCAACACTCAGGTGCTTCTGACACCACCCACAGCTGACAAACAAACCAAAGCCTTCACATTTTAGCATCTCTTTTTTTTTTTTTTAGCAACCTTTCCCAAGGAAAAGCTTCCACATCCTTTGCTGGGGATTAAGCATAAACTTAGCGTTTCACACATGCCAAATTCAGCAGTTTGTGTTATGCCACAGCTCTGCAATTCCAACTAAACTATCAGTTGAACTTAAGGCAAGCAAATACACTCATCATTTACACATCAAGCCAGGGCAGCAGGCAGTAAAAGTTCCAGATTCATGTTGTTTCAGCTTGGTTGGCCAGGTCACACAGGTTTTACTAGTTGCATCCTAATGCTTTATTATCAGTCACTTAATATAAAGCCAGCTCTGTTATGTGGAGCAATGGGGCAGCTGGAGAATTGGAGGCAAGATAAATGTTGCTATTAGTATGGACTCCAGACCTCCAACAGCATGAGAGGAGCCAGAGACTAAACACTGACTGCAATAAACACACACAGGGTATCTGAAGCTGGAAATCTCCTTCTCAGTAGGTTTCTCCTAGTTGGGTTTCCAGAATCCAGTCTGTAACACAGCCATACTAAACTTTCAGCTCTTCTGGCTACATCGCAGTGTAGCAGCTGTGACATTTTTCTCTTCAAGAAATTCTCATTTAACTACTGTTAAAGGGCATTTCTAATACAACTAGAAGGCTATGGATCTGCAGTGTTTCTCCCATTTTAAACCATTTTTATCATTTACCTTGAAAAAGATACCTACTTCTCAGAGGTCAGTGATGTAAAGCTCTCCACTTGTCCCCCAGCCAGGATGATACTTTTCTCATTCAATGGATTGACTATTTGATGAAAAAAACGAGTAGCTCCAGACTTCCAGGAGTTGTAACCGAACAGAAGAACAACGCGGAGATCTGGGTTATTCTTCAGACCTACAAACAAAACCAAACATTGATCCTCTCTTCTGTTTAAATCCTGAGCCCTGAAGCCCAACCCTCCTAGTCTCTCCTCAAATAATACATCACACTTTTAGTAATGGCTTTCTGTTGCTGCAATCGGGAAGGCAAGACACAAGTTGCCCAGGCAGGAGCTGGGCTGTGTTCCCCACTTGAGAGAGGATTTATGGAAAGAACGTTGCAAGGAAAAAACAGACTGCATCTGCTTCCTGCAGCTTTCCACTCCTTTCCCACAGCACCTGAGTTTTGCCACAGCTCTTGAGTTTTACTTGACAGTCTTCCAGGTAAGAACCAGGCATATAAGTTATTCAAGAACCATAATACAGTAAATAGCTTTATCTGAAAATTAAATAAATTCCACACTTCATTCCGTTTCCTATCCCAAGGCAGATCCCCCCCAGGTTCCTAAGAGACTTAAGAGACCCTTTTGACACTACTCTTCATAAATGACCTACTCTGCTGAGGACACAATGTGAAGAACACAAACTGTATTCACTGAAATATGCTGTCTTCTGCTCTGCCTTTCCTTGCTGCAACACCTGATTTGGCATCTAAATGCAAAGTCATTTTGGCAAAGAAGAGAAGCAGCTCCTCCCCACTTGTTTCTAAACTGCAGTGATAGGAATAATTCCCAGTGGAATATTTTTAACCAATTAGAAGCTGCTTAAAACCTTACAGCTCTCTGAACAACTCCACTTGGAACCTAACTGAAGTAATCTGAGACTGATACTCAGGATAACCTTAATGCTCCAGAGACTGGGAGAAACAGAGATGCACAACTGCCACCTGCAGCCCTACAGAGCCAGAGGGCTCTTGGAGCCAGCACAGAGCTGTTGGTTCCACACATCTCTCCAGACTGGCACCTCCAAGAGCAGCACAACACTTCACAAAAGCCCAAGTAAAGGAGAGAAAAAGGACATACCTGCTTCAGCAAATTTATTTTCATCAAAGACCCTGTTCTTCACATCTTTAGAAAAATGGAAGGTGTGAATTTTCACCCCATCAATTTTGGGAAACAACAGAGCAAACCCAGCTTCACCCTCTTCAATTTCTTGAGGCTGATTGCTGCTTGAACCCATCGGAGTAACTACAAAGATTAAAAACTGGTGTCATTTTTTTTTTAATGATCTTTTGGAAAGATGAAACACATAGAAGTCCTGCTGGCTATGGATTGTGCTGAAGTCACTTTGGACAAGGAGATACAGATATATTTGGACATTTCCCCCCAGTTACACCAAATATAAAAGAGTAGGAAAACAAGCACAGGTGTTCCTACCAAATTCTACAGGTACACAAACATGTTCAGGTTTTTAAGGTGTTCTACAAGCATGTGATGAGAGTATAAACCAAACTGACACAAACACTGGGAGTGTATTATCGAATTATGATAGTGGCAACAATCAAATACCCTACTTACTCTGTGGGAGTAGAATTTAAGGTGAGAAACTATAAAACCCCCAAATTTCTAATTATGCAAAAGGGAAGCATGAGAAAAAGCCTGCCAAGGGAGGCTGTGAATTAACCAGTTACTGCACGTGCCTCCTGCTGGACCACAGCAAACAGGTACATACCAAGGATGTCCTGTACAGTCAGTCACAATATGACTGAAATGTATACATAAATCCAAGAAACATTCAGTAAGCACATTAATGGCAGGAAAAGCTGCCTGCCTGATTGAATCAATCCTTTTAATTATAACTGCAATACACGACGTAAGCTCCACGTGTCAATGAGCAGCAACACTGTGAACTCCTTAAAACTGAAGCCAGTGCTGAACAAGGTGGGAGAAGACACCTCCAAGCTGATCTCCCACAAAAAAATCACACATGTTGCTCCTACCTACAATCCCTGGGGTGACCAGTCCAAGAACCTGACATCGCTTTGGCAGCAACTTTTCAAGGGCGAGTGCTGTTTCTTTACTGTTTCTTTTTCTGGCTGTTAAAATAAGAAAAAGAGACAAGACATCAGAGAGAAGTCAAAGTGTGTTCTGAGCAGAAACCCCATCCTGTTGAGCCAATGCTGCCCATTAGTGGCCGCCCTGGTAACAGCAGCCAGGTCTGAGCACAGGGCTGCCGGCACCAGGCACTCAGTGCCCTCCAGAGCAGGGAAAAGCTCATCTGTGCACATTAACACACCCACAGGCTACTTCACACCACAAATGCAGGACTAGGGGGTCACGCTTTTTGCAAAAGATTTACTTCCCACGGAAATTCACACTCGGCAAATTCCCTTTCAGCAGACGCTGCTCCACCTACACCCCGAGCACTTCGGGAAAGGGCAGCGAGTCAGGGCCAGGTGTTACCTTTCTTCTGCTCGTGACACTCCTCGTGCCCGCTGAACGTCTCGGCGTCGGCGATGTAGAGCACGGTCTGGGGCAGCACATGCACCTTCTGCAGAGACACGGGACAAGGAGCGCGGGGACAGGGAGGCAGGCACCGCTCCGAGGGGACACGGCCCCGGCCCGCGCCCCCAGCTCCCCTCAGACACCGGCACACCTCCCTCAGCCTCGGCACTGCCCGACTGATCCACCGAACGGGCAGCGGGGCTACGGCACCGACCCAAACCCCACACGAGCAAGGGCAGCTCTGCAGCCTGGCCCCATGACTGCTCCTTTTAACGCTGTCTAAACTCCTTCCATTCCTGGCTCCTGGCTTTCATCAGTGCTGATGCTGGGGACAGTGGGGAAGGTGCTGCTGGCCTTTCCAGTCCCCATCGGTTTAACACTCATCTGCTGAGGTCTCTGTTTAGTGCTTAACAACTTGACAGGAATCTTCCAATGGTGAAGATCCAGCTCTAGTTAACAGTGGAGAAGAATCCTGCCAGAGAACTCCTGCAGCGTCCCCTGTGTCTCCCAGGCTAAAAAGCGTTTATCTCTTAACGAGATCGCCGAGATAAACAGACGCGCCCTGACCTGGAAACCCGCGGCGTTTCCATCAGTGTATTAATTAACCCGCAGCACCAAACTGTCCAAACCGCTCACACCCCCGAACACTGCGCCGGGCGCCTGGAGAAGCAGGTGGAGCGTTTCAGGGACGGCACGAAGGTGCTGACAGACCCCCCACCCAAAACACACAG
>VYXB01007426.1:60850-106757 GCA_013397135.1 Pachyramphus minor | reverse complement strand
CCCGTCCCCCTCCCCTCCCGCCCCCCCTCGGGCCCCAGCACGGACACAGCGCTTCGTAAAATGCTTTTTATTTATAAACTTGATGCAAGTTTACAAAGTACTGTACATTGCCAAGGAACTCTGCCAGGAGAAGTGGAACCCACACCGAAGCATGCGCCGAGGGCGGGCGGTGGCCGGGGCCGGGTCTGTCCCTCACCCCCCGCCCTGGGGAAGCGGTGCCAAACCTCGCCCATCGCTTCTTTCGAGCTAAAAACTGGATCTAGAAGCAAATGCACAAGGACCCGCGAGTGCCTGATAGAGAGAAGAGCACAAGTTTGATAGTCAACTTAAAAAAAAAAAAAAACCATAACAAAAACATGCTTCTGCACTTGTGGAAGTGCTTAATCCACGGAACACACCCTTAGCTCGGCCCCGAGCGGTGCAAAGGCCTAATGACTAAAACTACAACCAAAATAGAGTCGGTTTCGGTAAGGCAATGAAATTGTGTAAGTTCACAGACCCAGGTTCGTCTCCTAATAAAGAACAAACAGTTCCCATTAGTCTCTCAATAACAAAACCACTGTCATGACTATGGCAACATCTCTTACGCCTCTGAAGCGAATGACGTGTTCTTGTACTTTATTGTCGCTTTTATATAAAAATTTTTCATTCAAGGACTTTCATCTCGATTTGTGCCAATCACTTTATAAGTTCATTAGTTTACAAATGATTGCAACAACCCGTTAATAAAATGGAACACCTAAAAAGGTTTTTAGTACTTTAAATAACTTCAAGCTTCATACTGCGGCTCTTCTTGTTAAGGAGGTTGAGCCAACAAGTAGCAGGAACAGCCCAGCAAGTTCTGATGCCCCAGTGGAAGTGACTAGTTACAAGGATTTATTGGCACAGCCTTGCTCTGCATAAAAACAAA
The DNA here is from genome assembly GCA_013397135.1 of Pachyramphus minor. Lineage (NCBI taxonomy): Eukaryota > Metazoa > Chordata > Aves > Passeriformes > Tyrannidae > Pachyramphus > Pachyramphus minor. The sequence continues at coordinate 105,847 of VYXB01007426.1, read as the reverse complement.
ACAAAAAAACAAACAAAAAAAAAGGGAAACCCCCCAAACCTAAACAAAAAATTAACATAATCTAAACAAAGAGCATCTTTTCCAATAAACAGTTCGTATTCTCATACAGCCATGAAAAATGTTTAATGACTTAACATACATGTGTTTTTCCTATATCATTAATTTGGAAATACTACAAACGCTGTCATTTTAGACCAGAAAAAACTACTGTGATTTGCAAGACCTGACATTTCCTAAAACAGTATTAAACAATGTATTAAACCTCTTGGCTTTAAATGAAACAATACAACGCAAGTCTCTGCAGTCTGCATTTTGCAAAAGGTAAGAAATACACAAAAGTGTGTGAACAACTCACTCCTACTGAATGATCTTTAGTAAGTCGATAGCCTGCTGTAGGGAGAGCTTATGCTTTCAAATAAAAAACAAGGAGAAGGGAGGGCATGGCCCAAATATGCTTAATCCATAAGAACAAATGTGGTAAAGGCCCAAACTGCTCAGTCCGGATACCTAAGGAGAGCGGAATGGTAAGGCTGTAACTTATACTGTACGTGTCAGTTGACAGATTATCCACTAACTTATCTAATAGCTAAAGTCCTCAGTACAGCTGTTATAGGGGCACTCATAGCTTGAGTCTGTGTGTTGGAAAACATAAAAAAGAGCTTGTTTTGTTGACATTGGTCCAGGTAGACAATAGTCCTCAGTGTTAGCCATCTTCTTTTGGAGGAGTGTACCATCCTGTGGAGAACAGAGAGATGTGTTAGGGACTGACACTGCTGGTCCAGACCAGATTACCCTCCATCTGTGGGAGAAGGAAGCCCAACCTGGCTCCTTCCTTTCCTCAAAGTAGGCCAGCTCAGCAAGACCCAGTGCCCTATATGCTACTGGTCAGCACTGGGACATAAAGCATGCGGCATATTCCAGGATCAGACCCAGTCCTTGGGAGTGCAAATTAAATATATCCAAGTTTGGATTTTTTTTGTGGCAGCAGCTATCCTGAGTTGGACACACTGGACACCAAAGGAAGCTGCTGACAGAGGAACATTGCTGACAAAACTTGATGGAACAGAGGTGAACCCTCCAAGCCTTCAAGCCACTTAATGCACAGACATACAAACCCAACTACACTGGGACACTTATATAAATCCCATTTTGTGTACTGTAGAGTTAGGCATGCACAAGCAGTTGAACAGTTTATCCTTTTTCTGCAAATCTTCCTGTAAAAATAAGCTCTGAAATGTCAGTTGAATAACCGGTCTCCTGACACAATTTGGAATGTTTAGCAGCTGAATCATACCTGATCAAGAGTGCCCAGCTTCTTCTAGCCACCTCCACAGCTCCAACCTTAACTCTCCCAGCCCCTATTGTAAAACTTCCTCTAGTTGTGTATACACTGACTACAGAGCCCATTTATGCTGTCCCAGAGAGGAGGCAGCAGGGCTGAGCTAAAGACCCCTTTCCCAGCAGCATTAGGAGCTGTGAGTGCTTTGTGTCCAGCTCGATGTAGGAGTGATCACTAGCCAAGGCCAGCACACAGCTAGAAGTAAGCAGACAGCCATGCTGGCCTTCGCAGGGAACTAAAATAGCAAGAGGCTGTTAATGGTAAGATCAAACTCTCATAAAATTGGAAGGCATGTTAAAGTCAATATCTTTGACCTTCCTCCCAACAGCAGAGAAGGTGTTAAGTTCCATTTTAGCCGTAGGGAAACTGAGGCTCTGACTGCAGTCACACTGAAACCCTCCCTTGTGTTCACAGCAACATGAATTCCCAGAGGCCACTGCATCCAACCCAGACCAAAGAACGTCACAGAAGAGGTAACTGGACTAACTCCTGAATCACAGGACCAGATACCAATTCTGCTGACTACCTTTACATAACCTGTAAGCTACTTAAAGCTTTTAAAGCCTCAGGTCATTTATTGTCTTCTCGTACTGGCACAAGTAAGTGCAATTACACCTGAAGCAATTCTTTATGCAGCAAAGAGACTGCTGTGTAGTGTAAAAATAGGTTAAAAAAAAAAAACCCAAGCACAGGTGTCTCCCTATTTTGTTGTAGAGTTTTCCATCCAGGACACCTCACTTGGACTTCTTGTATTTTTTAGTCTCAGGTCTTTCTTTCCATTTTATCTCTTCCTTAATGATTACTGCACTAAGGTCTTGCTACATTGAAACAAAGCCTTTCAAGGAAGGGACAAGCTTCCAGTAGATAATTCACTAATAAACAAGACCCTTTTAAAGCTACAGTAACAACCAAGTTCCTAGACCAAATGGCTGAAAATGAAATGGAGCTGCTGTTCAAGAAACAGTAGGAACACAAGGAAATATTCACATGAGCTGGAAGAGTTGCAATGATTGCAATTAGGCACTCTTGTTTTCCAAGTGCAAGAGGAGAAGGAAACACCATTTATGGTCTTCCCAAGCCAACCTAAGACACTTTGTCACTTCCAGTTTCTCTGTGGCCAAACACCAGCTCCCAGGCTGCTGTGCAGACAAGGACAAAGTCACAAGAACATACATACCATTTTTCTCATGGATTTGTACTAATGACTTATAGGACTGCTGTGCTCTTGCTAGATTATATTGATTCTGAAAGGAGAAAAAAACCACCATAAAAACCTGCATCGAGACGTGGAAGACTTAAAAACAGTTCTACAAGGAAACTCTACAGTGGGCTTACAAAAAAACCCCATGCACAATGTTGGAACATTCCTGGCTTTCCAGTACAAGGTTGTCAAGACAAGTATCCTATTTTCTCATTTCTCCTCTGTCATAATGACAGTATGTTGTACAGCCCTGCTGCTGGAAAGGCCCCTCCTGTCAGGAGGTTCAGAACCTGAGGTAAGGCAGAAGAATGTGCAAGTAGAACAGAAGGCTTCAGGTAATCCTTGCCATGATTCTGTCCTGCTCAGCTGAGTTAGGCAGAATTGTGATCATAAACTTTTACATCTTACCTGAATTGGTACTTAACAGACACCCAACTGACAATTTTGCTGCCTTAAAAATTTAAACATAATTTGAAAGCAGCATTTAATTCTTCCAGGTCTTTTACGTTACGGTCTGTTATCAGCATGCACACTTGAACTGAATTGTGCTTCCAATTAATGCTGAATGGTGAGCTCTGAAGTATTTGCATGTTATTATTTTTCCCTCTCATGAAACTTTGTAGGTGTTAATCCAGCAATAGGAGGAGAATTTCTTACCAGGTGTGTATGTGATCCTGGCTGTCACCTACAGCCCTTCTCAGAGCCAGAATGTCCAAATCCTCCCAGTTCTGATTCTCCTTCCCTCCCTCCCTTGCCAATGCAAGGATAGTAAAGTTTAACTACTTAAAACCCCTGCCCATCCCAAGGTTTTATCTAACTCATATGCTACATACATGGTACACATGCACTAGACAGCAAGACAATTCAAAATGCAAATATATTTGCAATGATAATTCTGTCCTTAAACATCTTCTATGCAAGTCAACAAAGAAATGGAAGCCTAACAGTGATTTGTGTAATTGATAAACAGCACATTTACCTTATTGGCTCCAAACTGTACTCTGGCTTTTCCTTTGACTAAAGTGGCATTGATCTGCATGATGACTGATTCTATTGAGTAGGCACTGCTCCAGCCCTGGAGGAGGAAGGGAATATTAACAGATAACATGTTCTTGTTTCTTGTGCTCACCTTGTAAATCTATTTTGGAATGTGTGCTTTGGGATTATTTTTTTTTCTGAACTCCAGTTTTAGTTTTAACTATTTGTTTTCAGTTAACTTTTATTTTCCACAGAAAATCTGTAAAATGATACACAGTATTAGTACTAAGAACTTGTAAGGAAAATGAAAAGGCTGAATCACACATTTCCAACATACAGCAAGACAGAAACAAAATAGCTCCATTCCTACAGCATTTACACATTTTCAGCAACATCACAACAGAAATTACAACTTCCTGTTCCAAGAAGCAGAAAAGACTGATATCTAATGAAGTCATTCAGTGAGCTGTGAGAATTTTGCTCCCATGACTACTATTGCTCATCTCTGGCATTGCTTTACCTTCCAGTGCTCACAGGAGCTCCTGCCAGAGCCTGCAGATACTTCCTTCATTCATTTACTTATTTAAAAGAGAAAGATCACTGTCTACACAAGAATAATCTATGCATAGAATCTCCTGTCTTCCTCCCTTCTCCAGAGCTCACTCTGTGCAGTTGAAGAGACTTGTGGAAGAGAAGACAATGTGTCTTGCTCCCCAGAACTGACTCCTCACACTGGCTTCCTCACAGAAATTCTGTGACTGCAAGGTTGATGTGCTCTCACTTCTTTTGCCTCTTCCTCTGATCTCCTGTAAGCCATCCAAGGCAGAGAAGATGATCTCACACAAGATCTGCAAGGCAAATCTTGTGGGACTGAGGTTTATTCCACCATGCTCCCTTTGGAGTATGTAACTTATTCCACACAGGGATTCTTCAACTCAGGGAAAACACCAGTTTTTATTATTTTAAAGCATGTTTTGTTATTATCCAGATAACAGAGCCCATATTCACCTGTTTAGTAAGAAGTTCCATGCATAATGCACCTCCACCTAGGACATACCTAGAAACAAAGGTGAAAGAAAATATATTTGACATCAGCAGTTAGTAAAAAGATGCAACTGCTCACTGCACTTTAGGCTCTTGCCAGCTCATTTGTTAAATTTGTTGTTCATAAAGCTGAAATGCCCTTTAACCAGAAATGTATTGTAACTAGTGAGCCACGTTATACTTAAGCAAAGAAGATCAGTATTGAGAGAGAAAAAAAAAGCTGTTTTCTAACTAGACTTGCTTGAAACCAGTGACTAATCTAGTCTGCACAACTGCTCACAGACAATGGAAAAAAGAAAAGTTGCTTTTTGTGGCTATGCTACATAGGACTGATGAGTAGTTAAAAACCAACAAAATTCAATTCTGTAAAGAAATTTACCACAATTTCCAAGAATATAGGTGCCCCTATAAATCAAATGAGATAAAGCAGATCTTAATGCTTGCTCTTTTCCTATAAACTCCTTTCTAATTTCAATAGCACTTCATGGTGCATTGTGCTGACTGGGACTCAGAGAACACCTGAGCACCACAAAACCTGCATCGAGGGAATAGAATTTACCACTCCCAAAATGTGCTCTGCTCTATGATCAAGGCATTCAAACCACACAGATCTCTGTGACATTCAGAGGGAAATGACCACTAAAAAGCTGTTCATTATTTTGATTCAACACAGTCCAAGTAGAACAAAATGAGAACCCAAAGGAGTTTTCTGGTGTTTGGCGCTGTTCGTTTAGTTTAGAGATAGCAGCACACCCCATGAATGCTATTTAACTGCACTAACCATGTCTTGATGTTAAAAAAGGCACACAGTAATTAAAATCAAATCAGAATCAGCTATGACAGACTGCATTTTCAAATGCAGGTATCATTTTCTATCACCAGAAGATGCATAAAAGCCTTGGAAGGTGAATTTAATCTTCTCTCCATGGATATATAGAAGTTGCTGTGCCACAGACAGCACTTCAAACATGCTTTAGATGACATTTGGAGCATGGTGTCAACTAAAGGTAGTGGGTTTGGATTAGCATTCGAGGACTTCTTAAACAAAACCTTTATGGCAGTGTTACAGGACCAGTTAGGACTATAGAGCAAATTTCAGGCAACACAGGGATCAAGACCCATTCAAAGCACCAACCCAACCATCCACAAAAAGGCCACTTCTGGAACAGTGTGGCAGGCACAGAGGTTTCCAAGTTGTGACATTTTTACCACAAAGTACAATTTCTGCAGGGCAACTCAAACCTACCCTCCTGTAAGCACAGGAGATACCACTCGCACAAAGGGAGGATCAAAAGGGAAGTTATCCTGAAAAGGGTAAAAAGAAAAAAAACAGGTTAAGAAATACACTGTGACATTATTTCCTAAGTAGAAAGTATTTCAATAACCTTATTTGGCAAATCAGATTTGAAATAGTGCAATATTTCAGTTCTGTTAAAAGTCACTTTTCCACAGTACTGGAAAAAAAGCATTTTCTAGGAAGCTTTAGTGCAGTTTTCTTTTTTTTTTCCCCCACTTTTTCATGCTACAGATCCATTTTTACCCAAGTAACAGCTGAGGGTCATTTCAGTTACTTTCCACAGTAAGCCTCAAATTTAACCATAGCATTTCTTCCCCCAGACACATACCTTAAAAGAGAAGTTGAGTAAAATGTATTCTACACCTTCTTTTTCTTTTAAGACCTGAAGATCACTATGCAGTGGGCTATCAGGGTCAACCCTGTAAGAGAAGCAGGAGGGAGATCCTGGATGAAGTTAATATCTTCACTACCCATGAACAGTAATTGCTCTCCAAGACTTCCTTTATGAAATTATAGTTTACAAACTGAAATCTATGGTGAACTCTAGAAGATTCTTGCTCCTTTTACAAAGTAAACACTTTGCCATGAGGTCAGCATGAAAGCTTGCTGCAATGCACTACCTTCCCAATGCTATCAAGTGTTACTTGAACACAGCACAACAGAAGCTGTTTATTTGAAGAGAGCAGTTTTAACTCTCTTCAGTTCACTGGAAATCTATGTCCAAAAAAAGAGAGGAAAAAATTAACAGTAAGACTGTAGTCATCTAGTTTTCAGTACACAGTGAGTGAATCCTTTATGGAATATGTAATTGTAGTTCTGCATCAGCTGTTAAAAGTCATCTGCATCAGCAGAAATACTAAATCCAGCAGCTTCTGCTCAGCAGAATTTCAACAACTGTTTGTTGCAAAAGGTTGGTGATGAGCAGCCTGGCCATTAATTCAATCACTACTGGGTTAATCCCACCAAGCTTGGATACCCCACCAGCTTTTAGGAGAGACTAGTCAAAAAACACCTGCAGCAAGCCCAAAGCATGTGTTAAAGGGACTGACAGGCTATTAAAGCCAATCCTCTGCTACAGGTGGAATCACAAAGTTAGGAGATCCTGATTCAGAATTACTTGGGCAGTTTGTCCCCGTCCTTCCAGTCTGAAATTGTCCAGAAGAAATCCCTCCAGTGCTTAGAAACCTCTCATTTCCAGCCATAGCTTGTCCTGGGCCAGTTCAGTGTGACTTGTTCTAGTTGCAGTGCTGTTCCTCACCCAAATGGGCTCTTTGCTCTGACGTTTACCCCCTCGGCCAGTCTGCACAGTTTGTTTGTTTTCAGACACTTTTTGCCATGATGAACAAACACAACACTTATTCTCTTAGTCATCCTGGAAAGCATTTGCTGCGTTCTTGAAGGCAGGAAATGAGACCTGTTCACAGCACTCCAACAAAGGTTCCCAATCACTGCACAGTTTGAGCACTGTTAGAGGTGCTCGATAGGAAAGGCCTCCTGTAATGTGACACAGATTTTTCTGACACGTCATTCCTGCCATTTGCAGCTTCAAAACATTCACAAGCCCCCGATTACACTGAGGAGGACACAAAACTGTGCTTCAGCAGGTGTGACCCAGCTGTACAAGCCTCACCCCTAGGACAAAGCAACAGCTCCTACAGGCAGGTCACCACTGTGCTGAGACAGCCACGTCCTTGTCCTGCTTCACCACCACAGATCTCAACTGAGGGATGTTCTTTCATCCATTGCCATGTTTTGCAGCCACCCAGCATGGTTTGGGTAGGCTCTTCCTTCTACAGGGTACCTTGTGTGATGGCACATGATCTTACCAGGAATAATTTCAATATGACACCCCTAGGATTACAGTTACTGGACTATGGACACAACAATATGAGTTATGTACTGCTTTTCATTGTGTGTACGAGGTGATGAAAGAAGACAAATTATATATAATTATATAACTCACATTTGTGTGATACCTAAAAGTTTCAGTCCTATGTGTCTGTTCAACTGTAGAAATAAAGAACTAATGACACTAAGACAGTTCTGTTCCTTCTTACATCTTGAATGAAACTAAAAATTGCATTTTCTTGACATTAAAAACAACTAGAAATAAAACCAGCCAAAAACTCCAGAAAAAATGTTCATCATTTAAGGTTTCATATTTTGGAGCAGTTTTAGAAAGAGAATTGAACAGTAATGACAGTTACTGGATTACACACTGCATTGGCAGTGCAAAGAGGGTTTGTCTTTTTGCCAGCTCAGTTACTACAGTTCCATATCTACACATTCCTGTATATCAGAATTAGAGCTACTATTTAGTGGCTACAGCTACCACTACTTCTTTTACTACTGTAACACACTATTTTATGTGCTCTGGCTAGAGATTCTCATTTATCTAAACTAAAAATCTCAACAGCAATAATAAAACATATTGTTCAGAATATGAAAAAACTTGAATAACTTACTTGAGAAGCTTAACATGCCATTCATACAAGCTGTCATTTACCAGTTCCACTGAATATATCCCTGTAGAAATATAAGAGGGGATTAATTATGCACTAAAAGCGTTACAAGGTAAAACTTAGCAAAAACATTTTTTGCATTTAAGTACAAATACTGTCAGTAGATGTAAGCAATGGGTAAGATCCTGACACTGCAGCATGCAGAGAATTGTTGTCTGTGGGAGCCAGCTGGTGATTTTCAGTGATCTGTTTGTTTTAAGCAGGTTCAACAATAGTTGTGCACTTAACTTCCCTGCTTCCCTGTGAGTGATTTCCCATTTGCTTGTATATTCAAGCTTCCTCTCTGCATAAATTCACAAGCAGCCCAGGAAAAAGCAATAAGTCTTTAACCATCAGACAAGATTTAGCACACAGTATCAGTCATGGTCAAAAGTCTAATCTCATCCCTTGCAGACTATTTATGTATATACACTAAATCATTAGGATTAAACTTGTTACCTGGCCTAGTATTTAACAGCATCTCTGCTGCTGCTGTAATTATTTGGAACACATGCAAATCAGGAACCTGCCAAGGATTTCAGAAGGCAGTACAACCACCACAGTGCAGTCACCAGAATAACAGTATCTATTTCTGAGTTTTATTATTCTAGAATAATCTTGCAGTTGAAACTTAGAAGCACTGGTGCTTGGAGTACAGACATTTCAAACTGTCCAGACACCTTTATTTCTAAAGCATTTCAAAACTCAGTACACAAGGTAAAGAACCCATGCCTCTTTCCCCTTGCTGAGTGCACAAGGTAGCACAGCCAGGAGCACTACTGCAAAGTGTTCTATGTCTAGAATAACAGCATGAGCCTGAACACTTACTCAGTGTCCTCTCCATGTCCCTTTTAATCAGCAGCTGGTTCAGAGACACAGCATTTCTGTCCCAGGATGAACTGAAGGAGCTATTAAGGCCTTTTTCCAATTCCCCAGATCCAAGGACACTATTTTCTGATTGACCTTCATGGAAGTGGAAGTCAGGAATTATAAGAATTTCAATTTGTACTGCTCTGATGTAACAATGAAAAAGAGTTGACATTCAGAATTCTGCTCATTGTCAACTCCCAATAATGATGAATCTATTCCACTGCTGTATCCAGAACATTTTCTTCCACCTGCATCCAAATGGGAGCAAAGACTGGAAGAAGCAGCCCCTCAGTATTCCAGCTTTGGCACCAGCACAAGTATAAAATACTTGTTGCAGACAATGGAACAAATTACAATGAAGATCCTGACAGTATCCTAAACAATAGAGGATCACAAGAGAACTTCAACAGCTTCTTCATTCACTAAGCCTCCAGCCCTACTGTCTTCAGACAGAAGCTTCTTAACAACACTATGCAAAGTTGAGGGGTTTGGGTTGTTAGGGGTTTTCTTAATAACCAAGAGGAGTTATTTGGAAGCAGCTCACATGCTTTTCTCTTAATTCTGACAGTAAGAGGAAAAAAAGTTTCTGTCAAGAAGTATTTATCTGACTAATATTAGTTTCTGAGGGACCTTTCAGGTAGGAAAGGAATTGAGGCAAGTTCCTCTCAAACATGCACTTTCCCCATGCTTGAAGCATTTTTTTGGTTTATTCCTCTAAGAGGATATCTGTAGAGGTGATTGAGTAAAAACAAGCACACAGAACCATGCAAGCAAAAAATTAAGAAATGAAAAGGTAAGAAGAAAAACAATTCATTCTAAAGTAGAGGCATTACTCATGATAACTTTGCTACATCTAAAAGTAACTCCCATACAGTCTTTCGATAAAAGCAGTGAGTTGACATCACTATATATAAACAACACAGCTGCTAAAGGCATGAAAAGATTTTGTTTGATAGCTCCAAATTCTTTGTTCCTCCCCTGCCTTTCCCGATCCCCCAAATTCCATTAAGACCTTTGTGAATCTCCAACTTCATATGTGGAACTTTGCAGGGCTTGTGACTCACATTATCTAAACAGGTTAATGAAACTGTCTAATTCATAGCAGAATAAATTTGCTGGAGTGCTTTCTGCTTCTGTTGGCTCAAATGAACATTATTTTCAGTTTCTTTAAGGGCAGTTCCTCACCTGGACTGCCCAGGTACATAACCAACTTTGCTGCTAAGAGCAAGCTTGTCATCTTTTGCCTGAACTCCAACAGTATTATTTCAATTGATAAAGGAACTTGAGTTCTAAAATGTATATTACCCTCAATACACTTCTACTGTTGAGGACCTCATTGTGTCTTTTCACACTATTTTTTAATAAAACATTTTAACAGAAAATAAAAAATGTAAAGGACTATTACCACAAGTATTATTCCCTTCAGAACTCCTGGTATTATCCTACTGTCAATCCTAAAAGCATATTACCTCACACAGACTAAATAAAGTGCTCTTTTCTCAGCTAAAAGTCAGCCTTAGACTTTCTGGTTTATGTTATAAAACATGAAAACAGTGTTAAATTCCCTTGCAACAGTTCCCAGAACTTTCAGTTTCACAATGGTTTCTTTTGTGTGTTAATATGAAATTAAGGGAAAAATGGTCCATGGAACAAGTACTCAGAACAAAAAAGACATTAAAAAAAGCCAGTTACCTACCAGATCCTGCACACATGGTGACAGTTATCTCACAAAAGCTATAAAGGCTATAAAATCATGAGTTTTGTGCAAAGGAAAGAAACTGATCCTTAAATTCGCTCAAGGTCAAAGACTAAGTGAAGCCGTAAGGAACAAATGTAGGGAAGTTTTGTAACAAACAGCACCATTTACTGGAAAAATTTAGTAACTGTGTCAGTAGAACAGTGTTTCAAAGCAGGATTGCCATCAGCTTTATAGTGCCAGCCTCCACTTGACACTCTACTTCATTAACACGCTTTAGAGATGAACATGAGGCACCCATTGCAGCTTTCTTACATATTCCCAGGTCGCAAGCTATAATAAGGTACTACACTCACACTTTACAACCTCAGCTTTTGGCACAGTTTAGCAAGATTTGCTTTTCCTCATAATTTAGTCTTGTGCAACTAGTTATCATTAATCTAAGGCCAAGAAATGGCATTATTAAACAGCCTAAATTCTCACCTTAAACTACACCTACTGCAGGGCTCCTGGTAGCACCTCGTAATGAAGCACCACACAACAGCCCATGCAGGCAGGCAGGTTTGTTACAGCCAACCTTAGATCTGATCCCAAAAACCAACCCTGAAGAACATAAATGGGTAGGAAAGGATCCCTGATGACTTAATACAGATCTATTTCTGGGCTCTTCCCTAGACCCACTAATCCACTCCTCACCAGATGGTTGGTGATTAGGGCACCCTGACAGGCACTCGGCTGCAACAAAGCTGGAAAGAAGTAGGTCATGTTCACTCAACACCAGGTACACTGGGTTACCTACTCCAATTTATACTTTGCACATTTTACCAGTCTGCAGGTACTTCAGCACATAAAACGATTTACTAAAAGCTAAATATGACAAATCAAAGCAGGAGCCTATAAGCTCTTCACCTCTGTCCTTTTGCACGACTGAAAAGCTGTTGCCAAGGGAGATTTAAGTCCACTAGAAATAAATCTGGGGAGAAGTTCAGAAAAGTAAAAGGCAGATGATCAAAGTTTAGATGGACTCTCTAATGGGGCATTTTGGCAGGCCTAAAGGAATAAATCTTTCCCCAAATCTACGTAATTTCTCCTTCTTGGATGGCAGCACTCAGACAATTCAATATGCTGAGCTAGTTCAGATACAGGCCCTTGCAAGAACAAATGGAACAACCACCTACCCACCTGAAGATAATCAGTGTTCATTGTTCAAACAAATTCAAAATGCAAGCCTGTTTTCTACTGTCATTTGTATAATTATTCCAAGGAATACATGGAGCTTAGGATCAGACTAATACCATCACAAAATAATAAAAGTAACAGCAGTGTAATTAAGGTTAAATCATACATAATAACTAAATCTGTTGCTGTTGAACACAAATCCCTCTACAGCCAACATGTTCCTGGGAGCAGTACTGCCCTCCAGGAGTGGTTAAAGCCTCTGCCCTGTACACTTTTCAAGTTGTTCTGAAAACTCAGCAAGTCCCACAGGAGTAATCTTGAGTTCTTCACAGTCATCCACCCCAAGAGCAGTCTCAGAGTTACCCCAATCCTACAAAACTTTGCATAACAAAAAGGAAGAACATTTTACAGGATGTGTACCCTGACTTCTTTTCTCCAGAAGTGTACTACTTTATGTAGTGAGATTATATAAAATGTATATGTATATTTATATATGTGCACACAGATATACACACATAAAACACAGAAGGATTAGCAGAAGTATTTGCCAAGAGAATTCTTTTAAAGTGTATTTCAAGAAGGGCAAACTGAGGCATTTTACCTGTTTTATAACTCTGTGATCTATATATATCCCTGAGTTCTTTCATAAGTCGATCTGAAGCCTGAACTGACCCAGAGACTGCACCCTGAAACAAACAAACAAAAAGACTCCAAATAAATGAAAAGTCAAATTTACAAACAACTTTATTTACATATGAAGTTAAATAAGGTATTAACAATACATCAATTTCTGCATGGGAACTAGTTTTTTTTGAAAAGTTAAACATTCTAGTGAGCAGACTACTCTCTAAAGCAGTACATTAATATATATTACAACATGGTATAGGTGATACAAACTTTTAACCAAGGTACAACACGTATTTTCCTGTAAAGGAGCTACATCTCTCTGGCATTTTAATTTCCAGGATGGATCCATAGTACATTTCTAATAGCAAAATATTTCAATATGCCTTATGTTTTTATGCACCAAAGCAGCAAGACCAACCAGTATATTTGGAAAATGTGAACAAAAGCAACATTTATTTGCAATAGATGAAAAAAATCAACACCTACACGGAGGAAGACTAAGGTGAGTAAACCTCAAAACACCAAATACATTTTGTGATTCGTCACAGGGCAGAAACGTCTTTTCTTTTAGAGCTCAGTTCTGTACACTCAGCACCTTGAAGTGATAGAAAACTTAGCACACAGTTTCTGAAGCTGATATTTTGCCTGAGATACAGTGTGAAAGGGAAAGAAAAACATAGGTTAAAAGAAAAAGAGAAAAGGAGACCAACTTTAAGTGGCATGCATATACAATACAGGATTGGCTCTAAAATCCACCAGCTACTGGCAAACTAATGAGCACAGCAGTTACCCAGGAACTGATGTCTCCTTCCAGAAGCTGCTGCTGCACTGGGTGTGTTCTGCACACATCACCAGTGCTCACATCTCCATGACCCCGGGATTCAATTTTGCCTCAAATCTTCTGGGCTTTAAAGTCAGAACAGGACCTTTTCCTCATACAAAACTGAAGTGCTTGTTTTATAACATGATCATCAGAAGTACCTAGATTACTCTCTCCAATCCGATGCCACAGCTCACAGGATGGATTCTGATACCAAACCTTAGATATTACACCATTTCTCTGTTATATATTCCACCCAAAATATCATTTTATGTTCAAGATTTTTCAAAAGCAGAGATATAGAAGTTAGCATTACAAGATTTGAAACACAGAAAAGGAAGGAGGGCTCCAAATGAGGTAGAGCAGATATTACCCCAAGCTCCAGCACTGTGACACTTTCACCAGCAAACAACCTACAAACAGATACTTTTTGGACAGAAGTGTAAGAGAAGTGTTTCTGGAGGAATACGAAACAGCTGTGAACATTGTCTACTACCTATACCAACCTCCCAGTTTGCCTGAAGTCATCAGTGATGTTTTATATTCTACAAGGTCTGAATTGTAGAACCGAGTTATCACTTACTGATATTTAATTCTTATGAACAGTTCCTTGATGCTAAAGCCTCCACATGCTCCTGTCTTCTCTGTCCAGTAGCATCACAGAATATGCTTATGCTGCACATTAGAATCTGTAGACTATTATTTAAGCCTATTCATTTTCTTATGCCACTGGACAGAATTATGCAGATTACTGAAATTCCACTAGTTTTTCTTAACGGACCGGTACGAAAAATGAACTTTGGAATTAAACATGCAAATAACAGGCAACTCCTTTCATGTGATTCAACAAAAGCTACATAAGGACAGGACACCAGACAAGTCATTTCTCAGTTTACTGAAGCTCTTCTCTATAGAGCAGTATCAGATGAAGGGATTCCTCTTTCTAGAACACAAGTATACAAAATTTTATGGAAAAAGCTTGTTTATATACATTATTAGCATATTAGCATATTGCTATTATTTATGCCCACTATTTACAGAGAGATGAAAAAAGAAGCATTACACTTAAGAAGTTAACAGTGTTAATCACCATTCCTTGTACAGTTGTTGTGCTTTGTGAGTGTCAAGGTTGAGACTCTGTGTTTGAGTCTGGAGGAAAACCAAAATCTTGATACTTCTACATGAAGCTTTCTTCTGTGCAGAGCTGTGCAATATCCTTGCCTGTGCAATATCAACCTCTGTATATAGGCAACTTAAAAACAATTTAGATGGTCAAAGCCATCCTGTGGAAAACTAGTTTCCTCACTGCTTCTTTATTTCCATCAAATCAAACTACTGAATTTCTATACATAACTTTGGAAGCTCACATTAGCTTATGAAAATGTGAACAACTGTAGACATTTAAAAACCAAAACTTAACACACCCACATACCCTGACTGCCATTATAACTGCTGATAAAGTGAAGTGGTATTAAAAATAAAGTTAGTTTTAGTGTGTGTAAGGAGCCTCAGTAGACCTGGCCTGTAATACTGTTTTTCACCCTTTTTTCCCCAGGAGTTTCTAGTTGGGCTGCCTGCTCTCTATATAGCAGTATTAAATATAGTTACAGTTGCTACATTAAAGAATCCATAGACTGCAAACCAGCAATCTACAATTAGGAGAAAGAGGATATCAAGCTTAAGCTCCTGTGCTAAACTGCTGAGGTTATTTTACTTGCTCTGAACCAGAATAACTTGGGAGGAAGTTGGAAGAGGAAGGTAACTCATGGTAACACCCAACACCACTGCTCTGAAATACACATCTTCATTCTGCTGTCACTTTTGGGTTTTATAGCTACTGTTAAAGTGCAGTTTAGAAGAAAGTACTACTTGCATCATATCATTGCATGATATAGAGCAGCCAGGGCAAGTCTTGACTATAATAGCACTAAAATTAAAAACTCATTTAGTAACTTGCTATATACAAGTTATAATTCCCAAGACTGAATTCAGTTATAAATAACAGAGTATCCTTGTGGAAAAGTGGGACTTGACACTCCAAGGGAGATCAAGTTACCATTTCTCCACTTGTGAGATCAAGATTTATAGTTGCAACTGTCTTGGAAACAAGTGGTCAGTCATGGGATTTGACAGGTATCTGTCACGTGGGGCTGATGCCATTTCATCTGAATTAGTTAACAGAGCTGCCACACAAGACTCAATTGAATTTTTTTTTTCACTATTAAGCAATCAAATAGGCACCAAGAGTCTCACTTGATCATCCTCCTGTACAAGCATATTTGTGGTTCTCCAGAAGGACAAGCAGGTAAGCTGGAGAAATCCCTGCTGCAGGAGGGAAACATCTTTGTGGACAACACACCAACTGCTGAGAGCTGCAAGTCCCAGAAACACCTGGTGCAGGAATTCCCACAGCCAAAACCGGGGGACATAAATAGTATTAATGAGATGCATCACTACGAGCTTGTCCTGTTCTCAACCTCCTCCCTCTCAGGACAGGCCTCTGCCACTGTCAGAAATGTGACACTTGAGCAGTGCAGCAGCTGGGCCAGCACTTGCCACTGCCCAGCTCTGTCTGCACTGGGCCTCCAGAGGCAGGAGGTTTTTCTTATTAATACCTGTAACATATTAATGTTACAGACAATTTAGCCACAAGACCAAAAATCACCTGCTAAAACAAAACATGGAAACTTCTCCAAGGTAATAGAATAAAATCTCAAGTGACCCAAAGAGAGCTGAAGAATACAAGATGCTCTGTTGTCACAGAGCTTTCTCAGTATTTGTGAATGTACATTCATTCCTGGAAGTTACAGCAGATTCACATGTACTTCAAGGATTAGACTGAAAATAGAAATGACACCTCAGACTTCATAAAATCTGAAGATGAAAGTAGAGACATTTGAGACTTTTAAAGGAAAGTACATAAACTCCTCAGTATGAAAAGGGAAAAGCTAACAGCATTATCTAAATAAGAAAGGGATTAATCTCTAAAATGACTATGTGGGGAGAGATCTCTGAAAAGCAAGCAGCAGCAAGTTGTTAAATATTTGATGTTAATGATTCTGGTTCAAAGACCTCTTTTAACTCTAAGCAAGTGGTTCTTTAAAGTTATTACAATGTTAAGAGGAGGATTAGTTCTTGCTCCAAGTTACAAACTGTACCACAAGCCAAATTTATTTCCTGATGCCAGCAAGAAGAATGGGATTAGAGAGACTGCCAAGGAAGAGAACTCATTTACAAAATTAGTAGATAGACATGCTTAACTTGTATAATACAAACTCTAAACTCCTATGACAAAAGCCTTGAGAAGCAGAAAAACGTCTTTAACCTCTTAGAAATAAATGAGAATGGGGCTGCATGCACTGCTTTCCTAAGGAAAAGCCTTTAGCATGATCCATAACTTCAGCCTGCACTGCAGCAACAGGAGAGAGGACAACCCATGGCTTTGGGCCAAAGAACATGTGAAGGGACTGAAATCTTCTGGCTGCTCTGGGCACTGGTCAAAGCCTTCCACCAGCCTTCCCATTCCCTCTTCCAACCAGCAGCATGGAAAAGGTATGGGTTTGTTTTACTGATCTCTGCTGAGGAAACAGAGTATCCCAAAAGAGCTGCTGGTCTGTGTAATGAACAGACTGTTTTGCCACTGCACTGAAGTTTGTGACACTCCTACTGCCCTTGCAGAAACCCACTGGTGAGGGCTGTGCAGATTCAGTTTTACTGTATGTGAGGATACTCAGCAAACTTCTGCTCTCTCAGAGCATGGTTAACACCTTCTGCTAGGAGTCCCATGTTCTGGCAGCATGAAGGGCCACTGAAGTGCTACTAGGTGAGCTCTTTCCCAGGTCAGTAGCACAGCTGGAGTGTTCTGTTCTGCAGCATTTAAGAGTAAACCCTCACAAGTCCTTTGAGAAATTATTTCAGCAGCGCAGCTATTTCTGGTGACCCACAAAAATACCACAGTTCCTCAGCAGCAGTTGAATACCCTGTTCCCTGTACTCAGCTGACCTTGTTTATGCACCAGCATCAACGAGAGTGTCTTGGCATGAGAGACAGCTATTATGTAAGTTGAGTCTGCTGTTGTCAAACAGAAAACCAGCAGTGTTCATTTCAGCTCCACTAAACGTGGAGGGGGGAAAAAAAAGGCACAAGGAAAGGCAAGATTTGCCAAATTGGAAAGAAGAGATAGCAAAAGGAAATCTGCAGTTTTAAGAGGCTTCCTGCACCAAGGAAGAATGCTGACTCTACAAAACCCTTCTTCCAGTTCTACCAAATTTTAGATGGTGGTAAAAGCAGGTCATGCCTTTCAGGCTGCAAGAGAATTTAGTTTCTTGAATAATTAAGGAGTCTTTACCATTAGATCTGAGCTATAAACACAGAAATAGAGAGGAACTCAATAGGCATCTTCTCCAACTGTGAACATTTAAGTTTAAACAAAAGCAATAAAGGACTGCCGTGTTTATGGTTAGTCAAGTCTCAAAAACAGGCTATACAGCAAAAGCAGTTTGGCACCTTACGTTTAGCTGCTTTTAAAGTAACGAAACACTGGTCAGGTTTAGGTGTTGTGGGTTATTCGGTTGGTTTTTTTTTGCTTGGGTGGGTGTTTTTTTTTCCTCCCTGGGGTCACCTTCTTCGTGCACTCCCTTCAGACCATCTTACAGGTAACTATTGAACTCCCACACAAACCAGAGCAGTTTCCTTTGGCCAGTTACCTCATGCTGCCATTTCTGCAGAACATAAGTCATATTCAAACAGCATTGGGACAGAAGCAGAACACTGGTAGCTGAAGAACTCAAGCATTTCTACTTCATTTCCTTTTAAAAGCAGATGGCTACACACTGAAACTTCCCCCGGTAAAGTGTCAGTAACTAAGAGGAAGAAGTTTTTCTTCTAAATTAGAAAACGCAGTAACTCATGACAAGAAACAGTCAAGATTCTGCTAACTAAAGGAGCCTCTTCCCTGAATTCTCATGATAACTAGATCTGTCAGGAGTGCACCCAATATTAAAAGTGGATTGGCTTGGCTAGAGCCAAACACTTCCTATATAGTTCTCACTACAAATGAAAAGAGGTTTGCAACATCAATTTTCTTGAATCTAATTCTTTAATGCAATTTAGGCTTTTTAGGAGACATTTGCTGGAAAAATCATCAAGAACTAGAACAAAAATCCAGGTGTTTCTTACACACCAATCCTAAATGTTATTCCTTTCCTAAATAAATATTTACAAGCCCCTCCCCTGCACCTCACTGCTGCTCACATCTCCAACTACTGGCTTAATGAGAAATAGCACACCTTGTGTCTGGACATGATTTACACGTCTGCTCACCTGCCAAACAGCACAGAAAAACCTCTGGGCTTGCACAGCAGGAGGCACCAGTTCAGGCACCTTCTTTCTGTACAGGTGCCTTATAAAAATTTTAAAGCCCTTTGGCTGAAACAGATCATGAACAGAAGGATTGAATTTCCCGCTTTACACATTTTAAGCATCTACAAAACCAAAGTTTTGATTTCCTTGGGAGCCAGGCTAAATAAAATTAAGGTTGTATGTCATCATCACTCCCTCCTACATACACTTTCGAGAAGCAGAAGTTTCTCTGGAACTTGGCACTTGACAAAATATTTCTAAACCCCTGGAGAACAAACTGTTTTTACAACTGGCAAGATCCCTCAAAAAACTGGTAACAAAGCTGCAGAGCTGCTGAAGGCCCCTTGCTTCATATCTGGCAAAAAACCTCCAAAATAAAAAAACCCACCACCCTTCAGGAATTTCCACGTGGCACAGATATTACTGAAAGGTAAATTCATGCATAAAACGTATTTAAGGCACAAACTCCTGGGTCCCACGACTTTCAATGCAGTCAGTTTTAAACATGGCTTTATTTTTTTACTTTAATAAGGGCTCAGCAGCAGAAGTCATGCTCACAGCCTCAGTGCTTCCTGCTGATGCTGCAAGGAGGATGCTGTTCATAACAAAGGCACTGAGCAAGAGACAGAGGGACAACCAAACAGATACCTCTGGAAATGAGACAAGCAGTTAAATAGTCAGCTACAGCTTAATTTATTTGTAGATTCATAGTAGTGGGCTGGATTTGCTGAAAACCATCTCTATTTTAGAGTCAGAAATATTACAAAGAAGGATTGCAAAGTATTGCATTGCAGTTAGGATGGAATCATTAACTCACATTTAAGTGATCTTGCCTTTGATTTTTTCTGATTTTTTCTAAGATTGCAAGGTTCTCTTTTTCAATGCCTTCATCCTCAGACTTCTTCCCATCAACTGGTTCCTCCTCCTTCATATCATAGTGATCCAGATCTTCAATGTCCTACAGGACAGAGGAAAAGTTAATTGTAAATAACTGCACTATGCTCTTTGTTCAATGAAACCCTCTCCAAGGGCACTTGGAATACAGCCACACACTGCACAGCACTACATATTTGTGATTGTTGGGTGCCATTTCTATCTTGTTCTAACTTCATTCTCAGCCAACAGAATTCACTGGAAGTGCAGGGAGCCCTTACAATACAAACAAAACCCAAATTCACAAATGTCTCTGGTCACAGAAACAAGCACAATACAACCTCTGCATGAAGTCAGGATTGTAGTGAAATAGCCCATTAAAGCAGGCAGAAAACAGGGCTTGAGAATCCAAAAGCACCTGGAGTTAGGGTGGCTCCAAGGTGTTTCTGAAAGCAGCCTCTCTTTTCAATTTGAATCCTGTCTATACTACACCTCTGGCACACAGTCATTAACATATCTGGCAGGGCTACAGCAGCCCCTCGAGAAAGTTAAATATTAGAAACCTATGTGTACTTTATTCAAGGTGAATATTTGAGCTCAAGATTAGATGTAGGAATTTTGGAATTGGGACACAAGACAAAATGCTGTGGTCAAGCATTCTTGATCACACAAGCAACATTTCAGCTCTGAGTTCTAGACCAAGACACCGAGAAATCCTCTGCTCTGTACTCTGAGGTGGTGTCAGCAGGTGCTCCCACCACCTTCACAGAAACACTGGTTCCAACAAATGTGGTCTGGATCAGGCTAAATATGGTGTAAAAAGGATGGCTTCGAATTAATTCCACAACTTGGTAACATTTAGATAATGTCTAAAGGAAGACCTTTTATTTAGAGAAAGAGTTGTTTATTCTTACTACACCTTCACTAAAAACCTAAATCTGAAGTAGTCAGAACATTTCTCCTACAGTAATGCTACTGAAAGTGGTTTAAAAAGCAAGTATCTGGGAGCTGTTTAACAGGTAGCAGAAGTAAGCAAAAAGGGTAGTTCTTACTAAAAAGCTCATTAAGGAGCCCCATGTTGCCAGACAGTGACAAAGAAGTTCAGGGTGCCTGTTTTGATGTCCTTCTGTTTCCTTCCATGTATCAGAGTTAAAAACTAGCTCACCTGTTTAATGAATCAGCAAACTGGTTTACTCAGCCAGTCTGCTTCAATTTGGGAGACACTTTAACTGTATCAGAGCCAGTTCACATGCTGCTTGAAATAGGAGTTAACAACGCAAAAAACTTACTGCTTTGGCACACAATGTTATGAATTGTTTGACTAAAGCACAAACAGATGTCCCATTCTCTGTATCCAAGTACCTCACAGCTGAGATCTAGGTTTAAGAAGAAAATTTCACTAGTTTTGTGGTTGAGGTGAAAGCTGACATTCAGGTAAACATCCAAAATTTTAATTATCTTTTCTGTTGAACTCTAGGGAGGTTACATTTTACTGTTTGGCTTCATTGTTAGCCAACCACTGCAG
Source organism: Pachyramphus minor (assembly GCA_013397135.1). Classification (NCBI taxonomy): domain Eukaryota; kingdom Metazoa; phylum Chordata; class Aves; order Passeriformes; family Tyrannidae; genus Pachyramphus; species Pachyramphus minor. Next base: position 84,536 of record VYXB01007426.1, on the reverse strand, counting down.
AGCAAAATGCCACAATTCTACTAGATTAGGACAATTTCTTATATAGACATACTTCACCCATATCTTCTTCTTCCTCCTCCTCTGATGTAACTTCTTCTGTTGTTCCATTCTGCAACACAACAATGAGGTTTCTGCATGAATTCTGCTCATGTTCCTTCCTTTCAAAAACACAAGTCTACTCTCAAAGAGAAACAGTATATATGAAAATTACATTAATCAATGTCTGCAAAGGACTAAAGTTTAAAGTATAAGGTGCACAAAGATGCTTTCCTGCAGCATGACAGTGAAGAGACTTTTGCATGAAGCAAAAATAAACAGAATATCACAATTAATTCCATTTAAGTTCTAAGTAGAAATTTAAATTCAAATAAGGGATATCCTACTCTGAGATAGTAGCATAAGCAACAAACACAGCAAGTGGGTTACAATTCATGATCTCTTAACTGTGAAATCAGATCATGGCTCTGACTAAAATCCTTCTCCATGCTATACTCTTAAAAAGAAAAAACCCAACAAACTTTAGACCTCAAATTTAATGGCTTCTTTTTCTCACTACCTACAACTTCTGTGTAGCCACTGTCTTGAGACTATTCAAAAACATACCAAACCAACACTGAGTGAATTTTTCATGGCTTTCTATTTCAGGATACCACTTCAAGCTCTGGAAGTCAGAGCTGCAGAAATGCTCTGGAGCATTCTGATATGCTTGTCCTGTGCTTACTCATCCTTCTGTAAAGAAGGGATGCAGGGGACTAGGTGGATCTTGAGTCAGATTTAATAAGGCCACTCTTATTTAACTTGCAAACTGCCTGACATGAGTTTGTTTTTGAGCTTCGGAGCACCTGCAAGACTCTTCACAAAGCTACTTCCTAAGATCCCAGGCCCACTGCCTTGCAGTTGCACTGCTGTGTGGGTGGCTCAGAGGAGGGACCTGTAGGATTACAGTTTGGCACATGACCAAAATTAAGCAAGTTATTTGTCCTTACTATAGTACTGTCACCACAGGAAAACCATCTGGTACACTACAGGAGCTTTTAGAAATCATGTCATCCTAACACGTACGAGCACAAGAAGATATCATAGTCTTATTTAAAATACAAAAAAAGAACAGTTACTGTCAATTACCAGTTCTGTTTTCAGCACAATACAAAACATTTTGGTTAACAAGAACACCTCACAGCCCTTCACAACTCAATTTGCCAAGTGCACAAGAAGTAAACAAGGCACCTCAGATACTCCCTACCCAAAGTGGCATATGGTCTTGAATCCCATGTCTCTGCAAGGGATCGAAGAGGAAGGAAAACATCAACAGTAGTTCATCCAAGTGCACACTGTAAAACATATACACTTCAACAGAGCAAACATTTCAGAAAAAATAAGTTTGGGAAGGACTAGGAGTGCTCAGCAATTGGCTTGAACAGTGTTTAGGAGGGAATATAAACCTGACAGCGCTGGTATCACTTACACACCTTTCAATGATACAGAAACTCCAAAGGAAATTGTGTAATATTATCACACCATTATTAAATGGATTTTGCAAATTCAGACTGAGGACAGCATAAAGCAACAGTGCTTTGTATCTCAGTTCTGGCTTACACAAGGTTTAATCATTCCCACCATCTCCTTTCTTGGAGTTGGAAAAACAACTCCTTCATTGCCATAAGGAGGTGTCCACAGCTTTTTGAGTTTACCTGTCCAGCTGGCAATGGCTGATCTAACATTTCAACATCTGGATGCTGAGGAAGGTTATATAACCTGCAGAGGTCACATATTAATCGCTTCAGCTGTTGAAGAAGCTACAAAAAAAATGAACACATGGAAAGGGTTATAACCAAAGCACAGAGCAATATTTTGAATTTTCTTCATGTATTGGTACTGAACCTAAAGTCACTGTACAGTATTTCAATCTTCTAAGGCTGGAATAAAATTTAAAGACCCCTCTTTTCCTCTGTAATCATTGTAACAAAGTCCCCACCGTGGAAACATGGCAAACCAGAGATGGCTCCCCTTCATCTCCCCATGTCAAGTGAAGAAAGCCATAAGCAGAAGAATCATCTGCCCTGATAGCATCATCCCATCCAAACATAGGTGTCTGAGCTACAAATCACTATGGAATAACCAAGTGGTAGTGTTCCATAAGACAAGATGGCCCATTCCCATTTCCCAGCTTAAAAAAAACCCCAGGTCTTCAAAAAAAACCAAGGAGGAACAGTCTGAGTGTGATTTTCCATATCCTGAATTCTTTTACAGGGCACACTGGTGAGGCACTGGGAGCAAGACAAACACACTATGAGCTCTGAGAACCTGCCTGCCACATCTTGGGTCAGGGTGAGGCACTATCTGTTACAATCTCTGATTTCTTTTACCAGCTCACAGCATTACACTGACATTCTGTTCACTGCAAAGCACTGAACACCTTCCACTCACTGTTATGCAAGCCAGAAAAACAATTCAGTTCTACAGAAACAGGCAAGCATTAAGTTTGCTCACCACATTAATTAAGCTGATTTCCATAGCTGCTAAATTTCTCTAGGCAGTCTCAGATTCCTAGTTAAGGCCAAGACATGAAAGACTGTACTACTGCATTTCCTAAGTTTCCAAGGTCTTTGCACAGCTATGTCAGGAAAACAAAGAAAGGCCTGCAGAATGCATCTGTAGAAGGGTCAACACCTCATCATTTGCAGGATAATTCCCTAGATGAAGCTTGCAAAAATTATACATCCATTTATGGACTTTTCTTCCAGACACCAAAGGGAGTTTGTCTTGCCACTTGTCAAGGGCAGTGTGTAAGACAACCAAGTCTGCACACACATCCCTCAGCACCACTGCAAGTCAGAGCTGAGTGGTAGCCCCCTCCCCATGAAGCACTTCTCCACAAAGGAGGGAGACTCAGGAAATGTGGCCTCACCCAAGGTACAGCACAGACTTTATTATTCTGAAAGAATTATAACTCTACAACACTATTTGGTGTTTGTATACTGTATTTCTTAAAAGATACCACAAATTAAGGTAAAAAAATAATCTATTCACTCCAAAATATTGTGCATGTCTAAAGCTATTGGCCAGTCTAGATGCTCTTACCTTACTCTACTGCAAGTGAAAATTCAGTCTCTCCAGGGTTAAAAACTTCTTTCCAAGCCCAAATCACTAGCAGTGATAAGCAAATGTTGCCTCTGTGCTATCTGAAAGCTTCAGTGCTTTTCCCTTCTACAGCAGAATTCCACATTCTGTGTAATAGGAATGTTATTTATCCATCTGAGGCCATGAACTGAGATACCAGCCTGCATTACAACAATTATGGCACTCCCTCCTATCACACCATATTTGCTGTTTCTGCATCATGCATGACAGTCATCCTTCACTCAAAAATAAAGCAAATCACACCTAAAGGACTGGAGTATCAGCACCACCTTTCTTATGAGTAAACACGTGAGATTATGTTGCCAAAAGCTTTCTGTAACAATCACGTTTCTCATCAACGTTAAGACCCTACACTTGTTTGAAACTTCCAGGGTGTCTCAAACATCAAGAAATCTTTTAGCAGGCAGAAATCAGGTTAACCCATGAAAAAGTTAGGAGCTCTAAGACCTCTGATTCTCTCTGGCAACTATTCTCAATATGTGCAAAATGTTTAAGGTTGCACTGCTACACATTTTGTGGAGAAACTTTTTCTCTGCACAAACAATGCCTCATGGAGAGCTGGAGCATAAACCATACAATTTGAGGAGCTGTAATTTTTCTCACAGAGCTGTGTAAAACCAGACAAGCCATTAATTTGTTTACATCTGCTGTGAAGTACACACACAAAAAAAAAAATCTAAGTAGTGGGGGAAGAGAGGCACCATCAGCAGTGGGCTGGTCCATCAGCATTAACCTTGGACAACCAGATGAAGACAAGATTAGATGTGTCTTAACTGGATGAGACAGGAAAGGCTGGAAAGAGTTTAAGAACTGCTTCCTGCCCTGGTTCCTCCACTCCCCATCCCGCTCATGAAAAGTCCTGTCACCTGAACCAAACTTAAGAAGGTTTTTGCAGCCAGGTCCCAACACACTGAAAGCTTCTCACAATCCCTTCCAAGGCAGCACCAGGAGCAAGGGACACCAGCACCCTCCAAGCACCAACCTGCTGGCCCAGCCTGGGCCACATTACAGAGCCTGTGCCTGGAGGGTTCCTCCAGCAGCAGTGTCTGCAGTTTGCAAAGGTGGTGGCAGAGAGAGAAGCTGATCCTCTCTTTACAACCCTTCTACTTACTGCTACATTTTTGCTCCACAGGAATTAATTTCATACCCTTGATCTTTCTGCCACGGATCACCATTACTTGTCCCTTATACTCTGCTCCTACATATGAAAAATCATAGGATAATTTGGGCTGAAAGGCATGTCTGGAAGCCATCTGACCCAGCCCCATGCTCTAAGCAGGGTCTGGCATGATTTGGTATGTGTTGGTATGTACATGAACAGACTGTATCAACAGGAAGAGATTTCTGTCACATATCAATAATTCAAATGTATTTCCAGGGTAACTGCCCAGGCTTGACTAATGCAAAGTGCATGCTCAACACACACACACTTTGAGGTTACTGAAGCAAAGGGGCTATCAGGACACCAAGAGATTCCCTGGAATACAAACTGCCTAAAGCACAAACTAAACACAGAATGCACAACCCTCAGGGGGTTGAAGGAGCCACGTGAGGAGCCTGCAGAAGGGAAATGCTCAAGTGACCTAATGCAATGACACATTTACAAACTTACTACATTGATTATAACTAATATAAAAGTAACAAAAATATAAGAATTACAATACACACCTCTGTAATTTTTAATGCTTCAGGAGCTCTGAGAACTGGGTAGTTGTTGTGGACTCCACAATGCTGGTTTAGAACACAAAAACACCTCTTGGAGTTTTCCGTTTCCTATGTTAACATCCTACACATCTGAGAACAGCTTAGAACAATCTTTTTCTGAAACCTAGGCTACTTTAGGAGGCTTTTTATGCATGGAGAGATCTTTCTAATACACTATGAAAGCGTTAACAATTTTAGGACACCTTTGATGATATTAATACCCTGCTGGGTTTGCTGTGAAACACCTTGGTTTTGGATTATCAAGAAACATGGACTTCAGAAGTACATTGTGACAGAGACTTCATTCTTCCACGTGTGTCTATCCACACATACATACACTCTGTATCTATATAAAAAGAAATTAATCAATCAGTCTTAGCCTACCACAGAACTGCTGAAGGAGGACACCAATGGAGACAGGGAAGCAACAGCTGTCACTTGGAGCGTGGCACCCCTCAGCTCTCAGGTAACCTGTGACAGCACCTGCCCTCACACACACTCTGCAGCCTCGGCCAGTTCCAGGAAGTGAAGCAAACCTTATTCCTGCATTTTGTCTCTGTGACACCCAACACATCATCAGCTGCTGCTGTTGCTGCACTGGGAGTTTGCAAGAGACAACATTCTTCCCTGAAATGCCTCCATGTGGGACTTACTCTAAATTATTAACACCGAAGCAGCATCTTCAGGACAGCAGCTTATCCAAGCTGTAAACATACTTATGCCAGGAATTTTGTACTTGTGACATCTTCTATGCAAATTTAAAGTCTAGAGAGAATTAAAGCTGTCTGTCTGAATTTAGAGTCCTTTTCCCTATTCTCTTTAAAAAGCAAACCTCCAAAGAGTTATACTTAGTATGCCATGAAGGTTTGAGGCTTCAGCCTTGCATCACACAGCTTCCACCACATTAAACTTAACCAGGCAGCAGGATTTCTCTTTTGCATAAGCACAACCACTAGAAGGCAGATGGCAGTTTCATACCTAGCAAGTCTGATGTGATGCTGGATTTTCAGGATCTGAAAAGCAGTTCAGGAGACACTAAGGGCTGAAAGAACTGTGTGACCCCTTCATCTGCTGACAGGAACTTGTTCGACACTGACAGCCAAGCAGCTCAAGTGTCCAAACCTAATGATATCTGTGCTGAGCACATTCTTAACAACCTTTCAACACTTTTAGTGGTTTGACAAATTTTCACAGCAAATGCACCATACTCATACAAGGTAACTACACAGTCCCAGACCCACAGATTTTCCAGGAAACACATCCAGGATTTCAACACCGTAAACCAGTTTTCCTTTCACCACGTCAAATGACAAGGCTTTCCTTCCCCTGTCAAACAAACAGTTATGCCTGAAGAGCAGAAATTCAGTTTCCCAAACAGCTGATACCTGTCACAGGCAACAAAGCAGGTAGAAAGGGCAGAGTAATTCTAAAAAAGGCTAAACCAGGGTACATGTGCCAGCAGTGCTTCTGGCACACAGTAGCAATGTCCAGTTAAGCCCCTGCAAGAGTCCAAAGCAATTTCCCATTCAAAATTTGATTGCTCCAATAACTTCAGGTTTAGAATAACAGCACTAATGATCCTTTACCTGCAATAAGTTAAATCAGAACTGGTTTGAAACATTCCAGAAATCTAAATTAAGCTAAGTGAATTTTTAGGAGACTGTGATAAATTTGAAGCCTTTGGGTTTCTACAGGTAGTTCCCTATCCCTTCCTACCCTACTCCAAAAAGTGTGTGGGCTATTCCAATGCCACTGAAGGGGAGCAAGTTGCATAGAGAAAAGCTGTAGGGAGAAAGAAAACCAACCCAAATCTCACAAAGCCAAACCTTTGGAGAAAAAAAAAAGCGTCAGATTTTGTAGTGTATTTATCTCTTCAACCACTCCCATTTGTCTTCATCTTGGCATAACAAGATGCAGGGTGGATTCCTGAGAAACCAATGGGCCATCCACAGGTGCCTATTACATCAACCCAGCAGCTTTTACATGGGCAAGTACAATCTTGATATCAGAAGCTGTTTTCTTACCAGGTACATAGGCAGTGTCTGTGCATATGCAATTCAGCACAGCAAGTCCCATGCATGTTCACAACAAAGCTTTCCAGCCCAGTGCAGGCAGTTACAAAGGAAACATCCTGTTCAGAACCCTCAGGCTGAAGCCATCAGCCACACCAGCTTCCAACTGCACAATCCTCTGGAAAGTGTATTTCAGAAAAAAAGATCATTTGGCCAGATTTTCTGCTCCTATCCTGTTCTATGTCTTTCTAGGCAAAAGTCAAAGATTAAGAGATCCATCACACTCCTGTGAATATGGTTCAGTCTAAAGTTTAGGTTGAAGCAGAAAATACACCACTGAGACCTGTGTCTCCTGCAATCACATCCAACACAATGGATTAAATCACTAACATTCCTCTGCAACTGTTTTTAATTATGGCAAGGCCCTCAAAGACTCTTACTCTTATTAGTGTCCTAATTATTTCTGCCAGAAGTCAAATGCATCCTAAACATCCTTTAGAAAACAAGGATGTGCAAGTGCCTTTTAAGGTTGGGTATGTTAGATTAACATTATCCCAGTAAACATGACAAGTAGTAGACCTCATAAGAACATTCCCAATTTTTCCTAACCAGGCAAGTACTAAGCACACAATCCATGCAATAAGCAGTATTTTGCAGACTGATTTGTTTTGTATGCATAAATAAACACAACAATTATTAACATAAATAAACAATCATTAAAATAATCTATTAATAAAGATCACCTTTAAAGGCTATTTAATATCCACAAAGCTGAATTTGGAGTGGAAAAACAACACTTAATCACCGAATTTTCAGTCTGCTGCAATAATACTCCTTGTGGAACAAACTGCATTTGTACTGACATTTCTCTCCAAGCACTATTCAAGGACACTTACTTTCTACACAGAATGGGAAGTTAATTTTTATATATACACACAGACACAAAGCTCCTATCACTACATGAAAAAGGTACTCAAGAAAGATATAATGCTTGAGAGTTTTCTCCAACACAAAACAACCATTAGAATCTGTACAGAGATTTTCTTTAAGTAGCAATTGCCCAAAGTCACAACCCTGTTTATTTGTATCAGTACCTAAGGAACATTCAGATGAACCAGAAGCTCTCAGGTCAAGTCTCCTTTAATGAATCCAGGAATTCTTTGTATTATACATTCTTGAGAATCTATGTTCTCCAAAATGTGGGTATGTTTTGCCTCTGTAGTTAATCTCTATGCAAAGAAAACTCTACAAGAGCTGTTTTTTTCAGTAGTTTTAACCTTTTCATCCACCTCACTGTTTAATTATTTTCAGAAAGCTTCACACTGTAATTACTGAGGCTGTAACTTAACTTCACAAGCATTTAAATAATCTTTTCCTCCTTGCCTCAAATCTTTTGGAAGAGAAAGTTGTTTTGTAAAAGCCTCCCAAATGACCCGAAAACTGAACAAACTGAACTGCTTGTTAATATGACAAAGGCAAATAAACACCCAAACCCAAGTAAATGCCCAAGAGAACCAAAACACTTTGCTCACCAGAGTATTGCTCTTCTTAATATCTTCTAAACGCTCTAAGACTGAAGTCAGGTTCGGGTCATCTGACTCTACAAACCATATTGGTGATGAAGAGGGGTAAGACTCCTGTTAAAAAACAAACAAACACAAGACCCAACAAATAAATAAACCAAAAAGCACCAAGGCTTTTAAAAATCATTCACCCCCAAAATTTCACAACGCAGTATTAACATCACCTTTTATCTTATTCTATGCCAGGTAATACAGAAGCTTTTAACACCACTTTTTTAGGCAATGCAAAAGAAGTTGAAAGACATCCAGCCACCTGGTTCTTCTAATATTTCAACTTATTTTAATGTTGCTCAGAGGATGGATGTGCATAAGAAACATTGCTGAAAAGTTTAAAACCTTGGGGGCAGGTGGAGCAGGGGGGGGACATTTAAAAATGCAGTACAGGTGATAATTACCAAAAACTGGAACCATAAGTCAAAGAATAAAACTGCATTGATGCTGATTTTTCCTAAAAACACAGCTTCTTCCAAATAAAAGCTGTGAAAGCAATAAAACCTGGAGTCTCCAGATTTCCTCCTCAAACAGGATTATTAAAACTGCTCTAGCACTAGCCTGCAGACTGAAGTAACATGAAGGCTCATGTCTCCTGCTAACAATCTGCTATTTTATCTTTGTACCATTACTGCTTTCCAGTGGTGAAAGATTCCTCAAGCAGTACATGTGAAGCAGCCTGACAGCACAAGAGTCCTCCAGCTGTCAGGCAGTGCCAGGACACATCCCCGTGGCAGTGAGACCAAATGGGTTCACAGGATTTTCCACAACCAGACGATGGTTTGGGCACACACAGCACATGGAAGAGATGTGGCCCATCCAATCCATGAGAAGAGGGTTTCCTGTCACCAAGCTGCCACAACATGCAGCCCTTCAAAAGGTGCTACAAAGATCCCTGCTACCAAAAGGTAAACAGAAATTCCCTGCCTCTTGTTTAAATGTTTCAAAAAGCAATTCCAGCTTTTTTTCCCCCCCCTCACACAAGTTGGTTAACATGGTGAGGATGGAGGAAGCCACACAGCTTCCAACTCAACACTAAGTGTCCCTTCACACCATTGACATGTCTGGATCTTATTTGTGTTGTGTGAGTTATTTAAGGCATTCTCTACTTCTCACCCATTCAATTATATTTTAGTAGCTGAAGACAAATTGCTGAACCTCAGTTTTATCACCCAGATATTATCTTCATATCCCCAGGTCTGAAAATTCCCTCATTATTTCGGAATTCATTTTCCTCACTGCAGTTGTAAAGGAAAAATTCCATCTTTCTTATTCCAGAGACAACAAATCATGCTTCATTCTTCCACACTTAGAGTCAAGGTTTGAAAACTGGAGAAAAATACAACTATGTCAGAGCTGGTTTTTAACAATATAAAGCCTATTTCCTCACTGACCTTCTAGCTGAGGTGCTGAACCCCACAGGAGAAACCATGTGATTAAAGGACATAGTTTTACCAAAACAGACTATCACAACAGTTCCCACCTGGCACCACACTCCAACAAAGTTCCAGCTACAGAGGTCTAAAATTCCCACCTGTAAACCAAAGGCTCTGTATAAACTTTTTTCAAACAGGCTCAATCCCCTGGAGTTTATTTTCTTTTCCTCAATCACAGCTAAAACCGCCTTAAAAGAATACATAATAATCCCAGTATCTTTATGTAAAGACAAATTGTTCACATCTTTAATCTTCACATCAAAGCACACTAAACACAACACAGAGACCTCAGAATATCTATTCTTGATTAGCTAAGGTCTAACATCTCACATGTCTATCAGGAAAGCCCAGTGCTCAGCTCACCAAGATTTCTGGCTAGGGCAGGCTCACAGAGGGGGACATCTATGTGGTTTAATCACTTTTCTCCTTTACACAACACAGCACTTAGGAAAAGTGTATTTTACTCCTCAGGTTCACTCAATGCACTCTTGAAAGACTAACAAGGCTCTCTGTGGGAGAAACAAGATTGAATCCCCCACTGCCACTGGGTTTCCCAACCATTATTTTTAAGGTACTAAACTTCATTAAAGATATTCCAGGCTTTGTACTGATAACATCTCACTCATTTTTAATAACATGCAATCTACTTGTAAAGTCTTCTGCAGTGGTGCAATATCCTCACCTCAAGCCTTTCACATTGCACGCTGATCTTGATGCACAGTGGGGAACATCATAAAGGAAACTCTGCCAACCACTGCCTGAAGACCTGCTTGAACCAGCTACTTTTGAGACCTGAACTCCTCTCATTCAGCTCATTCCGTTGAGAGAAAGGCAGCAGTGTAAACACAACTTCCACAACTCTACATTACACCAACATTCCCGTCAGGAAACACAAAGAACAAGCAAAATCATTTCCAAGACTCACCAAGCCACCTGTTTCTTAAAGTCCTCAGACTCATTAGAATAAAAATCTTCTCCAGATACAGTCAACATTTGGACTGTGTATGCACATTCTCCTAACAGGTAATTTTGGTCCTATTTTTTTTTTAATCAAGCATTTTTTAAATTATGTTAGTCCAGGTCTAAGCAAGTCTCTTAACTGCAGTGATTTATAGAAGACAAACATCTGGCACCTCTCTTCTAAACCATATCTGGAACCTCAAGACTGCTTACAGAACAGAGCCCACCTCTTCACTGTCTGCGTTCTTCCTTTCTGACAACCTCACTTCTCCTGTCTCCATCTGAAGGATTTCAGGAACAAACCCACAGCAGGACATTTGTTATTGCAACCAGCAGCTATCCCAGTCTGGGGGCCCATAGAAAAATCTCCTCCCAGATCCTTGCAGCACATACCGGATCAGGCAGGACCATGACTGACAGTGCACACCTGATGATGAAGCACTCCCAGAGTGTGTTTAAATGCCTTCTGCACTGGATGACAGCCCTCACTCATGTTCTGCTCTCATTCCATTTTTGCACTGAAAAGTCCTCCTGTATTTGAGAAAACTTACAATTTGATACTGCCTGGATTATTAGTGCATAGCACACATGAATAACTATGCTCCCAAAATTATTAGCTATTCAAATTTTTTGTCTGATTTAGCTTTTCAAACATGAAGAGGAACAATGTACTTCTCAGAAAGGCTTTTCTTTAACATTGAGAGTGTATTTACTCAGCTGTATCAGAAAAGATTTCAAACTTCAGATCTTTGGATTATGGATATTTAACTGCACATTGCAATTTTTTCACAACAGGTGCTTAATACCAAAATACAAATTCAAACAAACTACCATTTTGTTGCAACACTTTCTAACTCTTCAGACTTAGCAACAAATATATTCATTTAACTTAGAAATGGCATTAAGTTACTCTAGATCTGTATGCAATCCATATTTTTGGAGCAGCTGATTTCCACGTGGATATGAGTCATTGTATTCTGAAATACAGAATTCATACACAAAACTTCAAACATTCTGAACTTAAGACACAAACAGGCTCGGGAGTTTGTAATGACCACAGCACACAACTTAAAACTAAGCTTGTGGTTTGTAAAGTCACACAACTGAACTTCACATCAGCTAATTCCGTTGAGAGAATTAAGCCAGCTTTTTCTTTTATATCTGCATCCTACAGAGAGAAGGGCTGGATTTGAGCTGTTCTGTCATGTAAGGAACAGGCTTCCCAGATACAATGTTTCATGGGAGGAAGCCTGAAATAGCAGATATTTTAATTCTCAGTGGCTAAAAGCCCTGTTATTTTGGGCCTTTTACTATACAGCTGACAGACTGGGATTTTGTCTATATAATCCATCACCCATATTAAGTGTTCAAGATCCTTTATGTAACTGCTGTAACACATTTCCTTGCTCTCTAAGAGCAAAAGCACAAACCCATCCCGAGAAGCAAAGGCTGTGGTGCTCAGACAGTGCCCAGGGACAGCTCCAACGCTGCCTGTGCCACACTGACATCACACCTCACAGGCATCGGCCCGGGACAAAGCCTGCATGTTTACAGCAGCCCTGATACAATCACAATTCATGGCATCATCACTTCTGGAGAGCCTTTGTATCAGCACCGGGACAGACCGGGAGCTTTGTCAACACAAACGCTTCTGTCACAGAACGCGGCGAAAGAATTCGGCCCACTAATAAACACACAAAATACAAAGAGAGTAAAGCCCTGTGCTCCTGCCACGGGAACAATTTCAAACCCAATCAAATCATTTAGGAAAGCCACAGTGTATTAGAAGAACACACACGGGATCTCAGTGTTCAGACATTCCATTACACCCCCTACTTACATTTTTACTAACAATTTTGCTTACAAAAGAAGAAAAGGCAGCAAAAAGTGACAGAAGATTGCAGGAACACACACATTAAGACAGTTTTTCCCGGGTAGGATCTGCCATCTAAGTATATCCTATCTAAGCTTTCTCATCCGTAACAATAAGGCTGTTTTCCTTGCAATGTTATATAATCGTTATCCAGCTCTCTAAAGCTACAGTGACACAATTTTGCTGTTGGTAGGAGAGACTTTTAAACGAGCTGTTTCTAAATGACTTCTAAAATACTGTTGAAACAGCGAGGCTGTTAAATCAAAACAAAGCATCTTGCTCTCTCTCTCTCATGATCAGAACCACCTGCACACACAGGATTTGCCACAAGGCAGTGGAGGGACCATACACCACTGAGCCACTTCATTGTGCCCAATGGCAGGAACACACATTTCAACACACGGCTGCTGCACTGTCATTTCAGCTCACAGTTACAGGGGGAAGAGTTCCTCATTTGCTTTCATTTCCAGACTACAGCAGATGGAAGAAGTGGGGGGTTTCTTTATAAGATCCTTAGTATACTGGCTGAACAAAATTCTACCAGTTTTATTTCTTTTCCGTTTTTAAGTTCTTGCAGAATCCCCATCATAGACAGAACTCAGTTCTGTTCTTTTTACACCAGTTACAACTAAAACTGAGCTGATTTTTGTAACAGCACTGCTAATTTTTTTATCTTCTCAGTCCTAAAATTTTTCTTCATCCCCTTTTTTACTTCCCAAAAAGCAGAACCTCAAACTCCCAGATCTTTAAACCAGCTTAGATACTTTGAGAAGGCTGGAATGAGACCATTCCAGCTCACCCAAATCCTGGTAATGAAGTGAGTAAATCCTAATGGAGCAAGACATCCCAGAGGGCTAATACAGTCTTCTCAAGGTGAATACATCTGCAGCTGTAACCACATGTCAAGTAATCGATCCCAAATCACAGATGGCTTTCCCTCAGCAGGCACCTTGATGCTCCCAAGGTTGTCCATTTGAATTAAATAGCAGAACTAGATCATATACACATTCAAATGAACATTCAATAAATACTGAAGATTAAACTACACCGTTGGCTACAATGTAATACACATTATTTGCAACTGTTAGTCAATCATTCACTAGTTATTTACCTGTCTCAAGCTGCCTTTAGAAGAGGGGGGAAGGACAGAGTTAATATTAACAAAATATCAGTATTTGAGAAGATATTCTTAAAGCTAAAGTTTAGCCTGATGATCATAAAACACTAGTACTTACAGTTGCTTAAAATAGCATTAGTAGTGATTACACAACTGACAGACTGCTGCCCATTATTAGGGCCCAAATTTTCCAAAGGCAGCTTAAAAGCAGTAAGCATTTCCTACCACTAGCTACTCAAGGGCCAGTAAAACATACAGGCTTTGTAAGTCAGCAGATTGTCATCTGCCCTTTGATTTCATCCTTTCTCTTTTTTTAAAAAAAAGAAAGCATGAAGGGTCACTTTCATTGGAAGTTATCCAAATAAAACCCTTTCCCAGAAGCCTCAAGTTACTAAAACTGCCAAAATTTGTATTTCAAACCTCCAGACATCACCATTTACTCTGCTGCATAGTTATTGAACATGACAATGTTCTATCATTGGCACTTTTATATATAAAAGATTTGTCATTTCCTTAAAAATGTAACATTTCAGTGACCCAGAGTCCTAAAGATTATGAAAAGTGTTTGCAATGGAGGGTTTAAAAATGAAATTTAATACTGGTGGTACTGAGGAATCGAAGTGAATTTTACCCACCTCTACTGAACAAGAGGAAAACTTCAACCTGCTTTTCCTTTTGATTTTTAAAGTTATATATAACATACCACTAACCAATGCATATAAACAGCAGGACATCATTTATTCACTAGAATTCAGTTAAATAGAGACCNACTGCCAAAATTTGTATTTCAAACATCCAGACATCACCATTTACTCTGTTGCATAGCTAAGTTATTGAACATGACAATGTTTAACTGTTTCTAAGCCACAGAAGGCAAGCTTGGATCAGCTTTACTTTTCTCCCACTCTCCCTGAAGCCTGACATGCTCTGGTCAACGAGGTCAATTGTTCCAACTGCTGTGTTTGGTCAGGCACCAAGTTCAACTGTCTGAAATAAGTCTTTCTTCAACATACAAAACTACTGCAGTTCTACTCCAAGTTTAAGGGCTGTTTGGACAGCTACAGCCTATACAAGACAATCCCAGGTGAAGCATCATGCTTTGGTTGGATTCCTGGAACTCCAAGAGCTTAATCATCATGCACTTTGCAGGAAGAAGGTGAAGGAATCCCATAATCCTGCTCTGGGTCGGGTCTCTAACACACTCAGCGCTGCAGAAGCCAAAACCTTCAGGAGAACATTCAATCAACACAAGCAACGGGGTCAGGCTTTGCCTCTCCCACACACACTGCAGGGAACAGGGCCAGTGCAGCAGAGTTCCTTGTTCTAGAACTGTGTAGGTTATTAAATACAGCCATGCTAGAGAAAGGAGAGGCAAAGGCTGTGCCTCACAGAGCAGAAAGGCCAAAACAAACCAAAACACTCTGGATGCCAGTAAAATTCACTCTGCAACCACAGATTGTCCCAAAACAAAAACACAGTTCTCTGTACAAACCATTTCTACTGATTGCAGAAGGTTACCATGAAGGTAAGCACGAGGAAATGTTTGTAAAGAGAACACAGAATGGTTCTGGAGATCCCTTCTGTGTTCACAGCACCCCTCTGGGCAGGGCAAAGGCAGTGCCCTCCTGCCCAGCCAGGATCACACACAGGAGCAGTGCTTGGACACTGCCCCTTCCTGCACGAGTGCCCGTGGTCAGCAGCACATTCCTGCAGGAACCCAAGGCTCAGAGTGTGGAATACTGTTTGCCATACACAGATTCAGCAGCATCTGCAAGTGCCAGCCTTCACAAGATGACCACAGCACAACTAAAGTATCAACAGGGACAGTATTTCAGTGGCAATTCACTTGTGCACAAATTATTCCAAAACCCAGGCAGTTTGTAATCTGCAGCTTCATCTGCACAAATTCACTTGTTCAACCCAAGCTCGTGGAATTCTCTTGAAATTATTACAGAATCTTTAACTTCTTTACTTTGTGTGCACCCAAGGTAGGAAATAATATTTTGAGAAAAAAATATCTTGAAAATTCAAGCAAATGCTGCTTTTAAACAGGTACATAGAAGAGGTCACCAATTTCAAAGGTTGTGAAATAATCTAAGCTACTTTTGTGTTTTATTTTCATATCTCTCTATCCAGGTACATATATCCATCAGTGCTCAAACAGCATTACCTGAGGAAAAAGTCAAAACATCTACAGCCAAAGCAGCAAAGACACCAAACATCACTTCACATGGTCACAAACACAAATGCAGATGTGGCATCATAGTTCTTACATTTCTTATTATCAAATTCTTTCAGCCAAGGCTTTACTGCTAGTTACTGTTCAAACTGTTTAATCTACACAAAGTGTCACAACTCTCAATTCAGCCCCATGAGACAGCAGGTGACCCTTGGAAAAACAGGTTTATCAGACTATCAGTTGCCACAGCCTCATCCTGTCCCCTTACCAAACCAAAGGCAGAAGGCTACTTGTTCATTGTAACATGACTACACAAGTAAAACACAAATTTTGAGTATAAAAGGAAAAAAAGGACTTTTCTGATAGAACAGTTATTGGTCATCACTGTGCAGCAACATTTTACTCTCCAAATCATCATCACAATGCAGCATGCCATCTCTCCATTCAAAGCAATTCACATTAAAAAACAAACACTCAACACTTTTGTATGGACCCAAAGTAAAACCCTCCAAATGTTACTGTACTGCTGCTCAAACACAACTCAACACAGGCTGCCTTTCACTAACAGCACAGCAAGGGACAGTTGTTCAAGAGCAGTGTGTAGTCTCTGCAAATGCAAACTGTTGCTAAGGGCCAGCCCAGCTCAGCGAGCTAAGGACCACTGCTTTGCCAATATTACCAGCACCAAATAAACTCACAGATCATCCACACTGCAAACTGAGCAAAGCACACAGCACTGCTCCAGACCAAGTGACTTGCTTATTGGGAAGATGGTTGTGGAGCTGAGATGACATGCAGGGTTTTACCATAACCCCTCACAGCAGTGGGATCAAGCTGTCCTGCTCCTCACACACAAAAACCCCACTGTGTGCTTGTCCCCTCATCTTGCTGGTTGTCAGAGGCTGGTTGTTTGGGGGCCCTCAGGCACAAGGGGTTCTCTTCAACACACACATTACACATGCACTCAAGCTGGCAATGCTTTACCCAATGACAGCTACACACACAAAACTAAAGGAAAAGGTATTTTGCAAATCTGATTCTCCAATACTCTTTCGTTACTAGCAGTACAGTTTCTTATGTGCCCAAATTCCTGCAAAAATTGAATTACTTGAAACAAATTATCAACTCATTCTAGTCATTAAGAGTTATTAATTACCTACTTCTGCAACTACACAGACAAGTACATTCTGAAAAGGTATCATCAACATTAGGGTCACAAAACCAGAGTAGCAAGAAATGGCTAGAACTGAAGAACTGGTTATAACTATGTTGTGACACATCCCTCTCTCCCCAGTTGAACTTAGTAAAAAACTTCCTTGCAGACCTGCTCTCACCTTTATCACTTACACTGTTACTCCACAGCATGAAGAGTCTGATACCACTTCTGCTGTCACCCAAAAAATCCAGGCTTCTCCTTCATTCTGTTCAACTTCAGGAATTTACATCTTTCAACTGTTCAACACACACAGCATCCCCTTCCACCCATGTCCTTTCCCTCTCTCTGAGAACAACCTTCCTCTTTTCCACCTTTTCCCTTTGCAGAATTGCTGTGCTGCAGACACACCTGCAGATACAGGGGTTTCTCATTCTCCACCAGGGCCAGGAGAGGTCCTGCTGCTCTCCTGCCCTTAATTACACCTGGCAGCACCCCAGCCACCATGCCCAGCTCTCCCCTCACAGCTGCCCCGATGCTGCTCTGCCACACATCAGCCTTCACATCCGAGCCACTTACTGGGAATTTTGTCCCCCACGCGCAAGATTTCGACACCACAGCGTTCAACCAACATTTACCATTAATAAGTTCAATACCACAACTCTTACCACAGTTATTTCCTACTTCAAAAATTCAAGGAAGCCTGTGGTATCTTGTACACCACTGCTCAGGAACGCCTTGATTTTTTTCTAATGCCACTATACAAGTTTTGACAGAGCTTATGCTCCTGCCTTTCTAAAGACACACTGAAGAAGCTATTCCAAGATCTCCAACTGTATTGAACTCTCTCTCAGAGGGGGCAAAAATTTACAAAGGAGAACACAGCTCATGCTAAATCTCCAGACATCATGTATTAGCTGCTCTACAGTACTTAATACACCAGGATGTCTTGTATGCAGGAGATAAAAAAGAAAACACATGCAAGGTCATTACTTTCATACCACACTTAAGAGATTACAGCTGGAAGCAAGAAATCAGTAAGACATACACTAACTGGTATGCTTGTTTCCATCAAAGATCATATTAGCTTCAAGTGTACTGCATACAGGCAGGCTGAAGATCTAAACGTTAAATAGCTTCTCCTTACTATAATCAGTCATTTAATTTTCCAGTTGTCTTCTAGGAGGTGGTGAAAGGTCATTTTGGTTTCTCCTACAGAGTTTGCAGCTGAAGAAACATAGTGGAACACATGCTAAATCATCAACTATCATGTCTCTTCAAAACAGAACACCACCATCCATCACTTAAAGGGGAAAAAACAAACCTAATATTCAACTTCAGCCAGGAATTTGGGGTTTATAACCTTTCAAAAGTACATACAGCAAACAACCTGACAGTACTGAACCACAGTCCACACTGAGGCATAACTAAAATAGCACTCATTTCTGCTAATCAGCTTCTACAAGCATTTTTGTTCCTTCCTAGAAATTTTGCCTGTTCTTTTTCTTTTCTAATAATAATAATAATATAATTTAGAGAACTGTCTCCATCTTTACATCTTCCAGTCTCCTGGAAGGAATTAGAATTTACAAATAAACTACTCACAGCTAAGCCTGGTCCAGCTGTCACAGTAACAAACAGACAGTGGTGGAGGCCCAGGGGCTGATATCACCTTAAGGGCTGCACCCAGGAGTGGCCCCAAGTGCCACCCAGGGCTCTGCTGGCACTGCTGGATCCAGGCTCCCCCTGTGCCCTCTGTGGTGCCAGGACAGCTGTTTGTGCAGCCACACACTGAACCAGACTGGGACAGGGGCCAGGGCAGCACTGACTCAGGAAAGAATTTGTACATGGCAGCCAGGTCCTTAATCCAGTAAACTCAATTTCAGCCACCTCACAGGGCACACAGCCTTTGCTGGGCTGCGAGCAACAGCAGCATTACAGAGCGCACAGGACACCTCCACACTCTGTTCTTCCTAACAATTGTGATTTCCAGTTTATGCTGAGGGTATCAACAAGCCATCAGAACACAGAGCCTCCTAAACAGTTCACACGAGGAAGCAGGTTGAATGAAAAGAATTTAAGTCTTTCTGCAAAACTTTTAATTCTTTTAACTATCAAAGTGCACAGAGAGCTCTTTCAAGGACCACAACAGTCCCAGTTCTGAAACTACTGTATCATTAACTCACATGAGTAACCCACTGGAAATAAGCATGAAGTACATTGAAGACTCAACATAAGGCAGCCTTTCTATTTGAAGCCCACCACTGTGACTTTCTAGGATATTTTAGAAGCACTTCTTTTCTAATAGAGAGGAACTGTCTGCAAAGTTCTGAAGTTTTAGTTACAGCCTCTCACACATCACACAACCAGGCTGTAGTGTCAGGAAGGTCTTGTCTTCCAGACACAAAAGATTCCTCCTACTCTCTTTTACAATATTCTTTTTCCAACTGCAGTCTTGGCATAGAAAAAGAAATTAAAATCCTCACTCTTTTAGTAATTTTTTTTGCTTAATATTGGTTTGCTAAATAAAACAACATTAAACATCTCAATTTCTATTGCATAAGTTATGTTTGAAAATAGTTGCTTTTCAAGATGACCAAGTGTATCTAATTCTAGCCAAAACCTACATATTATCAAGATAAATCTATGTGTGCTTTTGTAGTCCTGGTATCCGTATACTGCAAAACAAAGGTCTGAACCTCACTACAGAATGTCTAGTGATGTAAAAAAAATAAAAAAGTCTGAGGTTGGAACTGAACACCTCATTCATTATGTGGTTAGTTCTGTGTACAAATATATAGTGTTTTTAAAAGGTTACCAGGCATTACTAGGAGTGAGTGTAGTATTAAAATCTTCTGCCTTTGCAGACCTGTCGCGTGTTCTAATACACTCACTCTCTATATACCCAACTTGTCAAAGCTTCACAGGTAATATCTTTTCATCCATCCTGGTTTAGAAGTGAAAATAAAGCCTTCTCCCATCAACTGCAGTAATCTGCAGACAGCAACCTTTTCAAGTGTTTCACAGCAGCTCCAAACTCTGACTTAGCAGCAGGGTATTGTTCAGGGAAAGCACATCGTTCTCTCCAGCAGAGAGGCAGGAGTTTCCTGAGTCAGCCACATCACCTGAGCTGAATCACTAATGTGTGAAGGGTGTCACTGCACGGCCCAGCCCTGGATCTCTCTGGGGCAACTGCTCCACTCACAGGTGGCACAAACCCCGTTCTACCTGCAGGTGTTACTTGAGGACACAATTTCAGTAGTCATTTTGTGTGTGGGGAGATATTAATATCCAGTTCCTCATCTGAAGAGATGATATAAAAAAAGGGAACGTTTTACAGCAGTCCAAAGCAGTGCTTTTTCTTGCCATAATAAGGAAAAGACTTGGGTGTAGAATAATACTAACACACCCTTTGCAAAACTATGACCTAAGTCTGATAAGGTACCAAACTGAAACTTAAGACTGTATTGAAGGACACTTACCCAAAGTCATGATCAATAAACACACTCCTTTAAGTAAGGCCACAATTTGGATACTATTTCAAGAACCATACAGAACAGGACCAGGCTTACTGAACTTCATCAACTGGAATAGTGCTGTCAAATAAAAAGGAAACCTGAGACAAACAGAAATAAAACTCCAAATGGAGACACTGCTGTTGGCATAACAAAATGGGAATGTGAAGGTACACAGCCTGAACAAGTTCAATAATTAGACAGTTCTCAGGAATAAGCAGCAATGTTTCTGACAGGGATGACTCCACCCTCAAGTGCCTCTTTTAAAATAATCTGATTAACCATGTAAGCTCCAATATGGGTCACTACCAGAAATAGTGATGGACAGACTTGGACAAAGTTTGGTTGCCATTCTATAAAAACAGAAGAGCTATCAAGTAAAATGTATCCTGCTTTAATTTCAAGCAGTGTTCAGGGTAGACTATCCCTAGGATGCTGCAGCCAATCCTGAACTTGGCCAGTTCTACAAACTCATATTGCAGAGACAATCAGCAGTGAGAAATGCCAGGGCAGACTTCTAATCAAACTGTGAATTTTAGTCTAGGAAACTTGTGGAGACCCATACAACTCCTAAGCAGATATTCTCCCTCACCTCTCCAGGAGAATGTTCCCTCTTCCCTCTACCTTCTCTCTTTCAACTGGAAAAGAGAGAGAGATCCACTGGGAATATCAGAGCAACTTAGTTATCAGATCTCTTTTCAGACTTAAATTCCTTCCCTACCAGGTATTTCTCCACCCAGTAACTTCAGCATCTCTACTCACTGCTATACAGCTTTCATTTTAGGTGAAATATTGAGGTATCTAAACAGAACCATGAAGAAGAAAAGTGCAATTATGAAGCTTTGTGCTTACTCTTTCCCTTGACAGGATTCTTGAGAGCCCAGACACACAATCCACTGTGTGCTTTTGCTGAGTAAGGGAAATACCCCAGCTGGACCAGTACTGTAGGGGTTAAACTGGTTAGAAGCAGCAAACAGCTAAAGTTACATACTTGCTCTGCAAATCCAGAGCACTAAGATCAGAGCTTCTGAGGCAGAGAGTGAGTCTCCCCAAGGAAACATATTTATCAGCAACTTTATAAGCCTTACCAGCTTTTCCATGCTATTTGAAGTTCTGGTTCCCACAGTACCCATAGAACCACTGAAGCACAGTAAACAAGACTTATGCTTTTCTAGTTTACAGCACCTACAAAAAAAACCCCAAAAACCTGGAGGCAATTAGGAGTCAGAGCCAAGAGACACCATTCAGTGGGGAGGGGGAAGAAAAAAAACAATCACTTTTGCCACACTGAGAATTCTAACATTTGTGTCAAAAAACTAGGACAGAAGCCCAGAGATGAGCTTTCTCTTCTTGCCTCTGTCACCTGCTGCCCACCTGTTTCAAGGGAGCAACTTCTATATCTCAGATTGCCCTCTGCCAGTTATTTTTAACACCTGCCTCAAAGAGCCCCAAATTAGTCAATACTGGAAAGCACCAAGCTGCTCACAGACAACTGTGAAACAGAAGTTTCAAAAAACTCAGGCACAGCCTTTCATCAAAGCAGAAGTCTCAGCTCTAAGGTTCAAAACCAGCACTTTTCCTGTTCTTTTTGCAAGTTCATATACGCCACAATTCTAATGGCACGTGAAAGACCTGCTGACCTTTGGGAAAAGTGGCTGTAATAGCAGACTGCAGACACTGGTCCCTCCCCAATACACAAATATGACAACAGTGACCTAAGTTGTTTCTGGCTTGCTCTTGCTCAGACACCCTCAACCAAAGGCCTACAGGTAAGTGGGCATTTTCTTTTCACGTTAACAATCACTATCAAAAGTAGTTACAACAGAAGTGGTCTCAGTAGATAAACACCTCAGCACAAATCCCAGGCACAACTTCAGGCCTTACTTACTACTGGCTTTCCTGTTTGTCACCTGACAAAGAAGAAATAACCCATGAAATTCAGCTGGCAACTGAGGGTGCACAATCATCAAACCTTTCACTTCACTGTTTAGAGGAAGATTTATGAAACAGATCATGTTGTGTGGAAAGAAACAGCCAAACTTCTCAGCAATGCAACACTTCCTACTGAATAATAAATATTTCTAGGAAGTCACACAGTCCATCATCTGATGGGTCACAACTGAGAACAAGAACACCAAAGCATCTTGTTTATTTTACCATAAAAAACATCTTACCTCTTACAAGTATCCAGTAAAACAAACACCTGTCCCACGACCACAAAACTGACTTCTCATGACAGTTAACTGTGAAACCTGAAAGGTCTGCTTAACGAGTCTCCTTTAACTTAATAAAGTTACTTTAGGCCAAGTGAGAATCAGATCAGGATTATTATTTGATTTGCCTGGTTTGCAAACACATTTTGATCTTTCGGTGCTGAAGTGTTCACACTTACATAAATGTTTCTACCTCCATGCTGTTTGAAACTTTCATGCAAAGACGTAAGAACTGTATCTTCCCCAAATATGCTGTTTTCACCCCAAGTTTTTCAGCTGAATAAGGCATTTAAGTTCACTTATAACTACAACCAACTCAATAAAAGTGAACCTCCAGCACTTTCCTGTACATGAGTAACAAATGCCAACAATCTCAAGTCCTTTAGCAAGTTTAGGCCCTAAACTTCTAGAAAATCCAGAGGATTTTTACCATGTCACAACAACACTGAACGTTTTATTCAGCTTCTCTTCCGCTCATTTAAAACAAAGCCCAGCGACTTTAAAGGAAAACAAAACATAAAACCACAAACACAGCAATGAGAAGCCCCAAAGCCCTCTGGAGGTATCAGTCCCTCAGGTCCGAGGCTGCTCGTGCCCCCTCACAAGTTTGAGGGCACGGTGACGGTCAGGCAGCCCCTCGGCGGCAGAGCGGGCTCAGTGCCACCCCTCACACTCCCGCCGCCCCTGGGTGCCCCCGGCTGCCCCGCCCGGCCAGGCCCGGCCGTGTGGCGCACTCGGAGCCGCGCCCGCCCCCGCCGCGGCTCGGGGGAAACGCTCCCGGCGCCCCGCGAGGGACGGGGCGGCAGCGG
>VYXB01007426.1:0-60215 GCA_013397135.1 Pachyramphus minor | reverse complement strand
CCCGGGACACGCGCACGGGCCGCGCTCCGGCCCCGCCTCCCCGGCCCCGAACCGCAGCGGCCCCGCACCCGCCTCCCGCCCGCCGCCGAGTCCCGTGGGAGGGCTCGCGGTCCTGCGTCCCCGTCGCACTTTTATTTGGCTGAGAAGAAACTGCAGCTTGGGTTTGCACTTGTCGTCCCGGAGCCCTGTCAGTCCTCCGGCACTCCTCGGGGTCAGTCGACATAGGAGAGGAATTCCTGTCCTGATATTTCTGGCAGATCCATAGAAATAAAACCTGGTCTTGGTCGCTGCAGGCTGGAAATCAGCAAGACAGAGGCCAACTGTTACAGTTCCACTGAAGCTCCTCTATAATTGTTGGTACAACATTTTATCCCCCAAAAAAGCATCATAAAGCGTGACAGTAAAGTGAATACTCGCTCCATTCAGAGATCAAGAGATGCTGCCTCCTCCTCATACTGGAAACATCATCTCTGCACCTTTATTTGTCCCTTCCCATCTTGGTTTTGCCAAGAGATTGTTGTCAGCTCTTTGGGAACATGGATCAGCTCACATGGCATAAAGTGTGATACAAGCAATGTTGTTGCACTGTGTCCTTGTTTCCCAACCAGCTTTTAATTAATGCAGTACACACATAAACCTGAAATAGACAATTGCCTTTTTTTAATTGATATTTTATATAAATCTTTAACTCCAGACAAACTGGCAGCACTTCACAAACCACAAGCTGAATCTTGTCAAGCAGTGCGAACTCTAATCTTGATCCAGCGAAGCAGTTATGCACATGCCCAACTCCAAGCAGATGGAAGTCTTACTGATTTGTGGGCTTGAAATTCCTATCCTTCCAGCAAAGAGAGGTGCAAAGAACACCCTTTGCTACAAAAGGAGTCAGGGAGGATTGACACTGGTTAGATGCTCTGAACGAAAGATACGGGAAAGTCCACAGGTTTTTTTAGATATCATTTGAAATTCTGATTAAGCTGCGTTTCCAACTCAGCTTTCCTAGATGGGCTGAACTGTGTGTTGCTTAGACTGTACAGCCTGCAAAGTGAAGACAGAATGGATATGACTGTTGTCTGTTGATACATCAACAGGCAGGGCCAAGAACTTTGGGAAGCTTTAGCATAAGGGCAAACTATCTATAAATAAACAGCAGAAGATGACTATACCTGTTAGAAAAGGGAGGGCCTGGAAGAGCCTCTCTATGGGAACACCAGAGACAAAACCAAACAAAGCAGACTTTGTCAGGCGTTACATGATGAGATGTATGAAACAGCAGAGGAATGAATTTGGTGACTCAGCCCTATTTCCCTTGTACGATGGGATTTTGGCCTGCAACACCCCACTGCAGGGGTGGAAGGCTTAGCAAGTTCAGAACTGCACCTTTTGTCATACCTTACCATGCCTCTATCACTGTCTCTGGTCTTCCATCCTCCCTGGCTCCTCATCTGCCTTCCCTCTCCTCTGCCTCTCCATTGACTGTGACAGGACATTTTTTTTTGGCAGCTGTGCAGCTGAGAGGTGCTGGCTGAGGGGATGCCCTGCCTGCATGAGCTGGCAGGCTGGTGGAAGCCATGGGAACCTCTCTCAGCACCCCCTGATCAAACATCACCCTGTTCCTGACCATCTGGCAGGCCAAACAAATTATTTGACTGGCCGAGTGTGTCCTGCAAGCCATGTATTATTTAAGTCTGGTGTAGAACTTTCCCCAGCTCCTTCAGTCTGCCTTTTTGTTGCAGGCTTCAAGAAGCAACATGCAGCTGCACAGACACCACTCCTCTGAATTCTGCTGCACTTCTCTGTATTTAGTAGGCATTGTGCAAGCTGCTTGTGAATTAGTTTCTGTGATAAGCCCTTGAGAACACATCGGGCTGGTCTCCTCTCTGGAATTCAGAGGCTGCTCCAGAGGTGTAAAGAGCTGTTTGTCACGTCTGACTCATTCCTGTTTCATTCTTCAGGGACTTGCCATG
Source organism: Pachyramphus minor (assembly GCA_013397135.1). Taxonomy (NCBI): domain Eukaryota; kingdom Metazoa; phylum Chordata; class Aves; order Passeriformes; family Tyrannidae; genus Pachyramphus; species Pachyramphus minor. Next base: position 58,248 of record VYXB01007426.1, on the reverse strand, counting down.
GGACTTTGACATGAATCTCTTGGTCATAAGATGACTCAGGAAATCCCGAGTTTCTCAAAGACCAAAATGATTGCACACAGGGGAGGACCTGACAACTCAGGGTAATAAAGGAAATGAATCTTGGTAAAGCCCCTCAGGAGCACTGTATCAGATTCCAGTAGTTACAGATGCTCTTAAGTTCCCTCAATCCACATGGCCTGTGAGAACCATCTTTTTTTCTACCTTTCTTCCTGCATGCACATCTTCTGATGAGAAGATCTCTGAGAGTTTAGATTAAAAAAAAAAACCAGCAGATTCCTCATTGCATTCTTGGGTAGAACTGGCGAGGAACAAGGAGGCAAACAGTTTAGAACAAAGTTGTCTTTCCCATCAGCTTTTAGTGCCAGCCCTGTCTCCAACAGATCAGGTAGGCATGTCCCTGGTGAGACACAAAGCCAGCAGCAAGGGGCAAAGGGAACTGAAGGAAAGATGAGCTCAGGATGACCCACTAAGAAGGACATGAACTGAAATGTAGGATGAATGGGCTTTGATGAATAGTTGTTAGGGGCTTAAAGAAAGGCTTCTTAAGAGCACAGATGAGTATCGGTTTATATTGGTCCTTTTCTTCCTGTGAATGCCTTTTCTAGGTCTGCTGTGTTTCCAGCTCTACTCCTGAGTGAAGCTCCTGTACATTCCAGTTGAGTGTTTGTGCCCAGCAGTGGATTGATTTGCTTCTCTGAGAATAGTTCATGGGTTTGGCTTTGACCTCACTTCTCTCATTTACAGCCCTTAGAAAGGCTCTTTCTGTTTCTGATGGCACTTTCCAGGCACCGAAGAAGGAACTGCCATTTCAGGAGCAGGGAGGGCCCAGATCTTTTGTAACCCTAAAACTCATCAGACAGAGAAAGTAAAGGGTAAAGCTAATGAGCTGGGTGGGAGGAAGTGAAAACTGATTTTAATGATGGATGATGCAGTTTGATAATAGCTGATCCCAGGGTCAAGACCACTTGAACTTTTTCACAGGTAGCAGCAGAACCTGAGAGTAGAAAGGCCAGATAATACCTAACACCCATAAAGAGAAGGATAAGACAGGAGCCTTACCTGAACCCTTAGGCAGAGGCAGAAAGATTTAAGAGGATCCTGCTTTACCAAGATACAAAACAATCTGTTTTGCTCGCCAAAGACGGGCTTTCACATCATATTCTGAGCTCACAGCATCCAAGTAATTGCTTCAATAACAAAGTCACCCTCAAAGCATTTGAGAAAAAACATACATCAGTGCATAAAAGCTGATGGAATGGCTGGACAATGCAGTTTCAAGAAGCGTGGTATGCAGTGGGCATGGGATTGCTTAGTTCCTCAGACACCTATACTTTTAAAGGCTTTAACATTTAAGGAATGGCATTTCAAACCCAATCTATCCTAGAGCAGCTTTGGACTGACAGGGATATTGTTGCCAAGATGTTCAGGGGTAGGTGTCAAGGAGATGTCTGCAGGCACTCCAATCCTATGGCCATGGATTCAACATTTTAAAAAAAACGAAGTAGCATGATTTTACCCAGGATGGTCAGAGAGCAGTTTTCAGCCACACTTCTCCTGAGTCCATCCCTGTGGCTGTCAGCAACTGAGTAAAATAGGTCCCTTCTTAGAGTGTTTTTTTCTTACCCACTGAGGAGTGTTTGTAACCCTATAAAAGAAACAGCAATAACCTGTTGGTGAAAATTTCATTACTGTTTGTGGATTTGTAGTTCTGGCTACACTTATATATATGACTGAACAGTCAAAAGGTGAATAGTGTCTGCAAAGTGAGGGCAAAGGTACTTTTTTTTCTCTCTCTCTATTTTTTTTTAAATATGAAAGTTATGAGAATTAATTTATTAGAAGAAAGGTGCCACAGGAAAACAAAGCCATGTTAATCATGGCCTTGCAATGCTGCAGGTGGGGATTAGAATCCCCTCTACAAACACATCAGAAACCAAGCTCCCTGTGGGTACTTTAAAATGCACAGTGAGGGAATATTCCCGGGGCTCTCCTTTATGGCTCACACAGCTTCTTAAAACCAGATGAAAAACACATCTCTGAAAGCAACAAGGAGCCATACAGCCATATCTGAGGTACTTCATTTAATAAAATAACACAAGCTAGACAAAACAGGAAAATGTGGTATCATTTTTTCGAACCCAGCTGGGTAAGGGAAGAGGTAACTTCATGGAGTAACAACACGCCTTCCCTGGACTCCCTAGGAGTTGCACTCTTTCCTTGGGATCCACAGACTATAAGCCTTATAGGGCTCAGCAAGCTTATCTCCCCTTGCCTTCACAGAAGCTTAAAAGGGATGTACAGGAGCAGAGGTCAGGTACAGGTTCAGTCCTGCTGAACACATTTCTGGCTGCAGGGGGAGGCAGGGAAATGGGCAGATCCTCAGGTCAAGTGCTTGCGGTGCTGAGATGCAATCTTAACCACAGCTGAATACACAGCCCCTTCATCTCCCTTCTGATTTCTTATTTGGATAGGCAGAGCAATAGTTAACTTTGTCTATCTTTGAAATATCAGCACAAGGCATCTGAGTTGGCAGGCACTGAGATGAACCGGGCAGGTCGGAGGTATTGTTTCAGATTCTGCAAGCACAGGCAGAAATCAAACACAAATCAAATGCATCTCAGCAACCATCCAGGGCTTCTCATTTAGTCCTATCTCTTTTTGTAGATAAGTTTAGGTTTTGGGAAAGTACTGTCCCTGTTCAAACCCTCAACAGGCTCAAGTCCTGCACAAACACTAACCAGGCACAGGATGCAGCCTCACCTTAGAGGTGGGGAAAGTCAGACTGGTGAGGTAGATCAGTGGTTTTCCATCATTTGCTGATTTGGAGGTTACAGGTGTCCACAAGTCAAGATCTACCAAGCCCTGGTATGGGATTTCTTTAAATACTCTGCACCTAGTAACTTTTAAATAGCAAATACAGAAAATTGAGATTGGTAGACACAAGAGGGGGAAAAAAAAGGTGTTGAAGTACATCTGGAAAACTAAACCATGTATCTTTATGGGTGAAAGAAGGACAGAAAATATAAGACCATTTTTTCCATTATAAAGATGACTTGAAGTCATCTTTTCTCTGAATGACTGAGAAGTCACAGAAAACAGCAGTCTCAGACTCAAATGCAAGACCAAACCTCAGAAAAGAGTGTTCCCAAAAAATTACCATTCTGTAAATCTGACTCTTTTCCTACTAGAAACAAATTCTAAGCACAAAAAGCTCCTAAAACAGATGAAGGGTAACGGACTCCTCATAAGCCTGGAGTTTTATAAGGAAGTGAACCTCCTATAGACTTACAACATCAGTGAGTAAAAGGGAAGTAACAGAACCCATATAGTTGGTTTTAAACAAACATTTGAAAGATTCCATCACAAAAGTCTGAATATAACATTAATTCACATCTCTTTTGACATAACAGTACCCACATAACTTGAGAACTGGCTTAAAAACTGTGAACAAGGAATAAAAATAGCAAATTACCAAGCAGGAAAAGGTACTTAATATGTTTAAAATGGATCATGGAAGTGCTGTGTTAGAGTTGAGATCAAGACTTTCACTGTGATTTAGAAGAGACTGTAATTGATGATTTTATCTGATGACACAGAGAGACATTTTGAATAGCAATGAGGACAAGAAAATAATCCCAAGAGGTGCAGAAAAATCAGTAAAAAAATCAACTCCTTGATCTACAAGCCACAAACCTAGTGGATCCTGGTTTCCTATAGATTTTTATATCACCATCCCACTGCATCTCACTTGGGCTCATTCTATAAACCCCCTCACCCTTTCCCAGTTCCTTTCCCTGCCTCCACACTTCTTACTTTCCCCAGGATTCTCCATATTCCCACCCACATCCACCACCTGTTTTGGCCAGGGGAGACAGAGCAGATGCTGTGGCTGGTATCAGAATCTACCCTGGTAGATTTTATTGTGTTCCTTACCTAGAACAACTGTGATCTTGGCAGAAAAAGATCAAAAATCAGAGCAAACTGTGGGACTTGGAGGACAGACTTCTGCCATGAGACTTAGTAGGACTAAACAGCAGGGCTGGATTCTCAGATGCAGCCAGTGTCCATTAGGATACTCCTTTACACACCCCAGTCCCAGCCCTGGCTTGCCCTCCCTTCAGCCTCAGGCACAGCTCTGAGCCACCTCGGAACAACACAGAATGTGACACCTGCAAGAATGCAGAGTGTGGCAATATGATGATTTTTTTTTTTTTCTAGACAAGAGTCTTAACTTGTCCCCTCTCTGGCTGAGGGTGATTTATCTGGCTTGAAGAACCAGTCTCATAGAAACAGTTTTAACTAAGAGATAGGCAAATAGGAGTACACTATCCTCCCACAGGGACAGGAGGACAGGAACAGGGCTGGAGGGAAGGAGTTAGTGGATCTTTCTAATCCCCTCCCTGCATTAGCACATGGCTGTATCATATAACCAATAGTACATGGGGTTGTATAGTCCTGTGTTTGTGCTCTGGCTCCCCAGATCTGCAGGCTGCAAGCACTAAGAAAGGGATTTTGCTTCAGAGGAACCTGGACAAACTGGAGAGATGGTCTGATTCCAACAGGATGAGGTTCAACCAGGCCAAGTACTGGGTCCTGCTCTTTGGCCACAACAACCCTCAGCAGCCCCATGGGCTGGGGACAGAGTGGCTGGAGAGCAGCCAGGCAGGAAGGGAGCTGGGATTCTGGAGTGACAGGAAGCTGAACAGGAGCCAGAGGGTGCCCAGGTGGCCAAGAGGGCCAATGGATCCTGACCAGGCTCAGGAGCAGTGTGGCAGCAGGAGCAGGGCAGTGATTCCTGCCCTGGACTCAGCACTGGTGAGGCCACCCCTGGAGTGCTGTGTCCAGCTCTGGGCCCTCAGCTCAGGAAGGACATGGAGGGGCTGGAGCAGGGGCAGAGAAGAGCAACGAGGCTGAGGAAGGGCCTGGAGCACAAGTGCTGTGAGGNGAATGGGCTGCCCAGGGAGGGGGTGGATTCACCATCCCTGGAGGTGTTTAAAGTGAGACTGGATGTGGCATCAGTGCCATGGGCTGGGAACAACAGTGGGGTTGGAGCAAGGGTTGGATTGATGATCTCAGAGGGCTTTTCCAACCCAGTTGATTCTATGGTTCTGTAATTATTTAGCACTGATATAGAGAAAAAGCAAGAAAAATGAAATTAAGCCACAAAGAAGAAAACATAATCTGAATGTTGGGCAGAAGAGTCTCTAGAAATCCCCAAGGAAGCAATGCCATAGCCCAGAAGAGCTGCCAAGAGTGGCCACTGAGCGGGGACAGGGGTGGTCTAAGGTGGGGAAGGCCAAGGGGAAAGGCTGTGATTCCAGGGTGGCACAGCTGGATGAGGTGATCCGGAGGGAAGAAGTGTTGATCAGAGGCTGTTTGTGGGTCAGGCCTCTCCCAGAGTGTCTGGGGTGGTCCCACTGCAGGTGCCCCAGGTGTGTCCTCACCTGCCCGGCAGCTCCTGAGCACAAAGCGCCCTCCGGCGCCAGGAACACGCCCTGCAGGACAACGGGGCTTCACTGTCCCCATCCCTGCCTGTTCCCGCTGGAATTAATTACAGTTATACAGGAATATCAACAACTAATACGGGAAATATCCCTCCGGGGGGCTGCTGCCACATGTATGGCTGACCAAAAATTCTTATTCGTTCTTAGTGTCAATCACACTGTTTAATAAAATGTTTTTGGGGATAGGATTCTGTCTTTTTGTCCAGGTACTCTGAAATCAGCAAAATCAACAGCACCCCCATCAATTTATCTTTGAAGTTGTACAAAGGCTTGTGGTTTCCTCTCCAGGTAAGGAAACTAGCCAGGAATTTTTTAAAATCATTTCTCTCTTCACAGAATTTTAACTTCCTACAAGGAGGGCTTTTAGAAACACACAGTCATTTACCAGCTGGTGGAGCTCAGTAAACAGCAGGAAGATTTGTCCACAAGAATTCTCTGAATTGGAAGCGAACTGTGACTCAGCCACCTTTATTAACCTTCTGCTTTAATTTTCACAACAGTTTATGTGTTTGGGATCTTATTTCTCCCCCTCTGCTGGCAGAAAGCATTACAAATGCACTGAGTTCACTGTGGAGTTGCTACCACCTCCACCTTATTGAAGTCCTGTGGAACTCAGCACAAATACAGAGTAGATGTAAATGTGTTACCTCCCAGAACACCTCCCATAACAGATGTGTAACCAGTTATCAACTGCTGAAATTAGTCAAAGCATTAACCCACATCTCTCATACCACCAAATATGAATTATAAACTGGGAATATATAGGCTAAACCACCTAATTCTGATAAACAGCCCACCTCCAGTGGAAACCTGCCCATTGAGTCCAGCAAGCCTTGAATGAGGCCAACATGGAAAACATCACATTATTTTTCAAATGCATTTGCAACAGAAATTGAATATTCAACACTGACACCTGTTCAAATTTCACAAATCATGGACTCAGCTAAAAGAAGTTTTAAACCCCCCAGATCTTCAAACTAAAAGACAGACAGTGTTTCTTAATTTGTCACCACTTTCTTTTTTGTTTTCTTAAGACATAAGGATTTTTCACACTTTTCAGACTTTTTTTTAGCACTTTGGGTGCTAAAACATACCTTAAAATTAAAACAGAAATTCTTAAATACTTAATCCAGAAACTGAGAAAAATACAAAATGCCTTCTGAAGAGTTATACTTAGTAGGTTGTTTAATTAGGGAGCATGAATGTTTCTGTAAGAAATTATTATCCAAATTCTATATTTTTTAGAGTCAGAAAAAATTATTTTTCTCATACAATCAAGAGAATTAAGAGCTGTCCAATGTCTTAAGTACTGGAACAAACTATAAAAAGCATTATTCTAATGCTTTTTCAAGTTGTAGAAGCGGAGACAGTGATGGGATCTAATCAAGCATTCAATTGCCAACATATCCTCTCAAAAACTTCTGCTTGGACTCTCTTTAGGCCGTTCCCACGCCAGTAATTTTTATGATTGTGACACAGGCACACTGGTTTGGCTTAACCAAAGCAACTAAAGGTTTTACTGGGCCACATCACTCCCACACAGGAAAAAACTGACGTGCAAGCTCAGTTCCAGGCATACAAGCAGTGCCATAGAAAGAGTTGGAATTGAAGCACATACTTTATATTAAAAGCAAATGCTCAACAGTTTTGCTGGATCAAGAGCTGTAAGTCTCAGTGATGCCATGGTTTCTATGACAACTAAGTATGATATTACATGAAGGATTATGACTTAAAGGAACACTATTACATCTGGCCTTTTCAACTGACACGCTCCCAGTTTATCCCGTACGTACCTCGTGTACAAATCTGCTTGTCTTTGTGGAGCCACTGAGCCAAGGGCCAGGTGGAATGCAAGTGAAGACCACTGCTCCACTCTCTACACCTGCAGATTTCAAGGAGAAAAACTAAATTCAGAGTCAGGGCTGCACCACCCTTTCAGATGTAGCTGCAGCCCAGCAGCCTGCTGATAGCTGAGGGGGACTGCAGCAGCAAGGCAAGAAAACAAATGCCAGGTGGAAAGCAAAGTAGCAGTGAACCCACACTCACTCCCTTCAGAGCCCTCACAGCCCTGGCACAGTTCCCTGCACCCACAACCTGTCCTATGGGGTTGGCTCCACATCCTGTTGAAAACTGGAATTGCTGACTAAACTCTGGTTTGAGCAGGTCTCACCTCCACAGGCTCCTTTCCCATCCCAGCAGTGAACTCAGCTGGTTCCCTGCTCCTCTCAGACCTGAACACTGCAGAAACTCCACTCCACCCTTGCTTTCTGATTAACTCCCTTTGGCTCAGTTGGGAACGTGTTTGATCTCCTGGAGATATACTCCAGCCAGCTCCATGGTCCTCAGTGATCTCTGCAAACATAATCAGAAAGGTATTTTCTTCCCTTGGGAGCAGGTGCCAAAAGCAATTCCGTAAGACTCAGTACTAAAAGCTAGCCCAGACTAACTGGTTTGGAACAGGGTAGGAAATACCCAAGAAAAAGCAAACTCTCTCACTGTCCAGGGTGTAAGGAGAGCATTCTGCTTTTTAACTGAGAATGATTAAAAACCCACCCCTGCAAATCTCCAGCAGCCAGAAGGCTGCAGCACATTCTCCATTGCCCATGTGCTGTTGCCCACATTCATCTTGGCTGGTTGCAGCCATTTTGGGTAGGAATATCTTCTTTTCTGTCTCCCTGTCTCATTTTCAGAGAGCAGCCTGGCCCTGGGCTGCTGTGCATTCAGGACACACTGATTCACCTGCTACTTTTACAGGCAAATGAGAGCCAGTGTTGCAAATTTGCTTCAATGGCCCTTTTAAGTACATGGCTGGCTTTGCAGCAAACAGCTCCCTTTAGATTAGGATAAATGCTTTACCAGGGAGATTAGTGCCACTGCACTTGTGAAGTCATGATATTCCCTACAAATAAAATCAGTGACTATAAATAGCCAGAACATCTTCCATTCTATGAGATTATGAGTTTCTTGCTTACAAAACAGATGAGCTCATTGAGAGATAATTTGGTGATAGCCAGATAGCTTCAACATAAGATTGAGCCCATCATCATTAGTACAATTAAAGCTCCTTTTTATACCAGTAAAATAATTGATGTGCTGATAAACTGCCTCAGTTCATTGTTACTGCAATATCCACAGCTGCTCTGAACACATCCATGTAATCAATATGGCCCACTAAAAGGTTTCTAAATGAGTTAACTCTTCCAGGAATCAGCCAGATTTCTGAGGGACTATCATGCTTTTTGTTCTGTGGGTTTTTTATTTACAGAGGCATTAAGTCCAATCACGAGCTGATCACACACACTTGAGCAGAGCATAACACGGATGTCGCATGCTATTATTGTAATGGGAGTTGAGCGAGGGAACCTGGCCTTCAGGCTACTTTTCCCATATTAAAAAAATACCTAACCAAACCTGCATCATTGTGACAGAACTGGGTTAGGGAGTGACTGTATGTGCAGTGCCATTGGCAGAGCACAGCGTACCAGGAGGGACAGGAGAGTGGCAGCCAAAGACAGTGGGCTCCAACTCCGGTGCAGCAGCAGCCAGAACAGCATCTCCCAGAATAGCCCCAGAAACGTGATCAAAAGGGCCTATTTTGCCACCTTGCCAAGCTGCAGGCCAGCATTTCACACAGACTGGGCCTCCAGTCTCCCTGTTCCTCTGTGGTGCCACTGTCCCCACTCGCCCTGCTGCAGGTACAGACAGCAGCTCCCAGAGCAGCTGAGAACTGAATTCCTGTGTAAAGGGTGTGGCTGGTGGTACAGTCATCAGGTTCCTGCCCTGGCTTTCTGGGACAGGTTACAAACATTCTCAGCAGCCACAGAAAATCTCTCTAAATGCCCAGCTTTACTGCAGAAGAAGAAACAAATCTCTCAGGTCAGCCTCTCCCTGCCCTGCTTCAAGGCAAGACAAGCCTGCACATATTTGTTAGGGGGTTTGGAGCTTTTGTTGTTAGCTGCAGTCAAAAACCCCAACTAAAACTGCAAAGCTTTGTTAAACCTTCTATGAGGCAAATGTTTGAACTTCAGACTTACTCATCCACAAATCTCCTTTTTGAATCAAATACTTTCATTTCATGTATTTGCCACATCCTGGAGATAAAGGTTTTTTAGCAGCTGCAGGAGCACTCACTTCTTTCTGATGCCTGCAGCATTCCATGAGAACTCCAGAGTGTGAAATACAACTGCCCAGTCTCCTCTCAAAGTTCCCAGCAGGCAGCCAAGAGACATTTTGTCCCACTTAAAAGTAGTCATCACATCCATTGAGACAATTACAAGGGCCAGGCAGTGATTTTTTCTTGACCTAAACACGGTTTTACACCTGTTTGTTGCTGTCTGCTGCTGGTGTTGCTGATAGGAATGCAAAATGGCCACTCTGCATTTCCCATCCTGAAACACAAACCTTTGATGACTTCATTTGGAATTGTGCCTCAAAGACCGGGCAGAGATGGTAGTAGGATATATAGCTTTAACTAACTTGTTAAAATCCTTTTAGGAAACAAAATAGCACACTTTTCTGAGAGGTTTCCATCTGTCTGAATTTCTAGTTTGTTTTTTTGCAGCTCACACAGCTCAGGTGGGATTTAGCTGGGAACACATATCCTGAAGCTGGGTTTCTGAAGTTTTCTTCACACCAGGATACCAGGATGGTACCTGCCTAATGTAATTCTTAAGCTGCTGAACTGCAGCTCAGGCCTTATGTCTCCTCTCTGCCTTTTTCAGATAAGGATGGTCACCCAGACCCAGGTCCCAGTGCTCCCAGACAGATTGTTCCTGGATAGGCCCTGCAGCAGTTCCTCAGTGCCAGGTACAGCTGCGGGGCAGCAGCTGGTGACAGGGATGCAGCACAGACTGTCTCTGGCTGATTGATGCCTCGGGCCACCTTAGCACTCCACCACTCCTGTAGGTCCTGGCAAAGCTCAAAGAGGCCCTGGAGCTCCAACAGGCCCAGCTCTCAGCTGGCCCAGGTGGTCAGCACCAGGTTGTGTTGGTTGGTTTGATTTTAAATCCCTTTGGAGGTTGTTTACAAAGGCTTTGTGGTCCATGAGAAGGCCCACTTTGGAAGGGTGGTGTGGCCAGAGGCAGTGAATGCCTCCTTGCTTTGGTTGTAGAACTCTGCCTTACATTCTCATCCAGGGAAGTGAGCCAAAGACAGCTGCCTCTTCCAAATAAAGACTTCGTGGAGGCTGCATCACCCTCTGATGTTTGGAAATTTCCCGTGGACCACAACAGTCACTGAGAAGCAAAAAGTGGCATCTAAACTGAACCCTTCATCAAGAAGTAGAACATCATCTGTGGCTGGGATACCATCTCAGTTCAAAAATCCCACATCTGTCAGAATCCTTTTGACTCCTATTAAAACATATATTGACTAAAAAGAATTGTTTCCTGTTGTTGCAGTTAGCTTGCTCTGTGTGCCTGGCAGCATTTTGCAGAGTTTCACTGTTTCCCCAAGGCTGTCAGTCAGTTTTCCCTGTTGTTTATGTGGGCTTTTCGCACACAACACAGAAGATGAAAACATAAAAAAAGAAAAGAAAGAAAAAAGAAAGAAAAAAAAGAAAAAAAGGGAAAATGTGATTATAACCCACTTAAAGCAGCCAGCAGGGGGGTGTGCAGTACCAAGAACTTTTAAAAAAAGTAATGCATTTCAAATACTATCCCTATTTAGCTGCAGAAGGCAGTCTCTTTCTGTAACAAGAGTTAAGAGCATAAGTTTTCAGCCCATCACCCTCTCTGGCAATTTCAAAATCAGCTGAGGATACACAATTTAATCTCTATTGATTAAATGATGTATGGCTACATTGGTTAAATGTGCCCAAGAAGTCAGTGATCAACATAACTTCTGCCTAGTACTTACAATTTTAGAAACAGAAGGGTGTTAGTCTTTTTAGGATGGAAAAAAAAGTATGTAATTATCAAGACAGGACAGCCAGAACTTCTGGATTTTTTTCCCCCCAGTAATTGATAACTAGTTCTATTATTTACAGATCTTCAGTTTTATTTCAAATGGTTTAATCAGTTGTGGGCTTCAGTCCCCAAGGGTAAGATCTGCACCCACCCAAAGAGGGGCATTTCTTTCAGCTTTTGTCTCCCAGCAGCTCAAGATGCTCCTGTAGACACCGGTCTAAGCCAAGGGGCTGCACCCCAGAGCTGAGGCACAGGAAGCCCCACAGCACTTCGTGTGAACAATGACATGTAAGATGTTGCCATGTTAAACTCCTCGGTGCTGATTTTTGTCACCACTCACAGAAGAGCTGCTTCAAGAAAGACCACCCAGCAGACACAGAGCTTCTGTCTAGGTGGGGATGGAGCTCGTAGTGTCTTCTGTGGCTTTCATATCTGAGAGGAGACAATGTTTGGTACAACCAGCTTTGTTCACACACTCGTAGGCAAGTGCCATCCACACCACCTATTTGCTGTTTTTCATAAGCCAGGGGAAAGCAACAGGAACAAGAGGGAAAGAGGATGGTAATGCCTTCACCAAAGAGGGACACTTCATCACTAGATTCACCTCCTGTGGGCAGCAGCCCAAGGAAGGGTTGGGAGGAGCATCTCAAAGCCAGGTCGAGTTAATCCCAGCGAGCTGACCAGAAGATGGCGAGAGAGGAACAGTTTTCAGAGCACACGGGGGGCTGTGACAATCAGCCACCTGCAGAGTGTCCCAACCCCTCGGCAGCTCCCGCGGGGCCGGAGCTGGCGCTGGGAGAGGGGACATGCCTGTCCCATTCAACGGGACACACGGACGGACAGCCATTCAGCTGGTTAGTCACAGGGAGATTTTTGTTCTCCAAATCCAGTTTGCTCTGGAAATCTGATGTGTTCCAAAAATCTGTAAAATTTGAGAATAAGAAGGAAATAACACCTGCAAATCTTTTGGGGCAGGAAGGGAGACAATAATTCTTAAGATCTCATGGTTGGGTCTCAGAAGGCTGTGCAAACACTACAATCTTTGGCAGCTATTCCCACACAAGAAGCCATTGACAATAAGGTAAACGTGAAGCATTTTAGTTAAATCGCTGCAACTACTATGGGTCAGTATTCACCCAGAGGAGACCAAAAACCTGGACCTTCAAAGGTAATTCTTTATGTGTTGCTATGGTTATTTTCTTCACCTACCAAGCTGAATGTGCTAGTTCAGATAATACATCCTGAATAAAACTGAACTCTTAAGTTCAAGCAAAGAGTACTATTTCTAGACAATTGTTCCTATTAATTGAGGTCACACTAATTTTCCTATTCAACATCTTGAGAAAACCACATGGTATTTCCAGTATGGGATTAAAAGTTTTTGATAATTTCACTCTACTAGAAAATCTACAACATGCTTTATGTTCTGAAAAAGTATCTAGAAATTGATTTTTCTGAGGTTCATACAGCCTTCACCTGTTTGCCAATATTCGCTTTGGCTCAAACTGAAGTCAAGCAGGGAATTAACTCTGCGATAGCCAGAGAGAATTGTGATGGAGTTTTACCATCTGAGTGCAGCACAGGACAGCCTGATGTACAGCTTCCAGAACAGCCACTGGCACTGATTACAATTTAGTGCTGTAAAAGGAAAATATGTTCATGTTAATGTTCCAAGGCAAAACTATTCCATTTTATTAAATTGCCATGGTTTTACAGGGGAAAAAGTTTGGAAAAGCAGTTCTTTCCCCTTTTAATATTCCATTTATTGCACTTCTCCCAACTAATTTTCAACTAGAATATTGGAAAGTGTTCAAATCTGTCCTGATCAACTCTATGTTTCTATCTTACATGTGCTAATAAATGCCCAAAATAAGAAGGGTTTTTTAAGATTCAGTGAGTTACCCAAAGTACACTTCTGCTCTTTCTGGGCACTTGATCCATCCCTAGAGATCCAAGTGGCCTCAGTGTTATTCCCAGCCCAGACCCCTGTACTCACCATCACTCAGTTGGGCACATGAACTCCAGGGGCCACACAGGTGAAAGGGTCCCCAGTTCCATGGAGGAACAAGTCCAACAACCACTGGAAGCTCCCTACTCTGCACTGGCTGCATTGCATCATTCTTAACCCATCTGATACTTTGGGATGATGCCTCCTGATGGCATGTCCTGGAAAGCCCTGCTCTGACAAACTTTGCAGGGGTCTCCTGGAAACTCAGCAGACCCACTTCTCTTCAGGAGGAGATTATGTGGCACGTCAGGCAGTGTCACAGACTGTGTTTTCCTCTGTACATCCGGTGTTGGCTTTGGTATCTGGGAGCCATCTGCCAGTCTCACAGTGAAGGCAACTGCCTGGCAGGCTGCTACAATGCTCTTCACATTGCCTTGATCTTAGTCTTGGGTGTTCCTGATTTAGCTGCCGATTGACTGTGGCTTCTTTTGCAGAACAGGGTAAGGAACGCTGGGAAAACACCCTGCCAATGCCATAACTAGGTACCATTTCAAGTGGGTTTTGTCAATGCTGCCTGGCATAAAGAGTCTGCAAATACCCCCAGTTCCCTCCACAGGGAAACTCTTGTCACAGGTGTATTTGTAGAGCAGGACCCCTAAATGACAGAGGTGGAGGTGGAAGACTCATGCTAAAGACTTTCCAGCTACACGCTAGTGAACAGTTAAAAAAGAACCTCTCTGAGCACACAAGGTGGGTAACAAGTGGGAGGAAAAAGCACAGGATCAGCTCTGAGCTACAGAGAAGGAACAAAGACCAGGAGGAAACACTGAACATGGTCTCTAGGTAGGTTCTCTGGGGAAGTTCAGAACTCCACCCATATCAGCCTGGACCTAGGCACCTTTCAAACACAGGTTCAGAGTCTCTCAGTGGCTCACCTCAATCAAGCTGTGGTTCTTCTTAGCTAGTTTTCAGTCATCAGGGCTTTCACAGCTCTGCTGTTGCTGCTCAGTGGTTAACATTAATCCTTCATAGCCACCAGCCTCCCTCTCCTGGTACTCTCCCCAATAAACCTTGAAAGTGTTGGAAGGTCGGAGTGGAAGACAATCCCGTGGTGTTTTTGACTGTCTGCAGGGACAAGGCAGCAGGGACAGAGTTCTGTGGTGTGCCAGGCTCACTGAGGCACGTGGCCTGTCCCAGGGTGACATCTGCTTGTGTCTCCACTGGTTTCTGCCCTTTGACAGCTCCTCTTCTCCAAGTTCACACAGGTTTCTCTGTTGGCTGGGAGGCAGCTATGAATATTTGACCAGGGCGGCAAACACTGAGGCAGCTGAACAGCCCATGAGAAGTTCAGGAAAAGAGAAGAACAAATGCACCCTCCAGCAGAGAAAACACACATTTCATCAACCTGAGAACTAATACAAACTATTGAGGCTGCAGTGAAAATTCTCTGGTATAGCTGATAATCTCTTCAACTTATTTGAGTGGGAAAGCTTTCAATTTCCTGATAAGCAGAAGGTGATTTCAACTCCACCTATGCCCTGCACAGCACCTCTTTGCCACAAGAGTGCATCCTTGCAGCTTGAACTGGGCACATCCCCTCTTCCTGCAGCATCAAGGTAACAATACCTTAAAACCCAGAGTTGTCTTGTACCGGCTGCTTTTAGCACAGGCTCTGATAAGCAGTTATTTGCAAATGCTTGGTTTGATTAAAGATCTGGTTTACAGCACCCCAAATCAATGGGAGGGTAACAAAATGCCTTTTAACTAGATTCAAGATAGGTATTGTGTATTAGCACACCTACAAAACACTGCTAGAAAAACAGTATGCAAAGCAATGTTGTATTTCTTTCTGCCCAGCTTTCTCAGGTTTCCTTGCCACACTACCCTTTTCCCCATCAGAAAGGAAAAACCACCTTAGCAGTTTAACCCACAATTCCTTACCAGGCACTGGCTATGTTTTTGTCAGCATTGAAAAAAAAGGTTTTTTGTAAATTAAACTTCTCAGCAGATAATCCCCAAGCACGTTTCTAGGGGTAGGAATGTTGGGGAACAGAAACAACACAGTCTCTGAAGTGTACATTTGATATTACACAAAGTCTCACAAAACCAAGACTTTGAGGCTTGCGTGTAAACTGGGCAGAGGGAAAGCTGATGGAAACAGAAGTCTCCTTGCGTTCCCCTTTCTTAAAGGAGCTGTTCCATCTTTTTGTGAATTTTGACTTCCCCAGCTGGGCTTGTTCTTTCCTGTGCTTGCCCTTCATAGCTGGGTACAGAGTTGGGAACCTCAGGAGAACGTTGATCCAAGTATTTCCTACTTTGGTCAAAGAACATTCCTACTGAGACCCTGTGAATTAACAGGAGCTGATCTCAGACAGGCTACTGCATTGCCACAGGCATCTTTCTGGAACTTCACTGCTGCCTTCCCAGAAACCACTCCCTCTGGAAATAATCTTGTACTTTATAGAAGTAGGTGCATCACTTCTGGTATTTCCACAATTTCTCAGTCATGGCTATCTTTTAAAGAAGCCACTATAAATCCTTAGCAATCCCATTTCAGACACAAAGGCTCTACAGACTTTACCCTTATTCCTGATAATTTTTCATGGGCTGATAAACAGTTGCACTGTTTTGATTTACAGCCACACTGCACTGTCAGACTCTTTGTGAGGTCTGACTACCTGATACTCTGGGAGATGTCTGGTCTGGAAGATGTGCCAAAGTGACAGGACCCAGACAGCTGGGTCCTGCTTTGTCACAGGCCCTGCACGTGGGACCTCACAAGTGCCACAGGAGGTCAAGCAAGTCACAGCCTGCTGGTGCCTCTGCTCCACTTCCACCTGTCATCTGTCTCAGCTCTGCAGGCTGTGAGCTCTGCACAACAAGGGTTCTTCTTACAACACACACATCCAAGATCACAGGTGTGGTTTCTGGACACAACTGCAACACAACAGTGAGCCCAAAAGCAGAGCTGAGCTATTCTGCAAGACTGGCCACAGCACTGGGCTGCTGAGGCCCAGGAAGTGCTGTCAGAAGTCAGAGGGACGTGTCAAGGGCAGAATTCATGATGAATAAGATTGTTTATCTGAATATCTGAAAGCAGATGAGTGTGCACATTACAGTCATTAAATTCACTTAAGAGACAGACAACTAATGTGATACATGCTCTGTTGTGGATAAAGAACAGACAATGTAGTCACTGAAATGATCTAACTAATAAATATTGAAGTCTGTTCAAAGTTTCTCAATGACCTACAAGGATTTCTGTTTTCAACTTCTTAAAAGGGAAGGAAGAAAATTTTCTTGCAGAAGAAAGGAGGATTAAACAGGGAGATACCAATGGCCTTGGTTAAGCAGATCTATGTCAGAGAAAAATACACATTGTGATGAGTGGTGGTTATCTCAGCAATTAAGAATCACCTGCTACATCTGTACCTGCCAGTTACTGGCTTTGGACTTTCAGGAATTTTCTTCCACTTTGAAGGCATCTTAATTAATGTATGGCAATGACTCAAAAATCATTCATATAATTAAACCTACCCTTACTGCCTGTACATGGCCACATACTCCTAAATACTGCTTTTCCATCACACAGTAAGAGAACAGGCAATGTCCTGCACCTGGTGCTCTTTGTAGTTTTACTTTTTACTGCAGAATAAACTCTCAGAGTTATTTATTTAAGCAGCGACTTCAATGAGCAAGGAAAAGGTCAAAGCACCTACATAACAAACTAAATCATGTAGCTCTCAGGCTCCCATTTGACTGTTCTAAGTGTGGTCTCTCGGTGCCAGGACACTACAAACATTAGACAGACTCATTTTTCTGTACTTTTATCTCACATCACTAACAAATCAGTTAATCCAGAACAACTTCTGGTTGTATGCCTGAATGAACACTCTCAAATGGAAAGTTCATAGCACCACTGAAGCTGATCCCATTGTTTTAAAGAAAACTTCCCTACTACAAGACAACATGCAGCAGCACAGTTATGCTTTCCCAGCATCTTACCAGGTATTGTTTACCATCTCTTTTAAAGAATTTCAGGCAATAGGTCAGGTCTTGCTTTCAGGGGATCAAATTCATCACAAGTGAAAACACAAGTGACAACCAAGTCAATGGGTTGTGCCCACATCTGTCTTTGGAAGTCCAAACACAGGTAAAATTGTTTGCAAAATACTTCTAAGATGCTGAAGTCTGCTTCTAGTCTGCTAAGCTATTTTCCACAATTTAGAGTGCCCTACCTGTGGGAGAAAATTGCATCCAAACAGAGGGACAGGTGTCATTTTTCTACTCTCCTCTGGGCTCCAAGCAGGTCACAAAAGAGGTTGACCAGTTCCAGTTCCACTCACTTTCTGCAATATTGCTTATTTGTGAGCAAAGACAGACACCCAACAACAGGCAAGTAAAGGACATTGCTGCATGAAAGAGGGACCACTCCGGGCTGTTCCTTGGTTTTGGCATCCTGCAACACCATTTTATTGCTACAACAGACTTTGGTTTTGTAGCTGCTGCCAGGGAGCTCTGAGCTGCCCTTGACACTGGACATAGGAACTGCCACAAACTCTGACAGTGACATTACCTGTGGAAATGTCAGCTGGAAACAGCTCCTGGTTTTCTGCATCTCCGTGCCAGGGCAGGAAACTGAGGACATCACATTTAACTATTCTGGGCCTGGCCAAATGGACAGATGATGGGACAAAGCATCAGGTTTCTGCCAGTGCCACTGCCAACCCACATGGAGCAGCTGGGTGTGTAGGTCAGTGATTCCCAGGCTTTCCCTTGGCAGGATGGCTCTGTCCCTGCACTCTGCTGGGCTTCTGTGCACAGGGAAGCCCTTAGGACAGGTCTGGAGACCTTCATATCAACTGTCACCTTCCTGCTTCCCTGGTTTCCAGGAGAGCCAAGGAAGACAAATCACTCGTGGGTCAAGATCTGTAGCCAAACAATACAGAAAGACAGAATTTGTCCATCTTGTCCAGGCTGCCTCTATCAGTAATTGTTGCTGGGATCTTTTATATCCAGGTGGATAAGAAATAACCCAGCAGCAGGGAGAGCTCAGAACCTGGTTTTAACTCGCAATCCAGGTTTAAGAGACTGCCCAGTCCTCTTCCAACCCCTGCAGCAGGTGCTTAAAGCAGACAGCAAGTGATGAGTCATAGCACTAAGAGAGGAAGAATTGTATTCATTATTTACCAGTCTCTGAGGTTCCCATGCTGCTTGGAGACAACCCACATCTCCCATCAATCATTTAACACGTTCCAGTTCCAGTTCAGAGCAGTTCCAGCTCAGAGCACAGATCTCCTCTGGAAGAATCTCTCACTTAATGCTCCTTTTGTGCAACCTTCCCCCCAAGTCTCGTGTACCTTCACCAGCCTTATAACTTCTTGGCAATGGTTCATCTCTTTCTCACTTGAAAAATTAATCTGGTGTTCACCAAAGGTGCTGAAGTGCCAGCACTCAGAACTGCAGCCTGATGTTCACCTGCAGAGCAGGAGCCACCCCAGCACCAGGAGACTGTGTGGTGTGACACTGACCTGGTGATCCTTTTTCCAAGGGGCAGCCTTGGAGACCAGTCACATTTACAAACTAATTCATATCTCACCTTCTAGTGAGAACATGTGAGGTCCAGCCATCCAGAGCTGGACTAAGCATCCCTCTGGCCCCAGTATCCTGTCTCTCCCAGTGACCAGGGAGATGCACAGGGAAGAAAGCAAGAGGGGAAGTACCAGTCCCAAATATCCTCCTACTGATCCCAGCTCAGAGACTCCCTGGGTCTGAGGTATTTAGTTGTCCTAGACAGTATGAATGTCTCTTCCACAGACTTGTTCATGGAAGTCTTTGGCATCTGCAGTCCTACAGCAGTAATCCCACAGTTTATCTACATGTTGCAATAACCCTCACTCTCTTTTCCCTGTTGTGAACCTCCCACACAATATTAGACCAGAAAAAATACTGATTCTTGTTGCCTCATCTGCCAGTGACCTGCCACAGGATACAGGACAGAAACACAGCATATCTCTGCAACTCTGCTTTACCTGCTCCAGAACAGGAGTTCAAACAAGCAGGCTGCTCTGGAGATGGCTGGACATGTCTGGGTGGAGAGCTCTGTAACGTGCATTTTTGCTGTGAGGTAGATGATGCTTACAGCCCAACAGACAGGTCATTAAATGGTAATGACCTTTGCATCACAGCTAATCTGGAACAAATACAAAACACACCCTCAGAAACAGGCCTGGAGCTCCTTTCTGATCCTCTGTATTGATCCCAGAGTAACTGTAACACCACAGCGCTCCTACACCACAATCCTCCCTCAGGGAAGTACTAAAAACGCTCTTGTGTCCCCATTCAGCATTTCTGGAGGGAAGGTGTACACTGAATATTTACAGTGACAGCTTAAGTTGCAGTGCAAGGTGGAAAGGATTTAGAAGTACTCAAAATTAAAGGCAGCTGGAGAAAAATTTCTGTTAAATGTTTTCCAAACACAGACAAGGTTTCCTGTGAAATGTTTCGAGTTTTCATTGCAAACCAGAGTTGCCTAAGGCAAAACTGTAAATACGAGATTTCAGAGTGGTTTCCTTTTCCATTTTTGACAGAAATATGACTGAATTCATAGGAAGGGTTTTTTTAAAGTTAAATAAATCTTTGGCAAAACTAATCTTTGCTAAAACAACTCTTCCTAAAAATCTTTAACACATGGAAATACAAACAGGTGACAAAAGAGAGAGACAAATAAACCCGGATTTTTTGGCATTGAGAAGACTTGGTGAGTTAAAGAGAAGATAGAAGATTAATTATAGCAGAGAGAAAGAAATAGGAAGAATTTTTAAGGTAAAATCCTACAGGAAATCCAATGTCATCCAGCAGGTTTCAAAGGGACATCTATGTGACTGAGCACTTTGGCATTGATTTATGTTTACAAGTAAAGTAGCTGTTGCTCTTTCTCCTGGAGCAATTCCAAATTGCTTAAGTTGGAAAGTTTTTATTGATTGGGTTTTATCCAGCCAGGGTAGAGCAAGCTGACAGTGAGTGTAGTGGACAGAGCCAAAGTCCTTTAGTCTGCATGAGAACCAGGGAATACATACTTTATAGATTATGACCTTGGAAGAGTTGTCTCAAAAAAGACAAATATGGAATACCCCCGTGGAATACTCAGTATTTCACAACCACAACAAGCCTGAACAGCTATTTCCTTAACTCATTTCTACAACAAAACACAGCAAAGCACTTCAGACAATGCCACGGGTTGGTGTTTGCCTGGACTGAGTCTGTTAATCTGAGTTTAAGCACTAACAAGCGCCAATCTTCTACCCAAACATTTTATAGAATTCTTGGGGTGCTGGCCTGTACCTTTTGGAATACATTATGAAAAGGCAGCATTTTTCTGAGAGCTTTGCCGTATTTCTCCACACTACCCCTCGTGACAGGAACTTTCAGTTGTCCCCCAGACTTTTTCACTACTTATTTACGTGCAGCTATTCTTAAATCAATGCATTCCTCATGATTACACAGGAGACAGGCTGGCAAATATCCTCTCTGAAGTGATCAGTAGCAGTGACCGTGCTCTTAATGCAACATGACAGCTCTTCGCTCAGCGACTTTGCAAAAGCAGCTCTGGTATTTAGAACTGTTATTTTTATTTTTATTTTGAGCTTACACAGTAAGAGATTAAGCCTGAATTGTCCTCAGGCTAAATGAACACAAAAGCTTTGTGCAGTTAGAGTATATGAAACCTTGTTCAGTTCTGTTTTCCTCTGGGTGGAGTGGGGATGACACCTACCAACCAATGGAGTCCTGCTTGAGCAAGGTAAAATCTCTCAAGATTTTACCCAACTTTAAATTATAAATACACAGAGGATAGAATCATAGATTCAGAGGGTAGTTTGGGTTGGAAGGGACCTTAAAGATCAACTAGATTCAACCCCCTGCCATGGGCAGGGACACCTTCCACTAGAGCAGGTTGCTCCAAGCCTTGTCCAACGTGGCCTTGGACACTTCCAGGGATGGGGCAGCCACAGCTTTTTTTATTTAAACTATGAACATGAAAAGGTTTTTTGTCTTGGATCCAAAAATACACCACCTTGTTCCACATGCAAAAATATCAGCTATGAACTATGCTGTAGAAAATAGATACGTTGATATCTTTGTCACAACAAAAGGTGGGGGGAGATAAAACAGAATGAACAAGAACAAAACACTGAAGTAATTGAAAGGGAGGCATGAATCTCACTGCACTGAATACTTGTGTAAATGCAAGATCTGAATGCAAAAAGAAAACACCCTGCCACAAAAGACTCAAACTGAGCTGCATCTGCAGAGCCGTAAATGAGCTTCATGTTAAATCCAGCAAGATTCACACTGCACTTTTTATTCCACATCATTTCTTCAGGAACAGCAGAGTGACAATGCTCATCATCTTTATGCTTATTCACAGCTTTTTACATGCACCTGCCTGCTCTCATAGGGCTGCCCCAGATCAGCACACTGTTAATTCTTACAGATGGAAGAGCACATGGAAGTTTGGCAGTACCCACACGGAAACTTTGCTTCTGAGTGATTTCTGCTGCCTCTTTGGTTCCTCAGAAACTGCTCCCAGAGCTGCCCTATCCGGTGCTGTGCCTGCTGGCTGCCCCCTTTGTCACCTCCCGTTCAACATCCATGCCTGGTTTGATGTTCCCCTGAGGAGAGCCCCCTCTCTTTCCATGTCCTGCCGAGGCATCTCTGTGCTCTCCTGCAGAGCTTGTACCAGGCTGCAGTGCAAACACAGCTGTACCTGCAATCTCCAGGGCATCTCATGCACAGACACCGTCACTCAGCCTCCCCAGCACCGAGCAAGAACTCAGCAGACTTTCTAAAATAGCATTCCATGTTTTGAGATCTGACAGGAGCTGATCATGGCATCAGCGTGCCAGCATTTGCCTGACTGACAGCTGAACTGAAATTCATGCAGCTCCATGTTTTTAGGCTGCAGGAATGTGAAAGAAAACCATGAATACTAATACACTTTATATAATCTGAGTGTGTGAACCAACTGACTTTTATGACTCATCTGTGACAGTATTTAACCAACAGGAGGAGTGAGAAGATAGTATTGCATTGAACAATGCACAGATGGCCTGCTTCACGTTGGAAAGAAATTCATAATTTCATCCTTCACGACAGTGGTTAGAAATTCAGTGAAGCATTGCAGTGGATAAGCTGGAAGTGCTGACATTTGCAAGCAGTTAAATGGCTCAGTATCTAGAGCTGCAGGCACAAACTCTGCCTGACAAAACAATTTCTCTCGAGTTTATTGGGAGGTTAATACAGGATGGGTGGTGATAAAAATGGGTTTCAGGTTCAGTCCTTTGTGGAAAGGTTAAGACACAAGCACAGATATCCTACAGAACCCACGTGTTGCCAGAGCCGCTGTAATTTAGCAGCAATGATAGTTACAATTTTGTATCTTTACAAGTGGAAGTAGAGGTCACAGGTAAAACAGTCTCTCCTGATTTCTTGCTGAACATGCTTTTTGTCCTTTCCTAAGTCAGGCTTAAAACAAGCACAGAATGCAGCCAGGCAGTCATATGCAAGGTGCACAGGTGGATGTGGCTTGGATTTTTTTGGGTTTGTTTGCTTGTTTGTTTGTTTTTAATAAAATGCACCTCAGAAATCTTAGCTACAACTATTATTCAAGCCTGTAGGACACTGGCAGAGTACTGAGATGGAAAGAAAAGAAAGACATAAGGATCACAGGAACACAGAATGCAGGGCAGAAAAGCTGGGGAAGAGGAAAGAGTGGCCAAAGCAGTGTCAAAAGTTTGTTGGGCCACTCACAAAAGGGCCCAGGACGGATATTATTATAAATCTAATTTCCAGACTCAGAGTGCTTGTTCAGTCCTTTTTAGTGCCCACACCTTCACCACGTCCCAAACTGGAATTTGGATAAAAGCTACCTAAAAAACTGGAGCCAGGCCCTGTGACTCAGAACACAGTAGCATTTGGGGTCAAGGGGACTTGCTGAGGCAGAGGTGACGGTGAAAATGCAAAGGCAAACCTCTCCACAACAGTAGAGAAAATAGATATATGAAGCATAAGGAACGGGCTGTGATGTCTTACCAAGAAAATTGAAATTGTAATTCCCCATCTTGAAGAGCTGACAGCCTGAGAGATGTGCATTTAACAGCAAAGTTTAGGATATTTACTGGCCAGGCTTCAGCAGGCCTCAGGCACTGGGCCAACAGCACTGGAGACAGCAGGAACAACCAGCAATTCTCTTATGAGTTTTAAGCACACAATAAATAGAAAGATTTGAGCCAAGACAAAAATATCACCTCCAAAGTCCTTGGAGAAGCAGAAGAAACAAATCCCCTGGAAATCCTTCTAACTGTGGGAAAGTCAAATGATGCTGGAACTAAAAAAGGCACAATTTCTTCTCCACCTGAATAGCCTTCCAAAACCAGAGAGCATTAGCAGTTGCTATTCTCAGCCACTGGGAGACAAAGCTCGATAAACAGAAGCAGAAGAGAGGGAAAAAACACCCCAAAACTTCACAGCAGTTAGCACTGGGCTTGCAGGGAGAAGGAATGCACAGCTTTCACACAGAAATGGCTATAGGGAATTTCTTTTGGAATTGAAGGTAAAGAATTTAAGGCAATTGTCTTAAAAAAATTAAGGTGATTCTTTAACACATTGGGGTCACATGATTCTTTAATCATATGCTTCTTTAATCACTAAGTGTGATGTAAGTGAGAGTTCCTTACAGAAATGATGAACCAGAGAAAGCATAAACCAGACTAGAGAATTACCCACCTCACAGGATATAGGAGTAGTTTGTCCCTATATATGCCAGAAAAACTTCATCTTTAGCTGCATTTATGACAGGCACATCCAGCATTGATATTCTAAAGCCTGTAGTTTAGTACACTTGCACTAGTCATTCCTAGTGCTCTCTATCCATTGTCATTCTCCTAAAAATTCTTCTGCCTATACTTACCTCCAACCCAAAACCACCAAGGTAGGGCCAAATCTGGATGATTGGTATGTATCAGAGACAGATCTTCCCCATGGGAAAATGTCTTTCATCAAATTTTAATGCTTGCAGCATTAAACCCTGCAGCTTCAGCCACAGAGCACAGAAGATAAAATTAAACTCCATCATCATCAAGTGTCAAATCTTGAGAGTTCAAGAGTGGCCATCAGTCCATTTGGATTTCCATTTAGGATTAGAGCACTGTTCCACAAATCACACTGCCCATCAAATACACAGCTTTTGTGAAGTGACACTAAATCTAGTTTCCTAGTAATGTCTCAGTGATCTCATGTTATAAGTACAAGCACGCAGACATCACATTACCAGAGAGAAACAGGGAACTTTCCAAAACCCTCTTGATGATTCCATTATGCTGCTCCTTCACTGAGAAACATCATAAATTCGAGAAACAAACAATTTGCATCCTGGAGGTCTATTAGCAAAATCATTATGATCCCATTATAATATATAATTAAGATGGAAAAACAACTTTAGTGCAATGCAGCAGAGTCCCACTGACGATCTCTCATCATGAAATGATAACAAACTTCCTCTGAAGACAAAGTCACAAAGAAAATTGGACAGTTTTAACACAGCTTTTGCAGCTTCTCAAAATAACATAAGGAATTAAAGGCTGTAATTTAAATGTGTGTGAGGGGAACTGAAGCCCCTGTGCAACGACACTGCAGTGCAGCCACCCAGGGGTGCAGCACAGAAACTCTGCAGAGTGCCAGCAGGCAGAGCCTGGGGCTGGCAGAGCCAAGCATCTGGCTAAAAGGATGCTCTGCAAGGCACATAAAGGTTTAGACCCCAATTCAACAAACCTTCTAAGCAGATGGTTTGTTCATGCGTCCAAATTTCAGCACTTTATTTGTACCAGGTCCTACCACGGGAGGAATAAGTG
Source organism: Pachyramphus minor (assembly GCA_013397135.1). Taxonomy (NCBI): domain Eukaryota; kingdom Metazoa; phylum Chordata; class Aves; order Passeriformes; family Tyrannidae; genus Pachyramphus; species Pachyramphus minor. The sequence goes on along the minus strand of VYXB01007426.1, from coordinate 32,960 downwards.
CTGTGCTTACATTGCACTTCAATCTGAGTGGGCAAATAATGTTTGGGTGATATAACCAAGAAAAGATTGTTCTTGAGGAAATATATTTCTTAGCCCTTTTAAAATAACCCAATCAATAGTCCTTTCATTTCTTCTCTGTCCCACTGGACTGCAAAAGCAAGATTATTTTTTCCCAATATTCATCCTAGTTTTCCATTAGCTTAATCTTCATCCTTTGACTAATCCTTGAAATAATCTACTCTCCTCTTCAGTGCTAGGATCCTCTAAAATGATTATATGACAAAGCACACTCTGTATCTCTTGTTTATATATTGTGGGTTGTATCTTTTTAAAAAAATAAACCCATGCAAAATCCTAGGTACTGCCACTGCTGAGGGCAGGGTTAGATGCACAGAGCTCAAACCAAAGCTAATTCCCTCTTTTTGGTCTCAATCCAGCCTCCAATTAATGCATCAGACCCCTCCCCTGGCCCAAAAAAGAGCAGAATTTGGATAGCTGTTATATAAAGGGGTGAAGTTGGTAACCCAGAGCAGTAAAACTGTAAAAGCTACATTCACTCCACTGATTACAGAGAGAGAGAAGATTTGTTTGAAATTACGAATGCCCAGATAAAAATCTTCCATCCAACCATAAAAAGCAGCTTATGCCCAGATGCAGCACTACCAATAAAGATAAAGAACATCAGCAAAGGTCTGAGAGGACAGCACCCTGAATGTTACCAAGAAAATGCTTTGTGCATTTTCAGATAAAACATCTGCAGCAGGTATATAAATAGAAAGCACAACTGAAGCTTGAATGATTATTCCAGAACTATGATTTGCTCTTCCAAACTATTTCTGAGGGCAACTGCTATATGAATATAATACTCAAGCACAGCCCTTTGTCACAAATCCTGCAAGTCATCACATCCAGTGCTACCTTCTGGACATCCCAGAGAGCTTCAGACACCAGCTCTGAGCTTCCTGAGCGGTCACTGTTTCATTTAAAAAAAACCCCAAAAGCCTAATCTAAAGGTTAAAATTGCAAATCATTTCACAGCTGAATATTTTACTGAGATGGTCAGCTGGAATGCAGAAACCCAGCCCCAAATCATCACATACAAGTGACAAAAATCACAAATGTGTCCCATTCAGCTGCCAACAGTTTCAGCTGGCACTGCACGTCTTGGTCACCAGACAAAAATTCGTGGTATGGGAAGTGCTGACAGTGCAGCACAGCCAAAATAATAACAATATCTATCAGTATCACAGGTCTAACAATCTGCAGAGTAAGTGGTACTTCTTTTCAAACCCTCATTCTCAATCTCAGATCCTGATTACTAGAACCCAGGCCAGAAGAAGGTTAGAAAAAATATTCTTCAATTACAGAAATGACTCCAGATAGTTTTGAGCTACCAGGAGCATCATGGATATATCATAATTTCCTATAAAGCACCCTGTACTCAAAATCAGACTGTGTTACAGTTGCTGTATCCTCATGTTCCACTCAGGGTTAAGGTCCCAGTCCTGCATGATTTATTCCCATGTTCATCCTTGTCTCTGTGACCAGGGCCAGGCAGGTTCAACAGCCCTGTTTTCCTCCACAGCCCAGAACACACAGGAATCTCAGCAGGGCCAAAGGACAAGTCGTTGTACTGCTATTGGTAACCCTTTTTTTTTTTTTAAAACTGTTTTTTTTTTTTTTTTAAACTGGTTCTGACCCACAGCTACAGAAAAAAACCCCACTTTTGAATAATGTTTTCAGTGTCACACATCTGTCCCTCCTCAGTGCATTACAAAAATCCATGGAGATTGAGACACATATGGCTCGGCAGCACCATCATAAATTCCTGTTACCACATTAAACTAATTGACTTTGAGGAAGGAAAAATAACTAGGAAAAAGGGAATTCACATGGTAGGAAAACACATAGCATTAATGAGAAATGCTATTTATTGCTCATACTCCTGCGTGTCTATCTTTGATACACAAGTGATCTATTGTACACTGGCTGGAACTTCTACATAAAAACACAAGAATGATAAACCACCTTCTTTAACTCCTAGCAGATTATTCAGACTATAAGTACAGAAGATGACAGCAACACAGATCAGAAAAGAATAGGAAATAGCAGGATATGAGGAGGAGCAAAACAGTTTAGCATTTATGGAGCCCCAGGTTATGGCAGCTGCCTCTGGCAAAAGGGGGGGTTCAGAGAAAAGCAAAATCTTGACTCAGGACTGAGTCTGCACATGAGAAAGAAGTGCAGTGACACAGCAGGTACAGAAAGCAGCAGGTAAGTGTCATCACAGTCTGGAGGAGTTCTGGTCATGTTGTCCTGTCCTCAGAATGCTGGAGCAAGCACCACGACTTTAGTGAGCTACTCAGGTGCCACTGAGCTCACTCCCCTCGAGGGATGGCAGTCAGGAACCACCTCAGTGAAGTCAAGGTAGTGTGGCAGAGTGGTGTGTTCAGAGCAGAACAAATGTGCTTTCAGGAATGGAAACTTGTGAGGGAAGTATCACAGAAGCCTGACCTAAGCCAAGGGGAGACTGCAGCCTTCCCTTCAGGCCCCACATGGCACTCAGCTCCTGCCTGGGAACGCGTGTGCAGGCAGTCAGAGAAGCTGAGGACAAGAACCCCTCTGATGGCACAGGCCTGTCATGGGGTTCACACATGGAACACAGCAGCTGGCAGCATCCCCCTCCTTCCCCCTGCATGGCACAGCCTGGGGGTGCCACACCACGGCTTAGGGAAGGTGTCCCAGCAAACTCCTCTCCCTCATACAGGACTCCCTGCTTTTGGACTAACAGCTCTTAAAAATACCTGACCCTTTCCTTAATACATGGAAGGCAAAGTTTAAGTGCTTTGGAGCTTTGACGTGAGAAAGGGAGGGAAAGCAGGACAAGGGGGAAGAGGAGCTGTAAAGAGTCGCTGGGGCCATGGAGAAGCACATCAGGACACACCGGGCTGACGTGGCCACAGATCACCCCTGTGAAGATGCTGTCAGTGCTATTTTCCCTGAAGGTTATGGCCAAAGGGAGATTTTGATACAATAGAACAAGGGAGATTATGGGAGAAAGAGATTACAGAGACCATTCCTGCCCTGTGTGCCCTGTGAGGCCAACAGGAGCATTTTTGTTGACTTTGGTCGAAGTGGGATCATCACATTGCAGTTCAGATAAAGAAAAAGCAGGGGATCAGGTGGGAGGGAGAACATGCACACATTACAAAATTTCCACTCAAGCACAAGACTTATCCATGGCCCTTTTTCTACCCTGTTTAGAGCTTATGGAATGAAACAGGAAAGAATACATTAGATGCAGCTGGCAGACTAATAAAATATGCAATAATTACTGGAATTAACAAAGGCACTTCCTTAGCTGGGCAGGTAAAAACTGAATCCAGGATTTTCTTTGGGTAACTGAATAAAATTTTTAAGTGAAGTCTCACTCCAGACATGCAAACCCCATCATCTTCTGCTTATATGATGTCTGCAGCAACAATAGCAAAACAGAGAATTATCTTTGGAATAAAAAAATTCCCTAAAAGAAGACACTGCTGATCTGAGCTGCTGTGGGAACAAAGGGCAGATTTAGAAGTACAGGGCATGGAAACAGTGACAGAATGACCTCAAAGAAANCCCACTTTTGAATAATGTTTTCAGTGTCACACATCTGTCCCTCCTCAGTGCATTACAAAAATCCATGGAGATTGAGACACATATGGCTCGGCAGCACCATCATAAATTCCTGTTACCACATTAAACTAATTGACTTTGAGGAAGGAAAAATAACTAGGAAAAAGGGAATTCACATGGTAGGAAAACACATAGCATTAATGAGAAATGCTATTTATTGCTCATACTCCTGCCTGTCTATCTTTGATACACAAGTGATCTATTGTACACTGGCTGGAACTTCTACATAAAAACATAAGAATGAAAAACCACCTTCTTTAACTTCTAGCAGATTATTCAGACTATAAGTACAGAAGATGACAGCAACACAGATCAGAAAATAATAGGAAATAGCAGGATATGAGGAGGAGCAAAACAGTTTAGCATTTATGGAGCCCCAGGTTATGGCAGCTGCCTCTGGCAAAAGGGGGGGTTCAGAGAAAAGCAAAATCTTGACTCAGGACTGAGTCTGCACATGAGAAAGAAGTGCAGTGACACAGCAGGTACAGAAAGCAGCAGGTAAGTGTCATCACAGTCTGGAGGAGTTCTGGTCATGTTGTCCTGTCCTCAGAATGCTGGAGCAAGCACCACGACTTTAGTGAGCTACTCAGGTGCCACTGAGCTCACTCCCCTCGAGGGATGGCAGTCAGGAACCACCTCAGTGAAGTCAAGGTAGTGTGGCAGAGTGGTGTGTTCAGAGCAGAACAAATGTGCTTTCAGGAATGGGAACTTGTGAGTGAAGTATCACAGAAGCCTGACCCACGCCAAGGGGAGACTGCAGCCTTCCCTTCAGGCCCCACATGGCACTCAGCTCCTGCCTGGGAACGCGTGTGCAGGCAGTCAGAGAAGCTGAGGACAAGAACCCCTCTGATGGCACAGGCCTGTCATGGGGTTCACACATGGAACACAGCAGCTGGCAGCATCCCCCTCCTTCCCCCTGCATGGCACAGCCTGGGGGTGCCACATCACGGCTTAGGGAAGGTGTCCCAGCAAACTCCTCTCCCTCATACAGGACTCCCTGCTTTTGGACTAACAGCTCTTAAAAATACCTGACCCTTTCCTTAATACATGGAAGGCACAGTTTAAGTGCTTTGGAGCTTTGACGTGAGAAAGGGAGGGAAAGCAGGACAAGGGGGAAGAGGAGCTGTAAAGAGTCGCTGGGGCCATGGAGAAGCACATCAGGACACACCAGGCTGACGTGGCCACAGATCACCCCTGTGAAGATGCTGTCAGTGCTATTTTCCCTGAAGGTTATGGCCAAAGGGAGATTTTGATACAATAGAACAAGGGAGATTATGGGAGAAAGAGATTACAGAGACCATTCCTGCCCTGTGTGCCCTGTGAGGCCAACAGGAGCATTTTTGTTGACTTTGGTCGAAGTGGGATCATCACATTGCAGTTCAGATAAAGAAAAAGCAGGGGATCAGGTGGGAGGGAGAACATGCACACATTACAAAATTTCCACTCAAGCACAAGACTTATCCATGGCCCTTTTTCTACCCTGTTTAGAGCTTATGGAATGAAACAGGAAAGAATACATTAGATGCAGCTGGCAGACTAATAAAATATGCAATAATTACTGGAATTAACAAAGGCACTTCCTTAGCTGGGCAGGTAAAAACTGAATCCAGGATTTTCTTTGGGTAACTGAATAAAATTTTTAAGTGAAGTCTCACTCCAGACATGCAAACCCCATCATCTTCTGCTTATATGATGTCTGCAGCAACAATAGCAAAACAGAGAATTATCTTTGGAATAAAAAAATTCCCTAAAAGAAGACACTGCTGATCTGAGCTGCTGTGGGAACAAAGGGCAGATTTAGAAGTACAGGGCATGGAAACAGTGACAGAATGACCTCAAAGAAATGATAGATTCTTCCCTGTCCTGTCCCAATGACATAAAAAGAGCAGAAACTGCCTTTCCCAGGACACAGGTATCCAGCTGCTTGCTACTCCAAAGTGTTTGAAAATCGCTATCTCCTGGGACAGTTTTATCTTAGAATGACTTGAACTGCTCTGCTTTGCTTTCCCCTCTTCCATGAGCAGCTGGATGCCAGTGAACTGCTGGCAGCTGCTCTGCAAGGCTTGCTGAACTAGAACAAACTACAGGCAGTGTCCAGATCTTGCTCACAGAGACAGCCTTGAGCACAGTTCCAATGAACTTCCAGCCAGGACTGGCCTGGTGTGAACCAAGATCAGAAATGCCATCGGGGAAAGTGCTGCTGAGGCAGATGTGGCAACACTCTAAAGGGCCACAGGGGGGACAAGAGCTCCCACTGCAGACACACCACACCAGCTGGGGGGAATTCAGCACCAACACTGCAGTCTGCAGGCTGCTCCCATGCCTTGAGCTTTAAAACCTTGCCAGGAAGACGGAGAGCTGTTGCAGGGTAAATCCATGAGGCCTCATTTTCATCTCACCGGCTCTCTTTCCATTTGAGTAAAATTTTGGATTTAAACCAGTAGCAGGAAGAGCATAATCTGCCTGAGAACAACTATTTCCACTAGATGAGCCAATAGGAACCATTCCAGTCACTCCTGGCCCATCTGGGACCTTCAGTGATTTTTGGTCTCCAACAGTTTCTCTTCCAAATGTGCTAAGAAACCTTCCTAGGACCTGTCATCTACTAAGCTAAAATCTTCCAGCACTCCCTGAGGCTCAGTTAAACTGGATAGAGAACTGGACATGGCTTTTTAGATGGCTCATAAACTCTTTAGACCTTTAGTATTGTTATTCTTGGTGGATGGTTTTATAACATGATTCAGGACCTCATGAGGAATTGCTCAAAACCACACAAGATATTATTAGCATGTGTCATAGCTGGAAACCTCCTTTTACTGTGCCCTTTTTTACATGTGAGATTCTTCACTGTTGCTCTATTTTTAAGACAGCAGAGCTTTTGAGGGATCTTGGAAAATCTCAGTATTTGACAGGAAACAGATTTGTCCAGGATATTTTTTCCCTCAAAGAAGTAAAACACACTAATTCACTCCCCAACATAACTCTTCTTTCCATTTCAGAAAAGTTTCAAGATTCTTATAAAAAAACCACAAGGGTATGCAGACAGAGAGCAACATAAAGTACAATTCATCACCACAAACCAGACACAAAGAAATCACTCTGACAGCTCTAAAAGCAAATAAATTTATAGTGGTAGAAGCAACATCACTGGCAAGGCAAACTGTTTCCTTATTGGTCTTTGGAGATCCTTAATAAGCAGTATGTACCCTTTTAAAATCCTCTTACACAGTTAACATACATTTCATAAGGCCAACAAGGCAAAAAGAAAACCATAACATGTAATCAGAGCATTGCTAGAAGCTCTGCAGATACAAAATTCGCAAGCCTTGCATATCCTGGCATAACACAATCAGCTCTCTTCCTTCTGTTTACAGGGAAAAAAAGTGAACTGCTGTTGTTTCTGGATTATAAGGGCCCCAGGAAACAAAAACCCAGGACACCAAATAAAACCCCATCCATTTTCTGGACACAGAATAAAATGTGATCTACTTCAAGATGGTGCAGTGATTGGACACACTGGTTAAATATCTCTTTTTCTATTAGAGGTTTCCTTAACGTGCCTTTGTTTCTGACTGCTCTGAAAGGAGGTTCCACAGACATGGCAATGCAATTAGTCCTTAAAGACAGTATAAACTGAATACAAATTAAACACAGAGCAGTGGAAGGAAATGCTGTTCAACTGGCAAGAGGGTTTGCAATGTGCAGGTTGGAGTTGCTGGTTCAGAGTATCCACAGAGCAATTACAGTCCTGCCTGGAGCTGAGCATATGTGAGGGGCTGTGCCAGGCTGCTGGCACCACCAGCACTGCTCCCAGCCAGCTTATTCGAGGACTTTGCTGCACTGCAGACACAGCTGGGATTGAGAAAGAGACACATCCTGCCCAACATCATCCCTGCATTGTGCCCACACTCACTGGTTTGCCCTGGTGCACAGCAGGGATGCACATTTCAGGCTGTCTCTGAACGACTCGTGCAGCTTTGTGGGCTTGGCCTGGACTGATACCTCTTGCTTTGAGAAGATAACATCAGTTTGGAAGGATCACTCAGTTTCTTCCTCCCAAAGTTAGGTTTGCCCACATGGATCTTTCTGCCCCTCAAATGGAGCTGAGAGAAATCAAAGTGTAAAGGGCAGGCATCACCCCACACAACCTGCAGAGCTGTGGTAGCCCTTTTCCTTCGAATTGTGCCTCTGAGACCTGTTCAGCTCCACGCACATATCTGCAGACAGCAAACACACACTATGTGCTTCCCTGGAGATTTAGCTTTTCCTTTGCCTTTATTGTTAACTTAGCGAGACTAAAAGCTCACTCTTTTTGTTCTGTGTAAAAGGAAATCATATAAACCTCATTTTGCCCTGCAACTACAACAATTTTTCCATGCAGCCTCTTTACCCTAATAAAAATACTAATGAAGCTCAGTTCACCATCTGTGTTTGACAGCTGACATATTTTTTTCTAAACCCCTCCTTTTCTGTCTCTTCATGAAAGAATACTGTTCCTATAAGAGCTGTGCATTGTAAAAGATGACAGTTTTCTGACTGACTTCTATTTCAGCAGATGAGCTGGTTTGTCTGGGGTTTTTCTTGTTTTTACCTCAGTGCCTTTAGATAACAAATCTGAAGAAAAGAAAGGTTGTGGGGATCTATATAAGAACTACCTGATTAGCTACACTGCTATTAAAGATAAAAGAAGAACCTTCAGAGTGGAGTGTGAGTGTTTTTCACACAGAGGAGCTTCGGCATTTCAGCTATCTTGTTGACACACAGGTAACTGTCCCAAGTGTGTATGCACATGATTAAATCAGAAAAGCTTACTTCTGCACAGGAAACCAATTTGATAAATGGCAATCTGATTCTATTTTAATTAGGGTAATCATGAGTTGCAGAACTATCAGTTTATCAGACAAATGTATTTGAAAAAATATAAACCAACATTTTTTCTCCCCCAGTGCACAGACTTTGTTCTACTGGTACAGAAACCTGTGCCTGCAGAGTCTGGAAGTGCTGTTCTGAGAGGAACGACCTATTCAGTTCCCAAATTATCCCCTACCACTATCAGTCTTGGAAGTTTTGCTTATCCACATTTTCAAATTTCACCTGTCATCCTCATGAACACTTTTCTCCTTATATGTGAGGATACACAACTTCAGCAGCTCACAGTCACCCTGGGATTGGCATATGGTGTTACAGGAATAGATGGATCTGGAAACTCTTCCTGTTCGTGTGGCCAAGGGAATCTCACATGAACTGCTGCCTTTCAAGTTGCACAAGTTCCAGCATAGGGATCACACATAACTGTTTTCATAAAATCAGAAGGAAAGAATTAGAGCAACCTTACTGATATAAAAGCTGATGGTGACATGTCCTCCAGGTGCAGGGAGGAAAGTTGTGCTGACTTGAGAGAACACTTCACTCGACAGCAAAGGCTGAGAAAGAAATAATCAATCTTTTCTCCCCTCCATCAAAAATTAAACTGCTGAGTGTTTTTGTGAGGACAAGAAGGCAGTGGAAACTCTTCCTCTGTTTGTTCCCAACAGAGGGCAACAAGATGCTGCTTCCCTTGCCTGAATCGTTCCCTTTGAACCTCCCAACACAGACACATCCCCTTTGGGCTGTGACAAATCCTGTCTTTCAGCTTTGCTCTTTGGCCTTCATGCCAAAGGGACACAAACACCCATGTGTTTGCCACAGGGAAGAATTTGATGTGGGCTGTGCACCACACCCAAATCCCTGTCGGGCAATACTGAGCCCCACAGGCACTTCAAGCTAGATTATAACCCAAGTAAAGAAAAACAAACCAACACCAATTCAGCATTTGAAGAACAGATTCTGAAGAACTTCTTGCCTTGAGAGAGAACTACAGCACACAGTCAGAAAAAGAAAGCAGAAACGTTGGAATATCCTGAATACCTGAAATGTTGGGAATAACCTTATGGAAGTCAAATTGTTATATTTGGAGGCACTATCACTCTCCTCAAACCTGCAGGAACAGCTATTTTGTAGCATCTTCACTTTACAATTGCTTCATATATTCCCTCTCTGGAGACCATCTCTCCACTTCTCACTTGCTCTGGGCTCACAACAGAATGAACCAGGCAGAGAGAACCAATAAGCAGATTTGTCCACAGTATCCAAGCCTGCTCTTCACAGGAATGGGAAAGTAGAAACAGGACACTGGGAGAAGGAGGAGCTGAAGGGAAGTTCAAGGAGAAGCAGGAATTAATTTTCTTTTCAACCCAATGTAGAAGACACGTAAACCTTCTCTGCTTCTCAGTCCTCCTCAGTATCCTGTAAGAAAAAATGGATGCAAGCTACAATTCTGCAATTGTCAATCAGAAGAGAAAAGCAACAGGAAACACACCTGCCCTTTACACAGCTTTGAAGTTCTTTAGTGTAAAGGCAACAATCACACAGAACAGAAGGGTGCTCCAGACTGCCATGCAGACTAAAAGGTGGCCTATTTCCTACTAAATCCTTGTCTTTCATCGTGCTTCTGTGTTCAGTGTAAGCCTGTGCCTCGGGCCGGATCCTACGAGCTCAGGTTGCCTTCCCGCCCTGCCTGGCTGGTCTCAGGACTCCACAGAGCTGTTGAGCTGTTTGCAGAGCAGAGCAAATGCAGATGCTCAGCACATCTGGCACACCCCCCCCATCCTGGTCAGCACTGCAGGGAGGCACTTCAGCCCACGGTGCCCCTGGAGTGATCTCGGGTGTGTCTTACCCACCACAGCATGTGCAGGCAGTGAGGAATTGCTGGCTGGGCTCAAGCCCTGCCCTGAGCCCACACTTGCTCTGCAGTTTGGATGTACCCTGCTGACAGCCCTGAGCCACCACTGTCATTGCATCTTCATTTAATTTATACCAGCTCCCTCAGACCCTGCTGTAGAGTTGTCAATCAAAATGACAATTGGCCCACTAAGGCTGCCACCAGTCACATGCAATTTTGGATAACTCAGAGGAGGCAAACTCATTGTATGAATCCTGACAAATTGACCATCACCTCCTTCCCTCCTTTTTTATTTTTTATTTTTTACAGTCACCATGTGAGCTGTTTCTTGCATTTCTAGTCATCTTATTAACTTTCGAAGTGATGCAGCATGGGAATCCAGTCAATCAGCCAGTCAGTGAGAATTAATGGCCAGTGGAAAGGTTGCCTGTGATAGATTGAGCTTTCATGCAAAGAAAATTGGAAATGCAAGTGCAAGAGTCAATGGAGTGAGCCGCAGTAGCCTGGGGCCCTGCCAACAACTGAGTGAAAAATATCTGCAAAACACACTGTACAGCTCACTGCAATACCCTGACCCTCAGATCATGTGCCAAGCAGATTGCTCAGGCCACAGAAAAACAAGGTCTGATGCCAACACATTTTTACTGACCTCAGGTGGAGCTGTTAACTCATTATGGAGGGAAGAAGCAGCTGAGGCACTGTGCTTTGGAGAAGATCCAAACCATCTCCAAGCCTTTTATAAATATGGGTAGACGAGGCTTGTGAAAGGCCACAGAACACGGAGTCCTTCACCACAACTCACTCTGTGACTGCTCACCTCTATGTCAGCTGACAGCAGCTTTTCCAGCAGAACACCCTGGAGGTAAATGCATATTGTTTCCCCTCTTTTGGCAGCAAAGCAGCGTTTCATCGTCCAGGAGCTGAGATGGGACTTCAAGGCCTCAGTCAGACTGAAGGACTCAGATAGCTTGATTGTGAATCTCTACTCCTCTGCATTTGAAGCAAAAATCTTCTAGTTTTTGGCTGCTTGGTGCATTCTGCTTCTATAAACATTTTTACCAATAGAAAAGCAAAAATCTCCAAATCTGACAGGTGGTTCTGAAAGACAACCCTCCCTCCAACAGGAGCAATGGGGACACACCTAACCAGTTCAGATGTACAGGCCCACACAGGAATACTTGAAAGCCAAGGTCTGGCTGTCTGCAACCAGAGGATAAGGCTCATTGACTTCCTAGGGCCACATGCAGGCAGACCACAGTCATACAAAAGCTTTTACTGTCACAAAAAGGCAAAGAGAAATGCAACTGGCCTCATTCTGAACCCTCAACACTGTTTTTTATAATTTATGGTGCTTGACACTCTGTGCATTAAACAGTGCATACAGTATCAAGAGCACAAGGATGAACTCTATCACCTTCTCACAAAGAAGATTTTTTCGGTCCTGTAACAAAGAGTAGCAGATAAAGATGACTTGGGATGACTTGTTTAGTCCCATGTACCACCTGCGTTTTCCAGATGTCACACAAACTGCTCCCTTGTATCAAAACACACCTGGGAAAAAAATTATCACTGTCACAGTCCAACATGCTGAGATTCTGTAAACCAAACGTTTACTTTGGTTTACTTCTCCTTACTCAGTTACTTCTGGAAAGATACACTTGTATCCAAGGAAGAGTTTTCACCACAAAACAAGCCAGCCAGTAATAAGCATGCACTTCTTTTTGTTCCAACTGATTTCAGGCAAGTGATGTAAATATTCCACTTCTGGCGTCTAATTTCTGTAGGACTGAATCAAATTACCTTTTGGAAAAGTGACTTCTGGCTAGCACTCTACCTAATTCATTCTGTCAGCCTGTGCTTTAGTGCTCCGTGTGGGAGACTGACTCGGTCCAAAAGTGATGCTCTCTGCTCTATAAATTGAATCCACTGATGCATAATTGAGCTCTTGACTATATCAAGCATTTGCTTCAGCAGACCCTCTTCTTGCTTACTTGCTGTATTTGCTCTGTGAAAAATATGCTCTTTTCATTCTGGGGAATGAAAAATTGAAACCTGAAACTAAGAGGTGCTGAGCATGCTTGGAGCCCTGTAGAGGTAGGTAACATTTCACACACATCAGGTAACAACTTTGATTTCCACTGTTTGGCTACTGCTTTGGGTTTTTACATGTTTCTAAGCAAATTTTGTTGGAAGCAGAAAAGAGTGTTTATGTTGAAACAGGAATTTTTCTGGGTTTGGAAAGGCAAGAACCAGGCTCACTTCCTGTTATCCTGGAAATCTGTGTATATCAGCAGACTTACGAGGCTGCTCTTGGGAAGAAACCCAGCAGTCTGGAGCTTGTTGGCAGAGTCCACCCAGCACTCCGTGGTGCCCATGGATTGTACACTGCAGAGGCTTTATCTGCAAAATGAGGTGACACATTTTCACCTGATGAATAAATGTCTCCTGGGGAGGCCAGTTTCCTTTTTCCTTGCTGGTGCTAAATAACAGCACATCGAGATTGGGGTTTAGTCATTCAGACAGAAACACAGAACAGCAGGAGTGCCATTCAAAAAGCCATTTGTCTCTCTGTTACCGAACTTCCAGGCTTTGCTCCAAAGGGACTTGAAAGATGTTGGGAAGCAGCTGCTCACAGCTAATGTTGTCTGACAGGCACAAGTGTCTGAGAATCAGCCTGAGCCAGGTGTAAGCAGCCCCAGCACAGACCCCTACACCACCCTCTGTGTGTGTGCCCTGGTAGCGTTGCTGCTGGCCTGGCCTGCACGTGGCTGGAATTCCAGTACCTGCTGGATCTGAACTGTATATATATACATTATATATATTATTTTATATCTATATATAATATAGATACATTAGTGCAAAGATTGCTTGTAACACTTCTCAGACTCTTTTTCCTGTAGCTCTATGTGACTAAATTAGCCTGGAACAGAGAAACATAACATAATTACACCTCCCTTAGATACACTGGACATTCTGCTGAAACCTTTGAGGATGTTGTCAGTCTTCACTGGCCCAATTTACAGCAACCTTGCAGAAGGACTTCAAATCTGATGATTGAGAGAGAGGACAGTGCTGAGGTTACCAACCCTGACACAGCCCAATAGCTCAATTAAAAACTGCATTTGCCCCAGATTTCCTGCATGATCTGCCAAGCTGCTCCCTGCCCATCTTGCAGAGAGAAAAGAATACTCTTGTCCTCACCATCTGGGCATGATCCATGTGGGACAGTACAAATGGACACTCCTTGGAGCAGGGATGATGTCCCAAAATACTCTGCAGCACTCAGAGCAGCAGGGCTCTGATTTTAATCCATTCCCAACACTGTGCCATTGTCTGTATAACAACAATCACCTCTGCACAGGTGGATTTTCTCTCCAACAAATCTCTGCTTATCAGCAGTGCTAATCTCCACCAGAAGATGTGATTAGAAAGTTTGTTCAGGAAATAAAAGAAGACATAATAAAGAAAATGGAACAATAAGTAGAAATAATTGTAGAAATAAGTAGAAGTAAAAGAACCCACCCACAGCTAAACTTCTGGACTAACTGTGCCTGGAATTCTACACTGCAGATGCAGAAGTTTGCCATATTGTACATTTTAAGGTTTCCTTTGTCAGGTTTTATCAAGAATGCATCTGTGGTATTTTTACCACGCTGATGTCACTGACACATGGAAGCTGTCTCCCGATTGTCATCCATAACAAAAGGGGGACAGGTTGTTACAAGTTTGACTTTATCTGGAAGCCCCGGGGTCTCTGGGCACCAGTCAGGCCGATTGTTTTTGACATGTGGGCAGCACTTGCAGATGCCAGTCACAGAGCAGCTTCCAAGCAGCCTCTGCCTCCCCTCCAGCTGTAGAGGTCACTGCACAACAAGGATTACACTCGGCACGATCCAGAGCTTCTGGTTTACCCACAGCTGAACCGACCCTGTGCTGCCACAGGGCAGGGCCCCCCTCCTTAAGTTCTTCAAGTTCTCCCTCCGTGTATAACCAATATCATACACTGCACCTGGGTTTATGATATTCCTCAAATAAAGCATACTCAAGTGGCATTCACATAAGGGATGCTATAAAAAATAATAAGAATACTACATGATAATACAAAATGTTTAATTTTCTGAATTTTTGGAACGTAGTAGTATATAAAATTTAATTCGAGGAACTTCATAGGTTAAGGGCTCAGAATACTATACCTTCTTTTAAAGAGCTAGAACTACATGCACAACAAATGTTCAAGCAGTGTATGTTTATTACAAAAGTTTGGAACTGCCTGACCATTCAAGTGAGGGAGGCTGCTGGCTGAACACATTTATCCTGAGCTGCCAAGATGATATCTGCACAAATGCAATTTTTTCTGCAGGTGCATAAAAATGTGGGGTTTTTTTCCTCGTAATTTTATTTTATATAATTCATTAGACTTGAAAACCAAGTAGGAATTGAAAAATCTAGAAAGCTTATTTTCTTCTCTTAAACTCAGTCAAAAATACAAAAGGGAAAAAGGTATGGAATTTTGTTGTTGTTGTTGTTGTTGTTGTTGGGGTTTTTTGATTGGTTGGTTTTGTTTGGTTTGGTTTTATTTTAATTAGGTTAATGTAGATAAGCTTTCTGCAGGTCTAAACTGTCCTCCCTGGAATAACTGTGTATCAATATGTACTAGAGCAGGACCTTAGGATATGATTTCCAAGTTCTGGAATCAAAAAGGGGTAAATTCTTTGCAAATATATAGTGCAAAATTCAGTTGAATTACACTGCAGAAAATCTCTTTCCAAGCTCTTAGAAGCCCAGTAAAGATCCTTACAGTTGATTTAACACCATCCTTTGCTTACCCCGTTTTCACCTTACAGAACTGCACAGGAATCAACACATTAACAGTAACAGCAGGTGGGTGAAATCAGATTACACCTTTCCTAAGAAGGCTGAAACATAATCAGCCTGGTGAATATGACACCCCATCTTGATGACCACATACACACTAAAAAAATACACATTCATGTGAGTCTCAGAAGCATTTGGAAAGATCCAGAGTCAAAACCTGCAAGTTTACAGTCTCCTCAAGTATCTTTCCAGTGTCTGCTCTGATGGAGATGCACATCCTGATGCATTATTTACAATGCTTTTGGGAATGCCCCAGAGCCAAAGGGAAGCATATTGGAGGCAAAGACTAATGCAAGAGAACTGCTGCTGCAGAGCTTGTCTTTTGGAGGCACAGGGGGCCTCCCACAACACAGCAAGGCAGGCACAGTGAGGCTTTTGGGTGGTAAAAGATCTGTTCTTGCCAACAAGAATCCGATACTCATGAAGCAAGAAATTTTTCAAAGGCACAAAGAAGCATAAAGGCTCAGCTCCCTCCTTTAACAATTCTAATTTTCCATGTTCATTTAGCTTGTAAGCCAGCCTATAGGCCATATGTTAAGTATGACCCCTTTTCTTCTGCAAAAGCCTCTCCTCTGAGCCCCTTCTCTGACTACTCTTTCCTCTCCAGCTTTCTTCCAAAGTTGTCCTCTTATCACTCACTTCCTTCTACGCTCCATGCACCAGGTCTCAGCTCTTTGCTCAAATCCAGCATTACTTTCTCTTCCTTCAAATCCACCAGATACCTCACAGGAAAACACTTTCAGATCAGCCCCAAGTAAAAAAGCAAACTAATATCATGCCCATAAGTCGTCTTTTCCTCAGTCTTCCAATGCATTAATATCCCTTTGCTTAGCAAGGATCAGGTGCTGATGGTATTTGCTGTCAGTGAGATACAAAAAAGAACTGAAAGCATCAGCAAGGGCTGTACAGCTCACAGAGGTGGCACTAAGATTTGAAAATCAAGACAACAGGAAACATCCACCTCCCTCTAGCACAGCATCAAGAAATCTGCTGGTGCTTAACAAATCAAAAGCAGCAGCAAATTCATCAACAGGGACCTGCCTGGGTTTCTATGCCTCTTTCTGCCTTCCCTGTGCCTGAGGACCTGGTGGGAGATAAACCCTGAGGCAGCATCACAAACTGTTTGGAAAGAGAACTTTGTCCCTTTGTGAGTCCAGCCTGGCACAGTGACATTGGAGTCTCAGCTGGGGCATCTATAAGCAGTGCAGAGAGAACACTCCTGCCTGTGCTCTGAGGTTTTCAGCCTTGGGCTGTTGAGAGAGGGCTCCTTTCTGCTTCTGTGTTCCCCTACTTAATGAATCACTTATTTTCAGGTGGCTGTCCTGAGACACGGTGCCTTGGTAAATATATCAACATAAAATATTGCAGTAGGACACTGCAGGGAATAAATGACAGAACAGTAACTCATGGCTGGTGCTGCACAGTTACCTCTCAACCATGGCCCCAGAAGAAAAGCTGGCACAAATCACAGCACTGTAACTCATGCTGTCAGACTACTGTGGACTGACCATACATTGAAAGCAGTTGTTAACAATGGACTGACATTTTAATGCCAGTAGCCAATCCAGATGTATTTACCATCCAATTATTTGTGGTCTTTTCTGTGCAGGTCTGTGAGAAGCTGGTGTACAGCTGGAGATTATTTTGAAATTGGAAATTTTATCAAACCTATATATTTGGGTTCTGAGTTTTTTTAATTGGGATTTTGACATTAAGGAAGTATTTGAATCTGTGAGCAGAAATTTTTCTTTTCAAAGACATACTTTCCCTTTAGTAAGCAACCAAATGTGATCAAAAGGGCCAGCTTTTGAGATCCAAAGCCTTCCAGAGCATAATGGAGACCTCACTTTTATCAATTGTTTAAAAAAAAAAAAGGAGAGAGAAATAATTCCCATAAATCACCTTATCATGTGGATTCAGAGCTCACTGAGGGCAGACTGCAAAATCCTCAGAAACTGCTGGAGGAAGGAGACTGTGAAAGCATTGCCTGTTTTACTGGTGTATTTCCATGATTGTGGATTTCCTGAGAAACAGGAATGACAACTGTTTTTCCTAAACCTTCTGTCTGAACCACATTTCTCTTCCACAGGTGATGGAGCTTCACCAAGAGTCTCCCAGGGAGCTGGACCAAGGGACTGTGGCTTCTCAGGAAACACCTCACCCGGTCCAGGACACCTTTTGTAGACACCCTTCTGCTCACTTTCTTACTTTGATTCAAACACCTGCCTCTCTGAGAGCTTTGGTGGTAGAAACCAGGAGCAACAAAGCTGAATTCCATGTCATGTGTGAAATGAGCACAAAAACAAGGCACACATACAGTTAGCACAGGGGAAAACCTCAAAAACTCAGAATTACACAAGATCCACCTGCAAATCATGGGGATCTAATTCAGGGGTGCTATGAACAAGGGGGATTGAAAAAGGATCACTATTTGCTGCCCAGGGAAGCAAGTGCTGTCTGGTACAAAAATTACAAACATAATTGTAATACACAGGAAAACTCCCCCAGTGACAGACACTGCAGGATAGAGACAGCAAATTAACTCCCTGGCCTGTTTGATGAGCACTGGGATTTCAGGAACCATTCTGCCTGACAAAGGCAGGGACAAGAGTGTTTCATGGTGCCCACACCAGCACCACCATTCTGGACAAGCCCACAGGGCCACAGACCAGGCAGAACTCAGATGCTCAGCATCCCCCTCACAAGCCCCACTCTCACTGTCCTGCCAAGCTCTGGAATATTGGTTAAAGCTTTATTAACAAGGCTGCTCTATACATGGAGTGGGATGACAGACTTGTTAAATGTCCTCATAGACTTACATTTTAAGATAGAACGTACAAATAAATAGAAAATTGAAGAAGGAAAAGTTCCTATGCATATTTCTTCTCTCACCTAAAAGCAAAATTTCTATTACCAAAGCTCTTTCCAATTGGCCAGTTTCAAATGTGGTAGAAGTACTCTTCCCATTTTACATTTGGCAAACCTGGAGAAGCTACAGTCACAGGTCCAGCGTTCACAAAGCCAGGAAAGTACAAACTGAGAGCTGCACAAACACTAGCAGGACTTTTGCAAGTAGGTTTCTTTATCTTTAAAACAACTAAAATAAACACAACAAACAAAATACACAGGAAGAGAAACACATTAAACATCAGCTCTATTGCTACTGGCTTAAAAGCATAAGGATCCCAGCCTTACTGACATTTTACTCCTCAGTATCACTCCAGGGGTTTGCTCTCGAGTGCCCTACAAAACAAAACTAGCACATGATGAAGAGTCTGCATCTTGGGAGCAGGTGCAGCTTCAGCTCTGGAGGGTTCATGCCAAGGCTGAATGGACATGTGAAAGCCTGCAGCTTCAGTGAAATGAGGCTTTAATGTTGCAGTTTGCTCTTAGCAAGTAATTCTGGTGAAGTTTCTAGAGCCATTTAAATGTTAGAGCATTTCTGCACGTTGATCAGCAGCCAAGAGCTACGAGCACGAAAATGCCATTTGAGACATCGCAGCATAATTTGCTCATGCTTGTTGCAAAACCTCATCAGGATTGCAGGGCTTGGGACAGTAAATCGAAGACAAGTCATAAACTTCTCCAATGAGTTAACACCCAGCATTCTGCAGGAGCTGGGCAAACATTAGTGCTAAAATAAGAGTACAGTGCAATGTAGGTTCTCACACCACAAAACTAACACAAGTCCATTTATATTCAGAAAAGTAGTTTTGCACTCTGGGGTTTATCTGTTCTGTGACATATGAAAATGCTGCCTAATGAGGACTGACCCAGTTTTAAGAATGGAGAGTGCACCCTGTGTTTGCTTCTCCTTTCACTGCTCATTAACAAGTCCCTTCCCCTCTGACAGCCCCTGACCAAAGCAGGACAGCACATCTCTTCCCACCACGGCTGATAATGTCATTGTTTTCACTGTCCCTTCAGGATTTCTGTGGGTAGCAACAACTCCAAATTCCACACCACCACCACCACCACCAGCCTCCCCTCAACCTGAAGCTCAGGAGCTTCCTGATACTCTCATCCTCATAACAGGGGCTAGAGGAGTGTGCAGAGCTCCTGGCTGGGAAACTTGTTTGAAGAGTAGTTACTCCAGCAATATTAATACACTGGAGGAGACAACACTGCAAAGCAAATTAAAACATTTCTCTGATTACATTGGAAATTCAGCTCCAATTAAAAATCATTGACACTGGGGAAAAAAAGGCTCTGCTTGTCTCAAATGGCTCCTAAATTAGAAGCCTGAGAGAGGCCCCTCACCCAGGTAGATTTAATGAAATACTGTTTCAAAAGCAGAGACTATGACTGCACAGCAAAAGCACTTCATCAAAGGGAATCTGACTTATGATACATCTACATCCCAAACAGAAAAGATATAGCCAAGGTCAGAGGGGAAATAAAGGCTGATGGGGTGGAGGCAGTGTGCCCAAAATCGTGGTGCAGACCTTGAGCCATGTCTACAAAAGATGTCCTGACTCAGAGTCTGAGCCTTTGCTCAAGCAGTCCTGAAAGGCCATTACTCACTGCATAGTCTTCCTTCAGCTGGTCATGTGTGGATTAAACTAAACACCTGACAAGAAATTTCTGAATTAAAAGGCTTTTTTTTGGTCATATAACTAATGTCCTCCAAATATACCTGGAAAACTTGTATGTGCTGCTGTAAAAATTCACCCCTGGTAATCTATCACACATCTTTCTATCCTCAGCAAGCTTTAAGTTTTTACATGTCTGTTTATTTTCTCTACTATTTCTATGACTTTGTTTGGGTTTAGCACACATATATAGCATGCAGAAAAAATAGTAAAAGCTAAAATCCTTTAGTTGTGAAATGATAAAGCTACCAGGAATAGGGAACTGCTGAATTATCTGAAACTACCTTATTCTCTGTTCTGCATGTCTCGAGTAATTCTCTTTATGGTATATATAAAGAAACTGCAGGGAATCAGACTAATAAATAAGTAGTTGCATGAAAAGCTACTGGGCAAACGGCCAATATTAAGAACAATAATGTAAAAAGGAACATTATTGCATTTCTCACTGCTTCTTATCACACATGCAAAAAATCAGGGGGGTTGCTCTTTTCACTTCTGGGATAAGGGAAAATGAACAGAGTCATTGTAGTATGAATACAATAATTGAACAAGACAGCTCTTCCATATTTATGGGCTGAGTTACAAACAGTAAAGCACTCATTTTAATCCTGTGGGCAACAGCTCCACAGAGCATAGCTCTGGATACCAGGATGAGCACTCATGTAAAAGATTATATGAGTTAAATGTTCTTGAACTACAGCCAGCTGAAAACCCTCAGCTCCTCCATAGAAGGGAAGAAGCACGTCTTTATTCTCAATTAAGAAACACCATGGAAGCCCATGTGCAAGAAACCTCTGCTTTTCCTATTGAGACTCCCTGTCCTGCCATACAGAATGACAGGCAATCCCTGCTGCCTGCTCTGCCCGAGGGGCTCACACTCCCCTCAAAGACCCACTCCCAAACCACTGCCCTCTTCAGCCTTGCACCTCAAGGCAAACCACGTGCAATTTTGACTCTCACTCATAGTCCAGGCCAAGATTACAGCTGTCTGGTGCTGATTTGTGGCCCCCTGAGCTGCCTGGCACGAGGAGAAGCAGTGCCAAGGGTCACAACTGGTTTATCCCTTTCAGCTTTGTGCAGTGCCAAGTGCATGTCAGTCAGTCCTGAGTTAGTTGACACAAAGCCCGACTGACTTTGCCCTGAAAATGAACTGTGGCCAGTGCCATGTCACAGTGATAATTTAATCCTGTTCTTATCTACACTGACTACTAATTCATGGCTTTCTCCAGTCAAGCAGGCCATGCAGGAGCAGTGCACAGTTCAGGCGGGGTCCCTGTGGATAACCAGCAATGAGGTCTCTTTGGCTCACTGACATCCTCTGCTGTCACTGCTAAAGGCACCATCTACAAGCCAGGCTGGGAAAAACAAACCTGCCTCATGTGGGTCAAAAGGCCTCTGCACAGCCAATGCCTGTGGCTTACCCCACACCTGAGAGACAAAATCAAGTCCCACTTCATAAAAAGCTAAAAGCTTCATTGAAAGCTAAAAAATAAAACCAAAAAAACATAAATGATCTTCTCTCCTCTGCTTTTACTTGCTTTTAAGTGGGCTGAACAGAAAGGGAAGCAGGCCAGCATAATGAAGCAGATAATTAAGTCATCCTGCATCATTTCTGATATAATATTGACCATCTACAAATATAATTGGTAGCTAATGGTGAATTAGTGCTGCCAAGTCTTCTTCTCTCTATTTCTCTCAAATAATTTAAATAGTTTTCCCTGGGGGTGTGCTAGAAAGGAGATATTCCAAACCCCTTTGATAGGAGTTTCTTTAATATAGCCACTGACTTTCAAATGAAGTAATTGAAAAGGAGAAAGCAGAGACAGTGACTTAGAGAATTAACTGCATATCCTAGAAAGTGGATTTGTTCTCACATGAAGTAAGAACTTGATGGTCTCAAGCAATCCTTCCTGGTTTTGTCCAGTTCACAAACTCACTCCATTCTCTGTCCTCGTGCTGCTGAGCACAGGGGGACAGTACCTGTGTTGAGAGACGGGGCAGGGAGGCTCCATCACACCATGTGTGCCTATAAATATCAGCCATGTACTCTCCTGAATCCAAAGACAGAAGTAGAAGAGGATCAAGATTCAGCAGATGAATTTATAAAAAGAGTGTGTCAGCTTAGCCAGGTCTGGTTGTGAGACATTCCCAAATATCCTAGAAGAATTTGGCAGTTTGTTTGGTAAAGCTGCACCAGTTACAGCAGCAAAAGAGCAACCCCCCAGTTAGAGAAATACTTGCAATTCATTAAAAATATCTCTGAGCAACGCAAAAACAAACCCCAGAGCTACTGTGGACAAATTTCAGCTCCAAAGATCTCACACAGTGGCACAAACTCCTGTCCTGCAGCTCTCAGCCAGCCCTGCTCCGACCGCCCCACCGGGGAGAACAAAGCAGGTGTTTATCAACGGGAGCTGTTAAACATTCAGGGCTTCATTCAGGCGAGGGGGAGTACTTTGTATCCAAGTGTTTGGGGTAAAAGTGAATCCTTTCAAGTGAAAAAGAGTGCCTTGATGGATGGTTGCTCCCATGATATACACTCCGTGCATCCCACAGCACCTACAGTTGGCTACAAACAACGAGGGGCAACTTTTCCATTCAATGTTCTTGATGTTAAATCAGCTATCTTCTCCTGGAAGAGCCCTGGTTTCCTTTAAAGAAATTCATCCTCCAAAGAGTTTGCCTTTTTCATCCAACTCCTGTACTTTACTGAAATAATTTCCATAAGGAAATCGATATTATTAATGCTTTATTACTCGCATTTTATTGCATCTTTAGGAAAGGAGAACTTCTTTCTTTATGATTTAAACAAGCTTTTTCTATTCTTTAAAATTCATAAAGAATTAAAAGCTACTTTCAAGTAGATACCAAATTCACCCTGTGAGGTTCATTTGTGATTCTTCTTCCAGCACTGCTTTTTTTTCTTTTTTAATCAATTTTACCAGTGCAAATACTTACAGAGCAACTATATTATCAACTATTACCAGATTCCCTCTCACTACTGCAATCAGACACAATAGTTAGATTACTTCAGCATACTGAAATATAGCCATCTAAAGTTATGGATGTAAAAAGCAATGCTGCACTTTAATTTCTGTCCTTAAAGATAACCCAGACAGTCTCTCTAAAAGCTAAATTGCCTCATAGTCGCACAATGAAGTGACCTGAATAAGAAACTTGCTTGATTGGTTTGGTAAAGATACAAGGTTATTTCAGGTAATTAAATCGAAATGTGACTGCAAGGAGTGACAGCATGATCTCACAATGCTGAATAAGCATTCAAATTCAATATTCTTCAAAAACAGTAATGCACACAAGGCGGAAACAGTGCTAATTAAATCATCAATAGATTGCTTACTATCCCTAAATAAACTAATAGGAGAGTCATCACGACTGGGTCTAAGAAAGTGTTAGTTTGAGACTCCAAAGGCAGATATGATTGGAATTACTAAAAAGAAAATGAAGCAAAACAGAAGACATGAGTTTTTCCTTGCAGAAATCCCATGCACCTGCATTTTGAGTACTAATCTGTTTCTTTCATTCTTCCCTAAGCATCTCATGTATCACCAAACCATCAGCAGAGATCAGGTATTTGAATGCAAGGACCTGTGTTTGCTCCAGCACGACTGTTCTTACCCTCGTGCTGATGACAAGTCACCTTTTCCTACCCACACTTTCAGCGTGGTTACATTTAAAAGAGCTACAACTGATTATTTATTTATTTTTAAATCTGTGCGGCCAGCTGGCATCAATTACTGTGCAGTTATCTGTGTTTCTCACAGCAGACCCATTCTCCAGCACTCCCCCTCACAGTGTCACGTTGAGCCCACGCCCGGCTCTGCCCCAGCCCCGCTGACCTCCCACCACCCTGCCCTGGCACGTCTGCAGAGCACACCAAATGTTCTGCTGGCCAAACACGTCTGCAGGACAAAGATGTGCTCAAGTGGGACTAATGCTGCTTCAGAGAGAACACCTGCAAGACTGTCAGAGGGGAAAGAACTAACAAGTAATGAAACCTGGCTTTGACTTTCAATAGCGGCAAGTCTGGCATTTAAGAAGTTGTCTGCAATCCCAAATTTTAAGAACTGATTTGAGGAGCACAATCTATTATTGTATAAAGAGCAAAGAATTCAATTCAGGATGAAGCAAATTAGCTTCCCTGCAAAGGTACAGCAGCAGAGGAAGCAGGGTTTGCTCAGCACTCCCTGCCAGCTGCTGCACCCTTGGAGCATGGTCACAGTGTGACTACATGGAGGTGACAGGACTGAGGTGGCATGAGGAGGCAGCAAAGCAGTCACATCACCCCCCTGAGGGCTCATATATGGACAAGGAGAGTCTAGGGTAGTGCCTCAGCCCTCACTCCCAGCCTGGCACTGGGAGGTAACACTGTTGAAAAGGGTTTCAGACACAGAAGGCCAACATGGGCACCCAGGAACCCCTGCAATTACACAGGAATGCAGCACTTCAGTTTATTGGTGCTGCTGAGAAATCAGGCTTCCTGCCCGAGAGGAAACAACAAGACAAATAAAATCTTTATGGTGATTTCTGTGGTCAGGTTTTAAGTATAGTGACTTCAGCAACTGTTCTTGGAGACCCTACAACTGCTCATGGCTTCCACACATGAAAAGTCCATATAAAGTCTTCCCTGTGCAAAGTGACTCATCTGCTCCTGCTGTTCCTGCCCTGCTCTGCCTTGGGAGCTGACAGAGAAACTTTGCCAGTTCCTTCACCACCTCTGCTCTTTCATCTCACAGCTCCTAAAATTAACGTGCTTTCTCCTAAGGATCAGTTACTGACCTTTCATATATGAATTCACTACTGGAATCTGCACATTCCAGAGAGTTTAGGGGAATCACTTGAGTTTCTTCATCAGTTCCTGTATTTATGAAGGGTAGTGAGATCTGTGTTATACAGACAGTCCCTTACATTATTGCTACATATCACTAGGAGCAAAAGCTGCAACATTTTCATAGAGAGGGTTATAGATGAATGGGCTGCACTGATTAACCTATAGCCTGGTGCACACATCCCTGCAGGGACCAGACACCTTCCACTTTTGCAAAACTTTCCACTGTCTTAAAGTAAGACAGTGTCCTACTACCTAAATGCATTTGTAGAGTGAGTAAATGTTACTATTCCCATTACTCAGTGACTTTTCATCCAGTGTCCTACAAGTCCTAAACATCCTGAAAGCAGCAGCAAAGACTTCTTAAAAAATTCTATTATTAGAGCAAGCCAGGAGCCCAAAACTGGGAGAACTGTGAGAACATTTGATTCTGATTTTGCTCTGCAGAAATGAATGTTCCAATCCAGACAGTGGGGAGCTCTGGCAAGCAGGCAAAAGTCAGAGATACCATTACCTGATATCAGTTCTGTTTCTGGATGTCAGTTCTTCCATGTCAGAATTTTTACAATGACTGCATGACAGTTCTACCAGCAATTTTGGGATAGGAAAGAGTAAAAGAATTAAAAAAAAAAGTTGCCAACGTAACACTTAGTGTGTCCATTTTCTTAGTGGTTTCTGGCATAGCGTGATCTATAACAGCATGCCTTCAGGAAAAGTGGAACAGAGAAGGCATATATATTTAAATATTAATAATTTGTACTGCTCTAAAGCATTAGAAACAACTCTGCTCACTACACACTAGAGAGCTGATCCCAGCACCAAAGGTGTAACCCACCATTATCTTCCTAATGTGAGCAGCATATTGATTTTTGTTCGTGCATCAGAGCTCCCAGTTAGCACATGTGCTCATGTGTGTGCCTTTGAGAGTGTGGGGTAAGGACTGGACATGGGTGATGTTCTCTGGAGGCTTTGATCCATGCCTTTGCACACATTCTAACCTTCCATGTGTCTGTGCTCTTTCATGAAGGGGCTGTTGTTCCTATACCCCCCTGCAGCTGTGAAATGAGAGTCAGGTTGTGCCCCAGCTGAGAACAAGCGGTGAAGCGTGATCCAAACTGGACCTTCCATCCTCTCAGAAGGCAAAGATGTTGCTGTTACAGTGGTTCCAGCCTCAGCTGGACTGAAGCTGAGAGGCCAGACTCGTTCCTGATCCTGCAGCTAGTGCAGGGTGATGTACAGTGCACATATAAGACCTCAGCTAAGTCCCTGTTAACAAATCCAACCATGCCAGAGCTGTCTATAAAAGCAGGAGAAATGGAGAGCTAAATATCCTAACGAAGTAAACTCACAAGCCTGTATCTCCTAATACTCACTAATAGTACTTCTTTCTGTTAAAAATAAATAATTTAAAGTGTGTAGCAATAGGTGTAGTTCTCCTGGTATTTTACTGGTGTGTCAAAAGGTAACAGAAGAGACTTTGCCATGATATTCCTTAATCCCTGTTAAAGTCAGTGACTGACCCTTCACAATACACTTTACAATAAAATCTTTTTGCAAGGGCAGAACTGGCCTGGGGCCCCTGTGCACATTTAGCTCTCACATGTCCTTACTTCTTGCAAAAGACCAAGACTTTTCCTAAAGGGAAAGGCAGAATCCCAGTTAAGTCAGTCTAGCAGGTATTTTGTCAATCAGTTCAGGCATTCACGTTTAGAGCTTGTTCAGCTGCAAGTCAGGGTAAGAATAATAGAAAGCCGGAAGAAACTTGGGAACTGAAACCACCTCGAGGCATCTCTACAAAGATTCTACTTGTTATGAGAACCACTGGGAATGCACTCACTGACTTACAAAGGCCACTTGACCCGTGTTAAGTGGTCACTCACCCCTTACAAGGGTCAAATGCTGTTTTCTGTAGACTGGGAGATACACCTCTACTCCAAACATCGATCCCTCCCTTTCAAAGTCTCTATGGCCTCGACCCTGCCTTGTCCACATTTGCCTCTTCCCAGTGTCACAGAGCATCTGCCCCTCAGGATCCATCTCTCAGCTTCATAGTCTCAGGTCACACGCTGCTGATCCCATCTTCTCTCTTGTTCATTTTTCTCAGACAGGTGATTCTTAGAGGTAAAATTAAGTCTTTTTCCACATATCCAGCTTCTAAGCCATATCTCTGGGATAATCACACTCTCCACAGTCACAACATTGTTTTCAGTCATTTTATCCCCAGATCTTACCTACCACATTTGCTTGTAGATGTCCTTCTTCCCCTCATGTGAGCCCAGCCCAGCTCTCAGGCCCACCTGTCATCTCACAGCTGCCTCGCTGGCCTCACCTTTCTCTTTTCACAGCAGATCTGTCTGTTCTCTGATCCTGCAGTCATGGTGCCTCCTTCTCACAGCTGTTCCTGAGCAGCACCCCTGCACACCCTCCCAGGCTTGTTTCCGACTTCCCTACCTTCAGCCCCAATTTCCACCTCCTCCAGCTTCGCTGCTCTCTCTTGCTGTGCACCCACATGTCCCTTATCTGACTTGAGACTGTTCATTCCCCACACAAAGCCTCCCAAGACATAGCACATACACTCCTGCTACTGCATTCTCAGCCATCTTGTACTTGAAACACCAGATCCAAAAGGAAGAGTCCCTGGAATTTTCTGGGCCTCACTCCCTCACTCCACACTTCAGTCTAGTGTAGCCGTAATCTGCTGCACTTCCACAGTTATTCTCAGATTGATGTAAAATTCAAACACTCAAGAGACCACATAGAGCGCAAAGTAAATCAAACCATAAATAAATATTTGGACCAGAGAGGTCCATTTAGACCATTATTAACACAAGGGAGTAAGATCTGAGTGTTCCAGGTGGCTGGTTTTAGGAATGTCTGAGCATTTGTGTGAAGGACATGGTTGCTATTACAGACACCACATGTGAATGGGAACACCAGGGCTCATGTGAGGTGTGTCTGCAGATTCCAGCCTGCTGTACATCTTCTCCAGCCAGGACTTGGGAAAGATAAAAGGAGATATAATAGCAGGTAGCATGCTGGCAAGTAGAGCTGTGACAAAGTGCTGAAGTGCTGCACTGACTGCTCAGTCATCCTCAAGGAATCAGCTCTTTTTTTGGGATGCTACTTCAAATCTCAACAACTGGAATAGATTGAAAAGATCAAATGTGCCAAACATGCTGATTCCAGTTCAGAGCAAAATCCTAAACACACAAAAATCAGCGGCATGGAAAGAAAATACTCTCTAGAAATAGTCTCTTTTCCTCTCACTTATCTAATCCAAAAGGATTTAGCCTAGTACTTAACGTGCACACTGGTTAGAGAAAACAATCCCTCCATCATTATGTGCCTTCCATGGCATCTGCTGCACAAATCCAGTGTCCTGGAATACTCCTGACTTAACCACACTGCTTTTGAGTGGGACCATGGACAAAGGCAAGAGGAAGAAATGCATACAGGTTGGACAGAAAATATATTTCCAGAAATCCAGTCTCATCTTTCCATTGACCTCAGTGAGACTGTAACAGGGATAATTCTGCCCAAAGCATAGCAGGGAGATGACTTAAGGCTCTGCCAGTTGGCAGGAGAAACAGGAATGGTGTTTGGAGCACATACAAGCCCAGAAAGGCTTCCCTGACTTTGTCCTGTCAGAACACGGAGAGCACTGAAGTAAAAGTAAACAACCCTTCCCTAAAAGCTTGGCTGGACTAACTTTCAGCTGTAACTCATGCTTACCTAGCCCTTGCCAAAAACTGCTTCAGTAAAACCAAGATGACTTTCCCAGCCACCTCACTCTGCCATGCACACAGCAACATCATGTACTTTTCTAAACTTCCCAAAATGACCTGACTGGCTGTTTAACAAGCCAAAATATTTCTCTTATTCTACACCTCTCTCAGACCCTAAAATAAAGACAGTGTGTGGTGACAAAGCCATCAAGGGAGGCTTCAAAACATCACTCTAGTGAACTAGATGAACCAAATGATGGTCTTGCCCACATTTCCTGTGCAGCTCTACCTCCAAAGGAGACAGCCTGGGACTCAGGGCACTGAATGCTGCCTGTGCAGATTTGGAGAGTCTCAGCAGGGGCACGGTCCCTGCAGTACCACCTACACAAGTCTTCCAAGCAGAGGCCAAAGGAGGGCAGTCTAAAACATCCTCCCCTTCCCTACGTCTGAAATCAATAATTCTTTGCCAAAACGTTTGCATCTAGGTCATGATGTTCAGTGTGAACTCTACTGCTCCGTGCTGCTGGTAAGAAATAAACTCACAAATGTCTGATGGGGAGATGAAGTGAACCTCAGCCTGTATTTTTGCAGAGGCCAGTAGATTATTGTGGCCCAAACAGAGCAAGGTGATACTCGACCTACTAAGAGGCTGAGTCCACGAAGACAGACTCAGGAACTTCACTTTCCATGGTCTGAACGCTGTAACTCACTGGGTATTTTCACCTTACTGGAATTAATTATCTCCCTCTTCTGTCAGTTTAACTCAATCTCAAAGAGTAAAATAATTGGCCTTTACCAGAGCGGGCATCCAAAAATATAACTGAAAGGTATGTTGTGCAGCATTCAGATTTTTTATTCTATTCTATTCTGCCTATATTTGTGAACTCTTTCTGTAAAAACTCAGAAAACAATCACACTTTGACAGAACAGATTCAAAAAAGGACGGTAAAACCTTCTGTCAATACACTCAGTGGGACTGGGAGTTGGAATTTCTATTCTCCTCAAATACAAAACATCTTAGTTTTTACCTCATTGGCTTAGTATTTAAGCTGTTGTAAATAGCTTTTTTAGGGCTTAAGAAAGTGTTCTTTGCATAAACCTAACTTAAAGCAAGAGCAATTTTTAGAAATACTTCTAAAGCGACTGAATATCCTGGCTGAGTGAAACTCATGAATCAAGCTGAACAGGCAGAATTCACATTAACACACGTATATAATGCATGTATATGTAATGCAGATAGTGCACGATCCCTAATAACACAGCATTTAACAGTTTCCAGCTTTATAGTTCATTTATCCTCTCAACTGGCCACTGAGGAAGCAGAGAGAAGCTAAGGGATTTGTTCAAGCACACAGAGGAACTGCGGAGAAGAAGGAAGAGTGGATCCCACCCAGACAGACCAGATACAGAGCTGTGTGTGCAGAGCCCAAACAGCTGCTGAACCATCAGTGCCAAACAAAAAGTCCTGAGGAGAATCATAGGAAACATCACACAACAACCCAGATCCTGGGCAAGCACAGCATTTCTTTCCTAGGCTCTCCTGTGTGGTGCTGGCTGCCTGCTAACAAGCCTTGGTGATTTCAGCAGGGCTCAGGCTTACTCCAAATGCTCTTAAAGAAAGACCAAGGAACCAGCTGAACCAACTCTACTCACTGTTGAATTCAGCTATGAAGAATGCTTTATTTTCCTGCTTCTAAGCCAAAACTCCTGGATATAGAGAAAAATTAACAAGAACTGTCTCACATATTGGCTGTTACCATCTTGCTGTTATTTAGATGACTCCTTAAGTAAAGGATCAGAAATAAACCCAGCCAGCTAATCATCCTTCATAATGGTAGATAACTCTTATTTTTTAAATTGCTGCAAGATTAAGAAAAAAAAAAATCTCAAAATTGAAGTGCACCCTCATGAGCCAAACAGGAGCAGCACATGATAAACTTCCCCAGAAGCACATAACTCAAGGAGTCAGTTGTAATGCAAGTACCAGAAGCCAGTTCAATATCGTGTCCCCTGTGAGCTGTACAGGAACAGCAACTTTTCTACAGGAATACACAGCTGGCCCTGAAGCCACAGCTCAGGAGTTGGGCTATTTGTCTTTTGCCTCACAAAAGTAATCAACTCTTGCTATGTCATCAGAAAATTCCCCCTTCAGCAAACTGGTGCTGGCCTCAAATGGTTCTCTAAGTGGTGATACAAGGAAAAATAAAGCACATGACTTTTTTTTTTTTAATTATTTAAACCAAAAATGCTTGCAATAAATAGTGAGCCAGTCACCGGGAATTCTAATGTCTTATTGCCAGACTTGGAGCACACATCTGTCATCCCACCTGATTAAGGGGACCCTGGCATAAGGAGATTGTACACAGGTTAGGATTTGGGTTTGCAGAATTGGCATAACTGACCTCAGAGGGAAAGAAATCACTGATATTTATGTAAGAGTGCAATTCAGCCTTGCTCACGTGAAGAGCTACCAGCTTCTGCACCCACTGCTTTCTGAATTCAACCTCCTCCTTAGACCACTTGTAAATCTACAGGTAAGTAATAAAAATGAAGAGCTCCCACAGAACATCTTCCCTCTAGTTGTGGTGCCTGCTCAATGCTGTTCAGGATGGCTTTAGTTACACTCAGCAACCATATCTCTCAGTCACCTGCTCTTGGCATCTTGTTTTACAGGTTATAAGATCAAGGAATATTAGACACTATTCTGGCTCTGTGTAACACACACATACAGTGGGAGCCAAAGGCCAAAGGTTGCAATCCCCAGCACTGCTGTCATATAACATAATAAAGAACACACAGGTTATCAATCCTCCATGTGCCATGGGCCCAACCCACAGCCTACAGCTCCTCAGTGTGGATTCACAGAAGCCCCAGTCTGCTCCTAAACTCATGCTCTGGACTCCTGCTGTACTTAAGACCATGACATCTGACCACACTTAGCTCCCAAGCCTGACTCTACACCTCTTTGTCCATCCAGTGTGCACAGAACCAGCTCTGATGCTGCTCTGGGAGAACTTAGCAGAACTGAACACACAGAAAGGGGTGGGTGGTTTGGATCTCATAGTAATATGAAGTTCAATGAAACTAGACTGTGTCTGGCTTACCAGCATCTAGTTCTCCAGCTGGCTGCTGGCAAACGTAGCAAGAGCCATCACTGAAGTGGATTCATGCATTTGCCAATTTGCTGGTGCCACTGGTGTGATAAAATTGGAAGCAGAAACAGATGAAATGTTAAGCAAAAGAGAAGGAGGTGGGTAAAGGCAAGGAAAGAGTTAGAAGGTGCAAAAAGTAAAGTTAGAGAAGGAAAGGATGTCTCTGCAAAATCAACAGTGAAAGGGTCTTGTGGATAGTTAATTCACAAACACATTGGGAATAACCAATGGTGAAAGATGTAAAGGAGCAAAACAGGAAGGGCTGGGAAAATAAGACTCAATGTAAGTATCATCCTAATATTAAAAATCATACCCTATGAGGAAAAAGCAAATAAAACAAAGAAAAGCTCATCTCCTTAACAATTGTGAGTCGTAACTTTATGCTTTATATTCCAAGGCTTGTTTCAACCAAAGAAAATCAGGCTGGGTACCTCAGTTTCTGGGGTTTGTTGGTGTTTTTTGGCAGTAGAAACTGCTTTTATTATGGCACAAATTCACGTTGTATGTAGGTGGGTGCTAAGCCCAAATACAATACTTTGGCTTATTCTGTATAAAAAACCCTCCACCTACCAGGGTGAGAGCCTGGCCTTGATTCATTGCATGACCTCAGGCAAAGCAGTGTGTAAGTTTTCAGATACTTTGAAGAGTCGACAGACAAGGGACAAACACTCCTCTCCCAGGCACAGACATGCCCCCAGGCACTTTGGTGCTCAGCTCAGTGCTCACACCTCTCACCTACAGAAGTGCCCTTCCTATGCCTTGACAAGGTGCTGCCCAGGGTTTTGTGGAGCCTGTCTCCTCAGACTCCTGTCTGCCTTGGAGGCACTGCAGGGCTGAAAAGCACAAACTCCAAATCCTCTGTCCACCTCGTTTAAATTCCCACCCTGCAAACTGCTCCTGCTGGCAGTGTAGCTGTGAGCAGGTGATTACACCAGCCCCTCAAATGTACTTGAAAGCACCGCATCGTTTCCAGTGCTTCCCAAACATTCATGCAGATTAGCAGCACTCCAGAGGATTTCCACTTGTCATTGTGCGGATTTAGACCAAATTTTAAGTGTGGGGTCGCAATCAGGGGGAAAATGAATGGCAACATTCCTCATGGATGTGGTCGCCGGTGCCAGAAGAGCAGTGCTTCTGGCCTGAATCGAGGTGGTGGTGTTGGTCCTAAAGCAGCACTGAGGGCCACAGTCAGCATTTCCATTTTTTCCTTCCTGGACCCTACGTCCCTGCAGGCTTCCACCATGTCAAGCAGTGTAGGTTCTTTTAAGGTTTTGAGAATCTCCCTGCACTCCTCCTTGGCTTTTTGGACGGCCAGTTTTTCAAAAAGCTCCTCCCTGGCCTCTTGATTGGTGATTTGTTTGTTGATTGCAT